>CM056489.1:36414579-37014579 GCA_029783415.1 Anisodus acutangulus
GTAGAGAACTTTCAAATATTTATAAATAAAATATTCTCTCAAAAAACGTAGGCGTGAACAGTGACGCATGAACCGTGCCTCGTGAATACATTTGTCTCATACACTATGGGGATGGTGAGAAGAGATATATTTTACATCCTAGAGGGGCTATAATTGGAGATACCATTGTTTCTAGTACAGAAGCTCCTATAAAAAATTGAACAGTGTCACGTGAATAGTGCTTTCCCGACGTGAATAGTAATTTTGACGTGAACAATTACCAAATTCCAATCATCGGAATTAGGGTTCCGGCGAATCCACGCTGTCTCAGAGAATTCTTTTAAGAGTTGTTTTTACTGCAAGCATCACGTAGAGATTTCAAGCTAACTCATACCACTTTATTCGAGATTCAACAACTTTTCCGACATAATTTCTTTTCCTGTAGGGTCGTGCCATCATTCTGATCCTACCCACAAAATATCATCACAGTCTCGTGCCTCGATTCCGATGACCGTTTTGCGTCACGTAGGGTCGTGCCATCATTCCGATCCTACACACAAAATACTATCACAGTCCCGTGCCTCAATTCCGACAATTGTTTTGCGTCATTCTCTTCCAGAACATTAGTAAGAAAGTATCAACTGTGCAATATTCCAGCAAAGATTCAAAAAAAAAAATATCACCACCGTGTATAATTTTTTCGATGATTGCTAGCGTCACATCTCTATCCAGTGGTGTTGTGCAGAATACGACACCACCACAACATAGATCAGATTCAAGCTAGTGAGAGACTGATTGTTGTGCAAATTTCCAACAATTTCCAAGAAAGCAAATCAGTCACCATGCAATATTTTCGGTGACAACATAGCTGTCTGCTACAAAATTACTTTTGGGTAGTGTTGCGCAAATTCCAACACCACCACGAGGTAGATCAGTCTCTTCCGACCAAAACCCGATCAGCGGCTCTGACAAATACCCACTCACACGCCACCACGTACCACTCAAAGTGCCATATCCGACGTGTCAAATCCACGTGCCGGGCATGCACCTTTTTCCAGCCAAATCTTGATGATTTTCTTCTTGGGTTATTATCGTCAGATTTCGCTACGTCTCTTGGTTTTGATATGTTAAACTCCAAAAATACGAAAATTGAAAGTTCAAGTCCTATGATTAATTCAAAACCCTTAAGAAGGAGATCAGAAAATCGCACATCACAATCCATGAAGAAGCGACAAGGACGAGGTCATCTTGGAAGATCTCGACCTAGGTGTAGTTATTGTAATAGGCTTGGACACATTCGTGAAGTATGCTATTCTCTCCATAGTAACCTTAAGGAGGAAGTTTATATGGAGCAACCACCTGATTTTGTTACTCAGGGTGAGTCTAATCCGATTGCGTCAGTCACTTTATGGTCTGAAACAGTCTCTCAAAGCCTGGTTTCGAAAATTCAACACAGTAATTCAGGAGTTTGGCATGACTCGTACTAAAGATCTCAGCAGACTGAAGTATTTTCTAGATATTGAGGTTGCTCAATCCAGATCAGGTATACTCTACGGTGATATTATTACAAAATTTATGAAGTCGCGTGATCAGCTTGCAGATATTTTCACCGAGTCCCTCACTGGTCCTCGTATTAATTACATCTGTAACAAGATCAGTACATATGACTTGTATGCACCAGCTTGAGGGGGAGTATTAGAATAGAGGATTTCATATATAGTATTCTACTGGGAAAGGATTGTACTGAATAGGATTTCATATATAGTATCTTCGTAGGAAAATGATCGTAATGGAGTGTCTATAAATAGAGCTCAATGTAATCATGTAGATACAACAATTCAATAATAATATTCTCGCAGTGCTAAAACGCAGACTCTGATTCTTCAAGGAAAAGGTGATGAATTTTGCATTCAATTATGTTTTCCTGTTGCTAGCAGAAGACAGAATCCATCAAAAAGGACTACTAGCAGAACAAGAAGACAAAAATCAGTAGAAAGGGAAATAATTAACAATAGCTTACTCTTCATATTTTTTCTTGAAATGGCTAACAGACATTGCTTCCAAGTAAGTATCTGCAATTAAACCAGCTCGCATAGCTCTAAATCCTGTGTAAGGCATAGGTAGAAAAATGCCTGACAGTTCTACAACATCACCAGGAGATACCTGCAATTTTTATAAAGCATCACATTTTACACTTAAGTTGGCAGTGAAAGCTTTAGAGGAACCCCTTCAAGAAGATGTGGGTATCATTTGATCTCACCAACTAACTCAATCTAGAAAGCAGTTTACTGTCCTTATCATTTACTCCACAGAGACATACATCTAGACAAGCTCCTTTCACAAACACTTTTGAGGAAAAATATAAACAAACAAAAAAGATCACCAACCTTCCTGGTAAGTTCTCCTCTGAAGTGCACTGTCATTGATCGGGGAATGTGACCTTTGGGGACATGTTCAGCCAATTCTTGAATTTTGGCCTGAATCAATGTCAGAAATGTAAAACAACTGTGCTACAGTATTGATACTGTAATCAAGATTTAATGCAAGAAAACAAACCTCTTGAAACTTCAAGAACTTTGATGCCCTAAGTTGAAGGATGAGGTTCCCTTTTGCTTTATTTACCTTGCAGCGATAGGATGGGCACTCGAACAGAGGCATGAAAACTCTAGCAGTTACTTCCTGTTCATCAAGTGCATTAAGATAGGCGCATTAGATCTGAAACAGTGTAGCTTTGACATGCTACTTAACATTGTTGTGGCTTAATTTAACGTTAGCATTTTCACTCTCCTACAATTGCATTTAGCAGGTCAAAGATTAAGTTGCAGACAAGCACAACTAAAATTCATACCTGATAGATTTCAAATCCACATTCTTCACATGTATATACAGCCACCTGCATCAGCGGCTTGACGTCTGAACAGCGTGTCACAATACCAGATATCCTGACAAGCTGGCCAATATATGAAGCCTTGACCTCCCTAATTGTATATGGCCGACCTTTCGAAGATGCTTTGATGTACACTTCACTGGATACAATAAAGACAAACAGTTAGGCGGTTAAACCATTCAGAATTTCCACTTTCTGTCTTTTGTTAAGAATTAAGTTATAATGCTTGACCACCCACAAGCTATGTCTTTAACATAAATAGGTAGTCTCAAGTTAATGGACAAGTTATTTTCACCTGGGAACTTGACTGCCTAGTATATTAACACAAATAAATTATCACGCATATCCTCATGTTGTTTTGAGATTAACTAAGTCCATCTAATTCATACCATACAGTTAACAGAAGTACCAATAATGCTGAAGAAGAGAACAAAAGACATTCTTATTATAAGGTAATGTATTTGATTGAAGAAAGCAGAACCAAGAAGGTGTCATAAGGTTTACAAAATTACAGGACTAATGAGTTAGTACACAAATATAGAGACCGGCAGAGAGAGAACCAGAGACATAATTATACATACTGGGGGGAAAGTAGCAAATTAGGGTGTGTTCGGTTCGGAGGAAATGTTTTCCAATTTTCCCATGTTCGGTTGGTCAAAATATTTGGAAATCATTTTCTCTAGGAAAACAAGTTCCTTAAAAATAAGTAAGAAACCAACTTATTTTTCCTGAAAACATTTTCTTTCCTACCGAACACACCCTTAATTCATAAAGTTAGATCCTTGAGGATAATTTTATGCAGCTTACTAGAATCGCTTGATCTCAGGGGGCATCTTTTGTTTTGGATCAGAACCATCAGTGTTCTCGGTTCCTTCCTCTGATCGTTGGGTCATCAAAATATCATGATCATCATCTGGAATGGCCTCAGTTGGCTCTGGCATGAGCTCATCAATGGCACTTGCTAATATTGTGATATATCGTTTAGTATTTTCGGCAATTCTACGAATAAACTCCTCATCCAAGTCCTTATACTGAAAGAAAAGTTAAAATTCATATCAAGAGCTACGAACTTCAAAAGTAAAGACATAAAAAACACCACTTAACACTAAAAAGAGGACAACCAAGAAGAAAGGACAGGGGTAGTGGAACTTACATCAGCTAAGTCTTCGAGCTCGATCTCAATAGCCTTGGTTTTACGATTAGCAACATCTTGCTAAGTAAAAGTCAATCCAAAACAGAGAACAATTAGCAAGTGTTCCATTGAGACCAAAAAAAATATTAAATTTATTTGGCTTGATTCGGTCCGCTAGGAACAAACTAACTTTACATATTTAAAAACTACATAAAATGTATACTACTATAAGTAACAAATAGTTAACAATTCAAAACATTTAGAAAATGTTTAGAAAAAAATTATGTTAAAAAAAGTATCACTTGATTGTCCAAACAGTAACTAAGACAAACAAATTGAGACGGAGGGAGCAAAAACACATTTCTAGGATGAATACATTCACTAAAACAGAAAATAAATAGAAAGACAGGAAAATGAGAGGATTTTACCAGAATGTTCATGTATTTGGCTTCACCATTAGAATCAACGAAGTTTGATAGGAAATGTTTGGCTAGATCTGTAAAATTAGAGACAATTAATGACAGCAAAGGATAATCGAATCAAACAAAAGGCGGATCCAGAATTTGAAACGAGTGACTGTGTGTGTGTCTTACCTTTGTCGCGGTTGAAGTCAAAGTCAGTCATGGTGTTTGGATGTAGGGAGAGAATGAGGGTTTGAGGAAATTGATAAACACATAGGGATTTTTGGCGCCAAAATTGAGGATGTGTTTTGGCGGGAAGAGAAGGTTATGCTCGCCTGCGCTACGGGTGTACGTCCACACAAGCCCAAAATTAAAAAGAGACCAGAGGAAATGCTGTTGGTGATTACAAGTTAACTCGTTTCTGATTTTTATTAGTCCGTCTCTAAAAATGTGATCCTTTTTTTATGGGGTGATTTCTCAATGGTCAATTGACTAAGGAATAGAGTCTCTCATTCTTATTCGTCTCAAATTATTTATTATTTTTTTATACTATAATCTATTTTCATTAAATATTTACTCTATTTATGTGTCATTTTCTTGACAAAGATTAAATTATAAAAAAATTAATTATGTATTTTTTTTAAAACAACAACTAATTTGAGATAACTTCATTAGAAAACTAATTTAGAAAAAATATTTATTATTTATGTGTAATCTTCATTATTTACTCTATTTTGATAATTATGGAACATTAGATGAGATGAAAGCGAAATTAGTTGCGATTAATTTGGAAGGTCGAGCTTTATGATGGCACCAAGCGATGTTAAAATCTCGATTGGGTAAGGTTTTGCCTAATTGGGGAGATTATGTTAGGGCATTGTATCATCGTTTTGGACATACACTCCATGATGATCCAATGACAGAATTGTTGGGGTTGCAACAAACAGGTTGTGTTCAAGATTTTTTGGACCAATTTGATGCAATGCTTAATCAAGTAGAGTTAACTGAAGAATATCCGATTAGTTGTTTCTTGAAGGGACTCAAACCAGAAATTGAGGTGCAGGTGAGGATGTTAAGTCCAAAAACCTTAATGAAGGCATATAGTTTGGCAAAACTTTCTGAGCATTCTTTAAGTTTGCAGTAAACTCAGATTCAGAACAATATGAGAAACTTTAGGGGATTGCTTACTAGTCCAAGCTCTTGGAATGGTCAGACTAAGAATTACAATCAGTATCAAGGAGGATAAAGCAGTAGGGATAGGGAGGGGAGTAAATTTGTTGGAATTAGTGGTAAACCAACATTTAAGGGGCCCAGAAGACTGACTGGAGCTGAAATGGATGAGAAAAGAGCTAGAGGCTTATGTTTCTGGTGTGATGAGAAGTTTGTGCGAAGACGTTAGTAAGAAAATGAAACAATTGTTCATTCTAGAAATGGAGGAAGATGTGGAAGAATGGGATGAGATCAACTGGGCTGAAGAGGCAGATGCAGGAGGCGATGACTCAACTTTGAGTGCTCAAATGTCTGTCCATGCTCTAGAGGGTACAGTGGATTATAGAACTATGAGGGTCAAAGGGGGAGTAAAAGGGAAGATGGTGCATGTTCTCATAGATTCCGGGGCAACTCATTAACTTCATGGACTTGGCAACTGCTAAGAAATTGAGGTATAAGTTAGACAATGTATCCCCTTTCTCAGTATCAGTAGCTAATGGTCATGGAGTGTATAGTTCTTTTATGAGCAATGGTGTAGCTTGGAAAATGCAGGGGGTAGAATTCAAATCAGATATGTTAGTAATACCATTTGGGAGGCTGATGTGGTATTGGGAATTCAATGGTTAGTCACTATGGGGATATCAGGTGGAATATTTGGGTCATATCATAACATAGAAAGGTGTCACTGCTGATGTGCAAAAGATCAAATCCATGACTGACTGGCCTATTCCCAAAACTCTTAAGCAATTAAGGGGTTTCTTGGGACTAACTGGCTATTACAGAAAATTTTTCCAAGGTTATGGAAGTATAGCAAAGCCACTGACTGAGTTACTCAAGAAAGAGAAGTTTGTTTAGGATGAACAAGCAACATCTGTTGTTAACTACTTGAAGGAAGCAATGGCCACTGCCCCTGTATTGGCACTTCCCAACTTCAATTTGGAGTTTGTTATTGAGATTGATGCTAGTGGAGTGGGAATATGAGCCGTACTGATACAGAACAACCATCCTTTGGCTTACATGAGTAAAGGATTGAGTACTAAGCACTAACCTATGTCAGTTTATGAGAAGGAAATGCTAGCCATAGTCACTGTTGTGAAGAAATGGAGGCCCTATCTCATTGGTAGGCACTTTGTGATCAAAACTGACCACCAAAGCTTGAAGTATTTGACGGAACAGAGAATATCAACCCACAGTCAAGGGAGGTGGCTTGCTAAGCTGATGGGATATGATTATAGCATCACCTATAAGAAAGGGAAGGACAATGTAGTTGTTGATGCCCTTTCTAGATGCCCTCATACAGATAGCCAGTTGTATTTATCATTCACTGTTACTTTTAGGTTTGTGCAACAGATCAGGTCATCTTACAATGCTGATCCACACTTGTTGACCCTTATTTATTAATTATAGCAAAATCCTTTAGGTCATGTTCTTTACATACTGAAGGATGGTGTCCTTTATAGGAATGGTAAAATTGTGGTTGGACCTGATAAGGATTTGAGGCAATAAATTCTCACTTTTTTGCATGATAATGCAGTAGGGAGTCACTCAGGCATATCAATAACCCTTTAGAAGTGACTTGGATTTATTATTAGAAGAAGTTAAAGGATGTCATTTATCAACACATAAGAGGGTGTGTTGTTTGTCATAAGTGCAAAAGGGGAAAATTCCAAATTACTAGGTTTGCTACAACCTTTGCATATACCTGATAAGGTGTGACAAAATATCAGTTTGGACTTTATTGAAGGTTTGCCCAAATCCAATTCTAAGTTTGTCATCTTAGTGGTTGTGGACAGACTCAGTAAATATGCTCATTTTATTGGTCTGGTACATCCTCATACAGAAGCTACAGTGGCTCAGGCATTTATGGATAATATCTATAGATTACATGGTCTTCCCCAAACCATTGTGAGTGACAGAGATGTCATTTTCCTGAGCAAATTTTGGAAATCTCTTTTCAGTGTTCAAGGAGTAAGTGTTGGTATTTCTATGGTACTTTATAGAACAGTACGGGAAGTAATAACTATTACAAATGTTCGAAAGGATAAATAAATGGTCAATCTTCAAAATTGCCGCATGTGTGTTGTGTCTTGAATCTTGATCACCTTGCAAAGCCAATATTGAGAACTGCCGCAAGTTTGTTGTGTCTTGAATCTTGATAACCTGAAATCAAGAAACAACTAAATCTGGATGGTTACAACGTTGTGTGTTGAGTCGAGGATAGCCCTCTATCCTTAAGACAAGATTGCCCCGTATATATGCTTTTACGTTAGCGGGCAATAGTCTCCCAAGATAAAACAACACTTTAATCTCAACACTACAAAGCCAATAGGTTGAGCCTGTCGAAGAAAACAAATATGACTCGACTAGCTGAAGATATGGAATAGGAAGGAAGAGTTTCTCTCTACTCTTCTCTTTTGTCTCTGTGTATATAGTGTGTCTCTGTAGTGTATATCTAGTGTATACGTGAGGGTTTGGTCACTGTTTTTGACTGATTTTCAGCCACTGTTTCGAGCAGTTTTTGCTCACTGTTTTCATGATTTTTCAGGCTGTTTTCTGGTCGTTTTCTCGTCTGTTTTTCTGCCTGTTGTGCTGCCTGTTTTCTGCCAACGAATTGAGCCAAAAGAGGCTCAATATATAGCATGGAGGAGGGGCTGATCAACTGCCCAAACATGGCTGTTAATGGCCATTAGGAGGGCTGTAAATGGCATGTTAAATGCCATTAGTGAGGCTGATTTAAGGTCTTGAAGGAGGCTGCTCAATTGCCCAAGTAATGGGCTGTTAATGGAGAGTTAATTAGCCAAGTAATGGCTGTTTAATGCTCCAAAATGCAGTCCAACCTTTCCGTCACCTTCCCAGAAACTCTGGGGATCAAACTGTAAATATTAAAACTTCAGGGACCAAACTGTACATATGAAAGAATTCTGATCCAAACTGTACATATGAAACTTCAGGGATCAAACTGTACATCTGGTAGAGTTCTCTGGTCCAAAAAGATAATATCAGAAAGGCCCACAGCCCACGACCCGTGAACCCGAAACCCGAAACCCGGAACTCGGAACCGGAACCGAACGGGACGAGCGGACGAGCGGGCGGCGGCGGCGCGCGTGTGGGCTTAGCCTTGAACCCAAGCACATCTAGGTCTTCCCTCCTTTAAACACATGGGATACCCCTTGGGGTCCCAAACCCTTTACCAATTAGAGACTTATATAGAGAGCAATTCTTCCTATTCCCACCGATGTGGTAGATTTGTCCCACACCACATTTCCATGTCTCAAACACCTTACTTCGTGGACCAATATCTCTTTCATTTCTCAACGAAATTAGACGATTCTTGGCCCTACGGTCATCTACTCACTTCGTAGATCATGCATGTGTAAAGAGACAAGGTCTCCAACATACGGAACACTAGTGTTTAATTCATCAAAGATGGGTGGACGCATCTCCCCGCCAAATGCTAATTTCCAACAATCCCCTCTATGAAAGAGAGATTGTGGCGCACACACAAGGTGCCTACATTTCAGCAATCTTTCAGCGAAAAGATATTGCATCAGGAGAGGTAGCTTACGCTTTGAACATTCCCTAGTTGAATACCATCGGACTTACTTACTGCGCGGTGAACGTGATGTCTTGAACCGTCAGTGTTTAGTGTAAGCCAAGACAACGATATCAACACAATAACTCTTCTTATTCATTTTCCTTTTTACGTTTCTGTCCGTTGTGGCCATGGACACACTTGGATTCTTAAGTGCGTTCATTTGAGGCGGCCATCCTCGCACTTAAATAGGTGATCTCCTACAAGGTATCCTGCTATACCCCACTTATCAAGTGTTAGGAATCATTAAAAGTTTCCCCAACCTTAACCTCAACCGTTTGAGGATCTTTTAAAGGTTTGGAAGCTTAACCTTTACCCACCATCCAGGTAGCACTTTAATGTCTATCGCGGGAACAACTTTGGATTCATGTTTCTCTGTAAATCATCATCCGAGGTGCTCTTGCTTCCACCAAGCGCTCATTGAACCTTTTGCCGCTTAGTTTTCCCATTGAACCAAATTCTTGGGATCTCCAATCGGTATGGTTGGGTTTCCACCGCAAATGTTCGTATTGTTTGGGTTTAAGCCAATTCCCTAGATGGCGAGAACATTTGATCTCGGGTAGTCCCTTAGTTAGTAAACAAGGATGTGACACCCGTGATGATCAATCGCCATACGGTCTTATGTCTCAAGCGGATCTTGAAAGATATGTCCAGGCCGTCATCCATGTCCTTCTGGCCGAAGCCGGCTAGCCACGATGTATAAGCGATGAAGGCACGAAGTTTCTCCCGATAAGGGACGTCCTCTAAGGAGCCATGAAGTTACTCAACTTCTTTCATGCTTTGTATAAAGCGATAAACTCCGATTCCATCATGAATCGGCCGATGCAAGTTTGCTTAGAGGATTTTCCAAGATCCACCATACACATTTGCTTGTGGCTTTGGTGTTCTGCAGATCGATGTCGGTTTGCATCACTGTGTTCTCCCAGAACCGCTGGACATCCAGAATACTATAATCCGTAGATAAGCGAATAATTCAAATATCGTCATATCCGACTTAACGCCTTCTACCGATCATGTATTAAAATCATCAGTGAACCTTTATTTAACTGATCTGCTTTGTAGGCCGATACCAGGTCGGTTGTAGTGTGTACAATACATTGAACTACACATGACCTGAGCATATCGCTCCTTGTCTATGGGTGCACCATGATTCCAATCAGTTCTATGATTCATATCCATTGGTGGCTTCAACGAGACTGTCAACTATCGACCAGTCTGTTAGATGTCTTAGAAATCCAATTCCTAAGATGTCATCTGTGATACCCATATCTTTCATATCGAGACTTTGTTTCAATATGACTTTTACTTTCAGACTGTTGATTCTCCAACTGTTGGCTTTCTAATTTCAGAGTCAATGTTTATGTGGTCAGATTCATTATTTCTGTTTTATCTGAAACTTTCAGGACCAAAATGTAAACATTTCAGGGACCAAAATGAAAGTTCAGGAAGAAGCCCAGCGATTCAAAGAAACCAACTCTGATCCTCTTCTTCCAACTCTCCGGTTGGGAAGGCTAATTCAACATTCATGCCATGTAAGACTACAATGGCCCTGGATGTGAAGCTACTCACAGGGGAGCACATTTTACAACCCAAAGGTTTTTTTCCGGAGGAAGATCAACCATTACGCAAGTATGGTTCTACATGATAGAATCTATTTCTTTCTTTAGCTTCTTTCCAAAGTAGTGCTTTTGGAGATGACAATTCTTTGTTAATTGTCCATGGTTCGTTCTCAACCATACAAGCTAGAAGGTATGGAACAAGTCTTTGTCCCCCTTTTGCTCCGTCTCGGTTCAACATCTAGAATCCCTGAGTTCTGCAGATCTGGAATATTAAGTTCCGGATAGCCAGCAACTTTCGAGTCCTGTAGATACGGAACGTCTAGTTCCGGACAGTCAGGCCCTCGCGGGTTCTTGTTAACCTTGAGCAATTACTCCTTTTTCCTTTTTCAAGGAAAGCTATCTTCAAAGAATTCAACATTCTTTGACGCCAAGAGGCGATCAACACTACTGTTATTTGCAGATCCTGACAGATATGCAATCTACAGTCTTAGGTACAATTTGACCTGTTTCAGTATTTCAACTTTTACCAAGCCACCCCACATAATTTGGACGTACGAGCTTTGCGCTTGGCTAACACCGTTGGACTGAGGTGAGAAATGAACAGTCGTTTAATGAACGATGCTTCACTTTCTCCCCCTCTATCACTACGAATTTCTCAATCCGTAGGCTTAGTTGATTTTCAACTTCTGCTTTGTAGCGCTTATCCGCTTCAACAACTTCATCTTTGCTTTTTAACAAACAAAGGATTCCATACGTTGTACCATCATCAATGAAGGTCACAACGCACTTTTCTCCCCCCCTCTATTTTGTATAAACTTCAAATCACCCAAGTAGGTGTGACTAAGTTCTAGAGGAGCGGTGCTTCTTTCGCTATTCCCTTTGACGGAATTTGGAAAGGTGATTTTGCCTATTCGTCTACCTCACATTCATTTTGAGGGTTTATGTCGACAGAAGGCAACAATCTCAACATCGTTAGCTTTTGAATGACTTGCTATTTAACGTGTCTTAATCTATGATGGCATAGATGCACGGATTATAAATATATCATTCATTTGGCTACAGACGTACTATACCATTCTTAGTTATTACAGACCTGTTGGACTAGTCTCAAACCAGCTTGACCAACAGCGTCCCTTAAACCAAGTTAGGAACATGTATCACCTCATCTTAGAGTGATCTCATTCCCTGAAGTCCTATTGAGGACAACCTCTTCAACCCCTTCTACTTTAGAGGTGGCGTTGCTTCACATGAACAACCTCTTGCCCGTGGTTAGGGCGTAACCGGATCATATGTGATCTGGATACTCTTGCCCACTGCAGTTGCTTTGCAGACTGAGTGTCCAATTTCTTTTCTCCCTTTCTTTAGGCCTTCAGATCATTTAAGACCTGGAAACTCTGGCCCACCCTAATAGGTGTCCATTACTTTTCCTATGAAATGAATTCTAGCCCCACTCCAGTCGCCCGGAGGCTTTATATGACTGAGTGTCCAATATCATCATATCAAAGGAATTTTGGCCCACTCCAGTCGCCCGGAGGCTTTATATGATTGAGTGTCCAATATCATCCTATGAAGGATCTTCTGCCAAATAGTATGACAGGTTCAACGTCTTTAACTTTTAGACTTCTTCCGTTATGATTGGTGCCCAGATAATTCTTGGCTCTTACTTAAGAGTTATGATTTTACATACGATCGGTGGATCTTACTCCCTCGTATGTGCGAACATACTTTACTCACTTTTAATAATTACACTTAAAAGAACGGATCTTTTTAAGTTGCTTTACAATCCAATCTTTAAACGGAAAAGAAGATGAGATTAAACTTCTGATTTTTTAAAGCGTAAGGAATATAAATTGTTTTCATATTGCTCCTTACTTTAATCAATTTTTAATCAGACCTCATTTAATCTTTATTCTTGACAAGTAAGAAAAACTACTTATCCCAATTTCGGATTCTGGCTCACTTCAGTCACTTCATCAAACTGAGTGTCCAGTTCCTTCTTACCATTATTTGGGTCTTTTATGCGGGGCAGATCTGGCCTTCGCTGCAAGATAGAAGTACATCTTCAGTCTTCTCCTCTTGTCCCAGTTGACATCCTCAGGCTCTCGTGAGCGCTTGTTCCAACCAGTCTTGGTAGCGGTGACACCATGAACACGTTCATCATCATCACTCTCTTCTACCAGAAAACCATTGCCATATCCAGATTTGGTCACACAACTTTTGACCGACATCTTTCGAACACTAATAGTATTACAATACAATCTTGTCTTAACTTGTTGGTATTTCTATGGTACTTTATAGAGCAGTACGGGAAGTAATAACTATTACAAATGTTCGAAAGGATAAATAAATGGTCAATCTTCAAAACTGCCGCATGTGTGTTGTGTCTTGAATCTTGATCACCTTGCAAAGCCAATGTTGAGAACTGCCGCAAGTTTGTTGTGTCTTGAATCTTGATAACCTGAAATCAAGAAACAACTAAATCTGGATGGTTACAACGTTGTGTGTTGAGTCGAGGATAGCCCTCTATCCTTAAGACAAGATTGCCCCGTATATATGCTTTTACGTTAGCGGGCAATAGTCTCCCAAGATAAAACAACACTTTAATATCAACACTACAAAGCCAATAGGTTGAGCCTGTCGAAGAAAACAAATATGACTCGACTAGCTGAAGATATGGAATAGGAAGGAAGAGTTTCTCTACTCTTCTCTTTTGTCTCTGTGTATATAATGTGTCTCTGTAGTGTATATCTAGTGTATACGTGAGGGTTTGGTCACTGTTTTTGACTGATTTTCAGCCACTGTTTGGCAGTTTTGCTCATTTGTTTTCATGATTTTTAAATTTGTTTTCTGGTCGTTTTCTCGTCTGTTTTTCTGCCTGTTGTGCTGCCTGTTTTCTGCCAACGAATTGAGCCCAAAGAGGCTCAATATATAGCATGGAGGAGGGGCTGATCAACTGCCCAAACATGGCTGTTAATGGCCATTAGGAGGGCTGTAAATGGCATGTTAAATGCCATTAGTGAGGCTGATTTAAGGTCTTGAAGGAGGTTGCTCAATTGCCCAAGTAATGGGCTGTTAATGGAGAGTTAATTAGCCAAGTAATGGCTGTTTAATGCTCCAAAATGCAGTCCAACCTTTCCATAAACTCTGGGGATCAAACTGTAAATATTGAAACTTCAGGGACCAAACTGTACATATGAAACTTCAGGGATCAAACTGTACATCTGGCAGAGTTCTCTGGTCCAAAAAGATAATATCAGAAAGGCCCACAGCCCACAGCCCACAGCCCAGAAACCGGACGGGACGGGCGGGCGGCGGCGGCGCGCGTGTGGGCTTAGCCTTGAACCCAAGCACATCTAGGTCTTCCCTCCTTTAAACACATGGGATACCCCTTGGGGTCCCAAACCCTTTACCAATTAGAGACTTATATAGAGAGCAATTCTTCCTATTCCCACCGATGTGGTAGATTTGTCCCACACCACATTTTCATGTCTCAAACACCTTACTTCGTGGACCAATATCTCTTTCATTTCTCAACGAAATTAGACGATTCTTGGCCCTACGGTCATCTACTCACTTCGTAGATCATGCATGTGTAAAGAGACAAGGTCTCCAACATACGGAACACTAGTGTTTAATTCATCAAAGATGGATGGACGCATCTCCCCGCCAAAGGCTAATTTCCAACAGTAAGTTTACATCACTCCACTACATATCATCCCCAGTCGGATGGACAAACTGAGGTTGTTAACAACTGTGTGGAAGCTTACTTAAGGTGCATGTGTTGTGACAAACCTAAAAATTAGATTTTCTATTTATCATTGGCAGAGTGGTTGTACAACACCACTTATCACACCTTTACCAAGTTCACCCCTTTTGAGATCCTCTATGGTCAGAAACCTCCTTTACACTTGCCTTATATTGTTCATTCATCTATGGTGGAAGAAGTTGATAGAAGTCTTTAGGCTAGAGAGAGTACAATAAGACTATTGAAACACCATTTACAATTAGCTCAGTTCAAGATGAAACAGCAAGCTGACAAACATAGGGCCCCTAGAGAATTTGTTGTTGGTGACTTGGTTGGTATATGTCAAATTACAGCCATATAGACAGATGTCTTTGAAGAGTCATGCTTATCACAAATTGAGTCCTAAGTACTTTGGTCCATTTCCTGTAGTAAAATGAGTTGGCACTGTGGCTTATTAGTTGAACTTGCCTCCACATGCTAAGATTCATTCTACCTTCCATGTCTCTCAGTTGAAGAAGCAGATAGGAACCAATCATGCAAGCTCTGATTTACCTGTCGCTCTATCTTCCCGTGGTCATGTGGTGCTTGAACCTGGAGCTATTTTGGAAGGAAGGATAATCACTAAAGGCTCAAGGGTTAGTTAAATGGTTCAATTGTCCTTCTGAATATTACACTTGGATGGACTTCACCAGTTGCAGCATCAGTTCACTCGTTTTTGTCCTTGAGGACAAGGACTCTTGAGAAGGGGGAAATTGTTGTGTCTAGTTAACGAGAAGGGTATAATAGTCATTTTAGTGGAAGAAGTAGTTATAAAAGTAGTTAGAGGTGATTAGAATTCGGTTAAGGAATCTGTTAGAAGAAGGGAGTAAGCGACTACTCATTCCCTTACTATTAATTGAGGTGATCACTTGTAATTGAGACCATGTCGATATGAATACAATTCTTCTTCTCTTCTAATTGTTGTTCATCTGTTCAGGAATTATTCTTTTCTCAGTTACTTAGGATCACAACTGAGTACTCTTCATTTGAGTACGTAACAATTTATTCATATTAAGCTTATAAGAATAGCCCGATGCACTAAGCTCCCGCTATGCGCGAAGTCCAGAAAAAGGTCAGACCACAAGAGTCTATTATCCGCAGTTTTATCTTAATTTCTGCAAGAGGTTGTTTTCACGGCTTGAACCCATGACCTCCTGATCACATGGCATCAATATTAAGTTTCACTCCACTTATTGGTCAACTTGATTGGGAAAGCCTAAGTGCCAGTTTTTTCAAAGAAGATCTGTTTAAATTATTGGAAGAAAAAATATATTATTATGTTAGAAAATATATCAATTTTCTGGAATACATAATAGAAAACTGATTACTAAAATCTAGAAAGACAAGGGAAGTAATACGAATGAACCACATAAATTCAAAATTATTTGATAAACTTCGGCGTGGAGAACTAGAAAGTACAAAAACTATAATGTATTCAAGCAACACTAATTTATTTTTTATAAATGTAACTTATACTAAATTAATTACTCTGTTTGTCCGACATTAAGTGTCATATGATGGTTATCAATTTGACCAATTTCGTTGCAGGAGGAGCCACTTGTTAAACTATGAAGAAATTGCTCAGATTGTTCCCTTACGGGATTGATCTTTAAGTACTATTTATCTTTTTTAATTTTGTTGAAAAAACGATTTTTTATTTATTTATTTTATATACATCACAATTGATTGTTTTACCCTTTTATTCTTACTGTGTTCTCAAAACTCTTCTTCATCAAGAACACTGTATTCCTCAATTTTGAGAGTTTGAAATTTTTATTTGGAGATGAAAAATCAAAATTATTGGTTGATTATTGATAAAATCGTTTAAGTATTGATTATTTGTGAATTCAGTTCAAACACTAGTTTAGTGATTTACTTTTTCAAAACTGCATTGTTGATCTTAGAAAGTATTAAAGAATATGATTGATATAAATTAT
Source organism: Anisodus acutangulus (assembly GCA_029783415.1). NCBI lineage: Eukaryota > Viridiplantae > Streptophyta > Magnoliopsida > Solanales > Solanaceae > Anisodus > Anisodus acutangulus. The sequence continues at coordinate 36,431,060 of CM056489.1, forward strand.
ATATATATTCTAATCAATGGTGGAACCTATCCAAAATATTAAGAGGAGCGTTAACTACTAACTAAAACATTATAATTGAAATTTATAAGAAAAAATATAATTTTATCAAAGATTCAAAATAACATCAACACAACAAAAATATAATATATAAAAGGAAAGACGTACCTAGAATAATATAATATATAAAAGAAAAGACGTACCTAGAATTAAAGTGCTGCCCTTCGTTCTTTTAAAGACTTGAAATCATTAATAATTGAATCAGAGCTAAAACTTTCAGCTATCTCTTTTTCAATATAAACCATCATATTGTCAGCAAGAAATTCATCTTTCATCTTATTACGCAACCTTGTCTTTATTATCTTCATTGCTGAAAATGATCTTTCTGTAGTGGCCGTAGAAACTGGAAGAGTTAAGATAAGGCGGATTATCCGGTCAATCAAGTAATATGTATTCGTCTTTCCTTTTTTTTCCAAAGCTTCACACAATTCAGACATAGTTGACAAGTTACTCAATTATGGATGACTAACAACTTCAAGAATAAAGTGTTGAAGTTGAAATCTCAAATTTGTTTTCTCTTGCTCACTAAAATTCACTGGATAGAATTTTTCTACAAGAGCACATATATCATCCATATCAAATACTTTGTAAATATCTTTAGGAACCAAACTATTGCTTAGTCTCAAAAGTTCCATTGTTTGCACATTAAACCTGCAATTCAATTCCTGCAATTGTTGATCAATTGTAACACAAAAGAGATTCAATTTAAATATTGACCCACTGTGATGTGATACTTCTGATGACGAGCACGCCCTTGACGCTCTATATAAACATCATTACAATCAGAAAAATCAATATCATATTGTTCACAAAATAATGTCACGTTTTTCAATAATTGATCCCATCATTCATCTCTCAACTTCTGAATTAATGTTTTTGTAGTGCTGACTAAATGTATAGCATTAAGTATATCTTGAGATTTCTATTGTAAAGCTTGACAAAGACAATCTGTAATTCCCATAATCGCTTTCATCATGTGCAAAATCAATATAAACTCAAATGAATTCATAATCTTATAAGCAGCATTAGCATCCCCTCATTGAGAGTAAGTTGATCCATTTTCCTTATATTTTGAAGAACCACACAAGTTGCATCATGCATATTTATCATACTACAAACAGAAGAAAAATGTGAGCTCCAACGTGTATCTCCAACTCGTTTCAAAGTGCCCATCTGATTTTATCCTTTACCACTATCAAGTTCACCAATCTCTGGCAAAAGTGATATCTCATCTAATTTGACAGCTTGCAGCTCATCATGACGCTTACTAGAGGAACATACAATATTGACAACAAAAGTCAAGTTTGAAAAGAAATCATGAATAAGGAAAACTTCTCTGGAAGTAGAAACAAAAGCAAGTTGTAATCTATGTGCAAAGCAATGTATGTAATAAGCATAAGGATAATCTTTGAGAAATAATGCTTGATTGGAACTCTGCACGTTAAGGACATTTCTGATGTGCATATACTGATTGAACAAGTCTTGAGAAGATTTCAATGTATTATTGTGAGATGAGCACAGACTCTCACCAATAGGATTAAGCAAAGCACAACTCTTCCCAGCATTGACCTTTTCCCATGCTTTAAATCATTTTCTAGTAAAGATATCAGCTCCAGGATGCCCACATGGCTTTTTACTGAACAAGTAATAAAGCAAACAATAAGCAGCATCATTAGTATGTGAGTACTCTAGCCATGAAGGGAAATTTTTGAACCAAAATGCTTGAAATAGGCTTGGATGCTTATCTCTATTGAAGGGATACTTTTCAACTTGATATTGATAGGGACCCCAATTGATATAAGCTCTTCGAACTTCATCTCTTTGATTCACTGGATATTATCAAATTTGGGGACGCTTTCCGGGGTCACGTTCTAAACAATTAACATCAAATTCATCCATGGTGACTTTTTGAATCTTGCAAGGTTGATCATCCAGTTGAACCGTTTGATCATCGGAATGGTGCTTTTCAAGTGTCGATGTTGAAGCTATACAATTTTCATCTTTGTTGGAAGCTTTCCTCTTGAAAAATGCATCAATTTTCTTAAGTTTGACCATCGTACCACTCCTAAAAAATACATAAATCAATTATCAAAGATAACATCTAAATCTGAAAACAGAACTAAGTCAGAGAAATTCGGCTTTTAAAGCCTTAATCTGTTAATTTCACTCTCATAAGCCCAAAATAGCCTCGTATATGATGAAACAAACATAAAGTTGTAATCTTTTGTTGATTTAAAAGAAATCGATATCAAGAATTACTCATTAAAATCCATATCATGTATATTGGAAACAACATGTAATTGCTTATGATGCAACTATGCATCCAAGGCATACTAGATTTATGTTTTGTAGAAGAAAAACAGACCCAAATAAATAAATAAATAAATCTTGTGCAGTTAAGTATTACCAGAGATGGAGAGACAAGTGGAGAGAAATAGATTGTGAGAGAGTGGAGCCGTGTGAGTGTGAGTTCATGAGTCGCTGGTACCGCTGAGAAAGTGATGGGATTTGGGTTTTTAAATCGTGAGTAATATATATAAAAAAAATTGAGTTTTTTAAGGGGGCCACAGCTCCCCTCCGCTCCTACCATAATCTGCCACTGATTCTAATATAAAAATATAATATTTTAAAATAAAACATGAATATTTATATCATATTCTGACACTTTTCTAACAAATCGTGCAGGAAAAGAAATTCATGCAAAAAGAGAAAAAGAAAGAAATTAAAAGCCAAGAAAGGAGAATGCATCTGTGACAACTTCATCAGCGACTACACAAAATCAAGAGATACGAAATTATGACAATTTCTCATCAAGATTTCATGATATATTGTCATGCCAAATTCAAATCAACATGTCATGAGAAATTGCCATGTCAAAATCTCATCAAGATAATATATTATATTATATTTTCTTGCAAATTTTCACTAAATAAACACATGTTTGTAGAAGGAAAGGCATCCCACTTTGTATCCAAATTCCTATCTAGTTTCAAGTTTATGAGGAAGAGAAGAGTTAATCTTCATCTCTTTCTCTAATCTTTTTCTTGTAGTAAAAATATTCTTAGTCTTTCTCTAAACACTGACTTCTAAAATCATTTAGCTTGTAATGTTGGCTTCATGCTGGTAGGATAAATGTTATATTTGTAGTAACTTGTCTTTTTTCAATTTTAGAGCAGAGTTTTTTAAGATCAGATTTTTCACATATTTTGTTATTTGATACTTTTTTCTTTTGTTTTTATCTTCTTCTTTCTTTTTGATGTACTTATAATGTTTGTATATAAGATCAATCTCACTATTTTTTTTTATTAATTTTGGATCTTTTTCAAAATGAGCTCCAAGAACTTTCAAATCATAAGGATGAATTTGCATATTTAAATTTGAGTTTGTTTAGTTGTTAAAAAAAATACATATTTAGGCTTCAAAATAGGTGCTAGAAATTTGTTTTGTGCAATATTTAAAAAAGACCTAGGTAAACAAATAAAGAATAATTCATTTTTTAAAAGATCAGTATTGTCTAAAATTTCACCTCGAAAGACATTCGAAGCAAGTTCTAGCATAAATATTATAAATTCTACTTGCATTTGATGATAATGTCTCTCAATCTCAAAATATCCTGCCAAGAGTTAAAAGTATTAGTTCTTGTCTTTATAAAAATAAACTCACAAACAAAGAAGTTATATGATAAATATAAGAAAATATTTGATATTGGATGATAAATTTTTTATTTTGATAGATTAGCACTTTACAAGAGGCATATTTATATATAAAATATATTAAACTATTTAATATTTTATAATATAGTAAAAAAAATTTGGCTTTCAAATATACAACGGCAAGAGAAAGCTGGAAAGAAACTGGAGCCACACACCTTTTAGCGTGCAAATAACAAGTCTAATTTGTATATAAGCTAAAAAATTACATGTGTCAATTAGTCAAATACATGTTTTCGTACACTCATTGGACTTATAAGGGTCCATTGCTTCATCCTCAATGGCTACGAAAATTTTTAAATATTTTTTGTTAATAATTTTTTTTCATATTAGTGTTGAAACATATACAAGTAAAAGATAAAATTAAAAAACACGAAATTCATTGCGTTTCTCAACAACAACAATAACATTAATAAGACAGATATAATAGGGTGAAAACTATCATTAGTGCAGATGAAAATAGTCATATATTTATATATTGTTCTTTGGTCCCTACATACCACAAAAGTTAGCAAAAGTAGTTACCCAAATTATTTCTAACATATATACACAATTATATTTAAAGGACAAGACCAACCAAATCATAGAAATAGTTCATAGTCAATAACTTTGCAAAACGTTGAGACACAACAAAAACTTCTCCCAACTTAGACATTTTATCCTCCCGAATGAAAATGCTTTCACTTCCATTTTTCATTAATTCTTCGCCTTCTCCAACCCCATTTCTTGATCGCTTTTCCTTTTTCTCCAAATCTGGTTCAATGTGATGAGATAACTCTTGATTATTTTCATTAATTAAGATATATATATATATATATATATATATATATATATATATATATATATATATATATATATATATAAATATACAATGTCTAACTATGAAAAATAACTCTACCTTTTCCTACTATAATTCTAATAGATTTTCTAATACAAGACTAATATTGTAATTACATTTGTACAAGGATTCTACAAAATATGATAAAATAATACAAAAGTCGTTTGTTTGATATACACGGTTTGTCCGTGTATATCACGTATTTCTCTCACACCCCGTAGTCATAGCGGGCGGTTGTCGTACGCTGAGATTGTCCCTAAAATCTTCAAACAGAACCAAGGGAAGACCCTTAGTAAAGATGTCAACAATTTGGTACCTTGAAGGGACATGCAAGATACGTATTTGTCCACAAGCTACCTTTTCGCGAACAAAGTGAATATCTATCTCGATATGTTTAGTGCGCTGATGTTCGACCGGATTTCCAGAGAGATAGACTACACTAACATTATCACAGTAAACCAAGGTAGCTTTCTGAATTTGAAAGTGTAGCTCTAATAGAAGATTACGTAGCCAACATGACTTAGACACCACATTGGCTACCCTTTGATACTCGGCCTCCGCACTGGATCGCGATAAAGTAGCATGACGTTTCGCTGACCAAGAAACCAAGTTGTCACCCAGAAACATACAATAACCAAAGGTCGAACGCCTGGTAAATGGACATCCACCCCAATCAGACACGGGAGTAGAGACGGAGGATGGATATAAATGCGAACCATAATCAAGTGTGCCCTGTATGTATCGTATAAAGCGTTTGAGCACATGCATGTGCTCAACCTTCGGATCATGCATAAATAAACACACATGTTGGACTGCATAAGTAATATCTGGTCTCGTGAAGGTAAGATATTGAAGAGCCCCTGCAAGATTGATATAGTGGGTGGGATCCTCGTATAGAGTGTTAGTATGAGCACTCAACTTCGGTTTGGTATCAACTGGAGTAGCCGAGGACTTACAAAATGCCAGCTCTCTCAATGATCTCAGCTGCATACTTTTTCTGTGATAAAAATAGACCACCTGCACGACGAGTGACAGCGATACCAAAAAAATAACTCAAGGGTCCCAAGTCTTTCATAGCAAATTCTAAACTCATAAGGGTCATGATAGACTTGCGCAGATTATCAGAAGAGGCAGTCAAAATAATATCATCCACATATAACAGAATGTATACCAGAGAAGTACCACGACGATATATGAACATAGAGTGATAGACCTGCTGTAAGAAAACCCAATAGTAGACACAAAATATGCACACCTCTTATAACAAGCTCGTGGGGCCTGCTTAAGCCCATACAAGGACTTTTTCAGTAAATATACATGATGATGATAATTGAGGTCTCTAAATCCCAAGTGTTGATGCATGTAGACTGTCTCCTTAAAATCATCGTGTGAGAAATCATTTTTCACATCCAACTGATGAATGGGTCATGCTTTCGAGAGAGCCAGACTGAGAACAGTGCGAATGGTAGTCGGTTTCACTACGTACTAAATGTCTCACCACAATCCACGTCAACCTGTTGAATTTTCTCATCACCTACAAGATGGGCCTTATGCCGCTCAAAAGAATCGTTAGAATTTTCTTTGTGAGTAAAAATCCACATAGAACAAATAATATTGACACTAGGCGGACGGGGCACCAACTCCCACATCTTATTTTCAATAAGAGCATTATATTCATCATCTATGGCCATTTTCCAATTCGGGTCATGAAGGGTAGACTCTAAGTTACGTGGTAGGGGTGATTTAGTGACATTAGAATTTAAATTAAAATATCGTTTAGGTTTAAAAATACCCCTTTTGCTATGAGTAACGGGCCCTTGACTCGGAATAGAAACGGATTGGACCGGGGACGTTGGGGGACTGTTGCGGGATGGGACAACAGGCAGTGGGCCTGCTGGCCTGGAAATTTCGACGGATCCGGGTTGGGAAAATGTTGGGCGGCCTGGCGGCCAGAACGAGGGGTGACCACAGGGGTGGAGTCCTTTGGACTAGTCGGTAGTGGTATTATTGGGGCTAGCAGGCAGTGGGCATGCTGGCAGATGTGACTTATGGGTAGGGTGGGCCCACTGTTGGAGAATATACGGGGAGAGAGCATCATCCAAAAAATTATAATTACTCGACACGAAATTAGACACTTTAGCAAACGAAATTGGGTTTTATCAAACATAACATGACGACTAATTATGATTTTATTGGAAGATAAATCAAAACATTTGTAACCACGATGATGAGACGGAAAACCCAAAAATACACAAGCGGTAGACCGAGCTTGAAGTTTATTAATTGTAGTGGATTGAGAAAGTAGATAGCACAAACACCCAAACACCCTAAGATGAGAATACGAGGAATCTTTATTGTAAAGAATTTTAAGTGGGAATTGATATGCTAAACCTTTGTTACAGAAAATGTTAAGGAGGTAGGTAGTCATTTGTAACACATGATGCCAAAAAGAAGGAGGTACTGAGGGCCAACAATGTTCGGACAATATTATTGATGGAACAAATTTTTCTTTCGGTCTTTCCATTATGTGAGGACGTATGATGACAAGAAAATCGAAAAGATATGTCATTACTGTCACAAAATTTTTGAAACGACCCATTATCACATTGAATATTTTTAATTTTCCATTCAAATTGGGTATGGATGAATGCTCTAAATTTTAAGAAAGTTAAAAAAACTTGAGACTTTTTTGACAAAGGAAAGGTCCATAAAAATTAGAATAACCATCCAAGAATAACACATAATAACGATGGCCCAAAAAACTTAAAATGGGAGATGTCCATAAATCACTATGAATAATGTCAAAAGGCATCAACGTACTAGAAGAAGAGGCTACAAAAAGGCAAGCTAACATGTTTCCCTAATGGACAAGAAGGATAAATTTGAGTACTACGCACTCTTACAATCAATAAATTTTTATTGTGAAGAGAAGAAATAATAGACGACCCCGGATGACCCAAACGTGCATGCCATAAAGGAGGAGCAAGGGCGGCAAACGTTGATGGAGTGGCTTGACTCGTGGAAATAGTGGTGGTGGTGATTGGATAAAGCTCTCCCTGACTATTACATCTCATTAGAGGTATCCCCGTCGTGAAATCCTTTACAGAAAAACCAAAGGGGTCAAAGTTTACAGAAACCAAATTATCAGTGGTGAATTTTCGGACATACACCAAATTTTTAATTAATTGTGAGGCATGAAGGACATTTTTTAGGACTAGAGGTGGATGTGGGGGAGAGGGGGATAAATTTTTGTGACCATAACTATGAATTGGAATTGAATTGTCATTACCAATCATTATGCCATGATTATTGCTCAAATTGAAATAAGACGAGAGGTTACCTTGTGCGGACGTCATATGAGAAGTGGCTCCGGTGTCTATATACCAATTAATGTCCATGGAATTTAATCCAAGCGTATGCATTGCGACCTCAATATCCATAGCTATCCGACCAAAAACTGAGCCCGCAACAGCGAAGTCCTACGGAGGCCGAGGCCCAAGCAGGCCTGCCTGCTGCCTGGGACGCCTGGAATTGGGAATTAGGCCTATGGCCAGCCCAGTTTACTGGATATGCTGGGAATGTAGGATAGGTCGTGTAGGGCCACTGGCCTAGCAGCCTCACAACTAGTTTTCATTGGGCCAAGGCTGCGACCAGTGGTGTTGTGGCCCAGCCGTCCCACTGCCACCACGTCCTCCACTATCGCCACTGTTCCGACTACTGCCACTACCACCGCAACTGTCGCCGCCGCGATTCTTGCTATTATTATTTTGATTTTGACCCTTTTTGCCACCACCGTTATTACGATTTTGGCTAGAATTATCTGAGAATGAGGGAGGGTTATCGGATGTGGCCATCATCATGACGGAATTAGCTCCGGTAGCTGCCTTTTTGGCCAAACCGACCTCTTCTAACGTGAGCATAGAACGGGCCTAGTAGAAAGGCGGAAGTGGATTACTTTGACAAAGAAGCATCTCAACGCCATTATAAGCCTCGGATAGGCCTGCAACCATCTGAAGAACAAGACGATCATTTGTGACAGGCGCATCAACGTTCTTGAGTTGATCCGTCAATTCCTTTAGCCTTTTACAACAGGCTGAGACATTCGAAAAATCCTCCATATTGATATGGAAAATTCCTGTTCAAGAGTGACGACATCGAAATTTTTGTTATCTTGGAAGATATCGCGCACCACTAGAGAAATGTAGCATCAAGAGTCATCCATAACGTAGGGTCATCCTCAGGGATAGACACCTTCTCATTGCCTGTTACTGAGGGGATGATGTGATGAAGGACTTGATGCGAGCATGCGTGAAATTTAAACAATTCCACCACATCGCCTATTGGACATTTTCCATCTCAAGAACAATAGGGATGCGGTTCTTGATGTTGGAGAATGTAAAGGCACGTGTTCTCTGAGGTAGACATAATGAAAGAACAAGAAGAAAATTAGAGATTTGGAAAAAAATTGGGAAGAAAATAAGGAAGGAGGTGGCCGACGGCCAATCACGTTTTCCGAGAGGGGCTGCGGAATTGCGTTGAGAAGGAAAATATTTGCCCTAGACTTCTGATGCCATGAAAGAGAATAATTCCTTGATTATTTTCATTAATGAAGAGGTATATATATACAAATATACAATTCCTAACTATGGAAAATAACTCTACATTTTCCTATTATAATTCTAATAATTTTTCCTAATACAAGACTAATACCATAATTACATTTATACAAAATTTTTATAAAATATATTAAAATAATACAAAAGTCGTCCGTTTGATATACACGGATACAGTAATTGTGAAATCATTCACATCTGAAAAAATATTTGATAGTGATGAAAAAGTTGGTAAAGTTGATGGCACAATTTGTGAGGAATCTGTGAAGTTATCATCAAGTAAGAAATTGGTTCACAAAAAGTAGGTGATAAAAAAATCATTGATTGATTAGTGTAACCCTAATTGGTAGACATATCACCTGCAAAATTTGTTGAAAATTTCATTTGTTCTTTTATATCACTACAAAATTTGTTGAAAATTTCATTTGTTCTTTTTTTAATTTTTTTTCAGCCCCTGTTGCTTCATTTCACTAATTCCTACCATTAATTTTTTTAATTTATTTTTATTTCCTCAAATTGCATTTTCTTCCATTTCATCAATTTCCAACAATATTTTTTCTTTCATAGCTTTCAAAATCATCTCATAACTTTTTTTCTTTTTCTTGGCCTTTATGTCTTTTTCACATTTGTTCCATAATTTGTTGCTTATTACACTAGACTCTATGCTTGGAACAATACAAGGTAGTTTGATCAAGCAAGTGATGTTAAATGGAACCACCACCTTTGAACCGTAGATTCACGACGACATTTTTTGATATTGGTATTGATCAACTTATCAAAATTAATAATCTGTCTATAATAAAGAGCAAAGAGTAGAAAGAGTCTAGGTATATCAATCATAGATAAATTAGTGTTTGGGACTTAACCGACTGCTCAGAAAAGCCAACAATTTCATTGCCTCCTTTCTTATGTTCTTCCCATTTAGATAAAGTTTATTACCTGTTGATGTATAGCCCCAATCAGCACCATAAGGACATAAACATTTTTCTATCAATTCCAACACTAGATTATCAAGATGTATAGCCCCAATCAGTATGTTAAGTCTCAACAATGATTTGTCTATAATTGAATACCTAGACTCTCTCTACTCTTTGCTCTTTATTATAGATATATTATTAATTTTGTTAAGCTGATCAATACCAATTAAACAAGCTCAAATTTAAATATGCAACTCCATACTTATGATTTGGAAGTCCTTTTTCGGAAAATAAGTTTGGAGTTCATTTTTAAAAAGATTCAGAAAAAAAAATGAGGTTGATCTTATGTACAAGCATTATAAGTACATCAAAAAAAGAAGAAGAGAAAAGCGAAAGAAAAAAAAGTATCAAATGTCCTTAAAAAATTCTGCTCCAAAGTTGAAAAAAGACAAATCACACAAATATAACATTTATCCTACCAGCTTGAAGCCAACATTACAAGCCTTCAGCGTTTAATTTACATTAGTGGATATATAGATATAAAGGGCAAACCTATGGACAAAAGATGAAGAATACTCGATGCAAATGATCATAAATTTATCAATTTCAGAGAAATCCCAAAAAGAAATAAGGTGCATCTTTTGTTGACTAAAAATAAAAGCAGAAACAAGGTAAATATTTGATAAAATTTATAAATTTTGAATGCATGATATATTTTCTTTGATTAAATTTGGAGTAACTGGTAAAGTCGCTGCCATGTGACTAGGAAGTCATGGGTTTAAGCCGTGGAAACAACATCTGACAGAAATGCAAGGCAAGGCTGCGTACAACAGATACTTGTGGTCCGGCTCTTCCCCGGACCTCGCGCATAGCGGGAGCTTAGTGCACTGGGCAGCCCTTTAAGAGTAGCTATAATTTCAAATAAAATAAAAATAATAGTAATGTACTTTTCTTTCAAAATTCTTTTTCTCGAGGACGAGCAAAAATTCAAGTGTGGGCTATTTGGTGGATATAAATTACACATATTTTAATTTTAAAATATATAATATTTTAAAATAAAACATGAATAATTTATATCCTATTCTCGTACTTTTCTAACAAATCTTGTAGGAAAAAGAGAAAAAGAAAGAAATTAAAAGCCAAAAAAAGAGGATGTATCCGTGACAACTTCATCAGAGACTAAACAAAGTCAAGAGATACAAATTATGATATCAAGATTTCATGACAAATTGTCATGTCAAATTCTCATCGACATGTCATTTGAAATTGCTATGTCAAAATCTCAACAAGGCCATATATTATATTATATTATCTTGCAAATTCTCACTAAGGCATCGTAGGAATTCTCCTATAAATAGGCACATGTTTGTAGAAGGAAAGACATCCCACTTTGTATTCAAATTCCTATCTAGTTTCTTAAGTTTCTGAGGAAGAGAATAGTTATTCTTGGTCTCTTTCTCTGGTCTTTTTCTTATAATAAAAATATTCTTAGTCTTTCTTAATTCATAATGGAGTAATTTCTTTTTGTTGGGATAGTTGATGAAATTTGATATAATTATGATACTATCTCAGTTTCAATATATTTTTGGCTTGAAACTTTCTATTTACATTTCACATTGTGCAGGAATAATAATTTTTAATTATTATTATCACATCTATATATTTTATATCTAAGTTATTATTATATTAATTTTATTTTTTTCACGGAGCAAAATTAATATATAATAACTGATGAATAGAATATTAGAGTGAGAGTAATTTTTAGTAAGATTATTATTTCAAATCTGTAATCATGCTTGCGTTAGTTTTAATTCTCGAGGATGAATTATTGTGGGCAAGACTATTGATTTTTAGTAAAAATAATCTCACAAAGTTTTTACAACCCTTGTGCACAATTCCGACAAGCTATTTCATTTTAATAGTCACTAGATTTAAATCAATTAATTAACATAATCTCACAGTATTAATTAATTATTTATATCTTAGTGTGAAAATATAATTGTATTAGCAATAAGCAATTATTCTTTAGAAAAAATACGTGTGGAAACTGAGAATTTATTATAATAATATATCAAGTGAATTCAACAATTTTCAACTATTTTAAAACAAAAATTACGGAAGTGGTTTGTTTTAATTTAAGTAATTTATAATTTCAAACTCACCTTTCATCAATTTGATTCTCTCAAATAGTAGTCAAAATATTATAAGTCTGTAGCCTAGGTTGTCCAATCTATGTGGAACGATATCATAAACTATACTAGAATTTGACAGGGTATGAGCATGAAATCCTATACACATTGGCCTCGTCAGAATACAAAAGTGGGTCTTCTTGATTTGGTGTTATTTGATTAAATTGGATTGAAGATAAGTTTTTATTGATGTTTGAAAGTTTTGTTTCAAATTTGAGATCATTTAGAGCAAATTTAGGATAGTTTGATTGAAATTGGAATTGAAAATGCGGAAAGCACCTTGTTGAACAACATATACAAATCATGTCAATTCGGTAGAATTTTTGAACAATTTAACTAGATAGGTCGAATGTAGGTAACACAAAGCCATGTAGCACAATGTCATGTCAATATGGTAGAATTTGTGAGTTATCCAATAGGACAATCAGGTTGAATATAACATCAAGTCCTACTGATATGTCAAATTTGCATGACATTATTTTAAAATGTATTTTTTCTCTTTTATAACTATTAAATCGCCTAAGTGAAAACTTGAAATTATTATAATTCCTCAAGTTTGTGAGCTATTGCACCGATTTGTCATGACTTGCATGTCACTATTTTGAATTTTTTTCTTTTCTTTTTGTAACTTTGAAACATATATAAAAGAGAGGTATCATGACAATCCAATAGAGTTTGTGAGCTATCCATCTGAATTTGTCATGACTAGCATAACTTAAGGGTAGTTTAATCTGAATATTTTTATTATATTTAGAAGGGCTATTTCTGCATGAATATCAAAAGCAGGACAAATCTAAATACCACCACAAAAGTATCTATTTGTGCAAATCACGCTTAAACTATAACACAAGTACTACTCCACTTCTCATTTTTATATGACATTATTATTATTATTTGAAGAGTCAAACAAGATTGTCATATATTTCTAATTATTTATCTAGTTTCTAATTATATAAAAGAATGAGAAACTGATGTCTGAATTGAGACAAAATTAGAAAGTTTTTTTGTTCATACTTCGAACCCCTTCATTCATTTTGAGACAAAGTGAGTATAAAGTAGAAAGTTTTCATTCGTACTCTGACCCCCTTCATTCATTTTGAGACAGCGTGAGTATAAATTAGGATTTAACTTATAATTGCAAAAAAGACTTAAACATGTTAACAGTAGTTTGATGTTCCAAATTCGTAAAGTTGACAAGGAAAGTCAACTTAGTAGTTAATTTGGGATTTAGGGACTGAAAAATAAATAAATGAGTCATTTATTTGAGGTAAATCTCGGAAACAACCGCTCTACCTCTCAAGGTAGAGAGGTAAGGTCTACGTACATCCTATCATTTCCAGACCCCACGTTGTGGGCTTTTCACCGGGTGTTGTTGTTATTTGAGGTAAATAAAATGAATTCAGAAATTACAATACCCACTCCATCCCTTCTTTCAAATGGCTGTCTCCTCAACAAACTAGTGATGCATGAACTAAGCTGCAATGTGATTGGTTACAAAACCAGGAGAGCTGATTGACAAACTGGCAATGTTTCTATTCTATCAAAGAGATGTCTGTGCGTGTTGCATGCTTATTTAGACCGCCGGATTCGGAAGGTTCAAGTGAATCCACTATTTTCAGCACTTACACATACGTAAAATAAATTAGAAATGTGAATATCTAATAGATGACATCCGTTTTGAACTCGTTGACTTACTCTAAATCTTTGAATTCGTCTCTGCCTAGAAAGGTTTAAAGCAGGGTTTTATTCTAAAATGTACCTAGTATTGAGCGTTATGCTTTACCTATCAAAAAAATGCAGTTGGGTGTTATGCTTTCTGATTATTGCAAGCTCAAGGATCGCAGCAGCACGATGCATTTGAGCTCCCAGCCCTATCAGACTAGTATGAAGTAGAGCTCTGTTCTGAATTCTTTGCCAACTTTGCTTGGGTAAGCCTGTCCAAGATGGCCTGTTCCAGAGGAATGGGATCAAGACAACGTTCAGCAGCAGCAACAGTCACCTGTTCAGTAAGAAACAGTCACATTTTGCTAGATAAAAATGGTCGAAGCATTCAACTTTCAGTATATGCAGTGACAACCAACTCTATGATTTCTACTACAAAGTCAAATCTATTAGGGAGAGGGGGAAAAGAGGCGGGGAAGAGTCTAGCGAGGAAACAACTGATCGACAGAAACTAAACACAGATGATACGGAACCTTTTAGGACAGCTCAAAGGTGGTTTGAAGAGGACAATATAGGTAAAATCCCACTAACGAAGTAGCTGTTAAGTACAATAGCTGAGCAGATTCTGTCTTTACCTCATCAAGCAAAAAAGCAATAGCAGCTTCATCTTCAGCAGTATGCTTAAGAGTGGTCTTAAGAAAATGAATGTCCAACTGAATTTGTTGAAATCCACTCCGGTTGAAAGTCTGAAGTCGGACAAATTCTTGTAAACTCTTCAAGAAAAGTTTTATAATTGTAGTTATGACTGATTCCTGCACATTAAATAATTCTTATTCCATTGTTCTCCAAATTTAGTGCAGGTTGTTGAGTTACAAGCACTAGAACCAAACCTGTGCGTGTTCAACTTTAGTAAATATTTCCATCTTCTGCTTAAACAATTTTGCTAAATGGGACTCAAGAAGCTGACTCCTAGCCTTTTGGGTATTTGATCGTACCAGTCTATCATCTCTCAATGGATTACTACGAGAAGAAGTGGCACTTCCATTGCTGTCTGTACGCCGATGCTTAGGGTGGAGCCCTTCAGGCAATATTTGCTTTACTTCATTAAGGATTGTATCCAGCTGAAAATGAGATCAAATAGAAGTAGTTTAATATATCTACTGAACTAGTCATATTAACTATTATTGGAGAAGAAACTATAGTGTATGTCATATGAAGTCAAAAGGTGCCATTTTTCTCCCTCTTGGTGCTTCAAATTGCTATTTACGAAAACCTCATCCTGGAACAGGAAGACAAGACGAAAACTGCAGAAGTACCTCTTGGAGAAGCAGATCAACGAACATATGAACTTCCCTGGGCTCTTTATGCTATACAAAGAGGGAACAGAAATGGGAAGGTACGCAAAATTAGCACAAGCCATCATCTTGATGCTTACAAGTTACAAGTGATTAGTGTTAGACCTTGTCTGCTTACCTTAACCCAATTGGGTGTTGTAAACCTCTTCTTCAGCACAATCAAGATCTTCTGAGTTTTCAAGCTTATATACTGAAATAGGAGAGTGAATTAGAGTTAAAACTCAGTATTTTGTTAAACTTTAACTATTAGCTATTTACCAAGGAAGGTAATAACAAAAAGTACCATAAGCTTCATTTTCTTAGTATGGACAACATATTTCATAAAGAAAACATTAGAACCATATGCTCAATCATTCAGATCCTCCAATGTTCACAATAAAAAATGGAGAATAGCAATTTAAACTCAGGCATGTATGTTTTAACGTACTTCAACAGCTTCCATAATTAGTTAAATCCAAAATTTTATTTACTCATCAATGTGAATGTTGTGTTCTCAATGGTGAATAGATCAAGTTGAACGCTCAATCACACCCCAGAATTAGCTTGAGTGAAAAGAGTCCACGTTCATGGCAAAAAGATAATATGAAATTCAAGAAGGTCAACAAACCTACAGCGATCCTAAGTGCAAGCCAGCCAGAAAATATCATAAATTCCATGTAACCAAGCATCAAGAAAAGTATGCTCTCTAACCATATGAAGACAACAAATGGGTTCTTAACGACCTACCTGAATAAATGAACAATGTCATTTAGCAATTCATGAAAGGTGTCCATTTTTTCCAAGAAATGCCACGGTTTGTGTAACAGACCAGAAACAACAAAATGAGTAAATTAACTGAATTAAAGGAGAGGCAAACAAGAGCAAACATGTAGGACTGTATTGATGGAAGAATAAGTAAATGCTGGTCATAAGATAATTATTGTATTTTAAAAGATAGGCAATCATGCAGATCTTGGTTACATTGAACACTATTCATTATCCTTTTTATCTGGCATTAACTTGAAACCACGTGCACCAAACACCTTTTACTAAGATCAATGTAGTGGTATGCCAAAGATTTCCCCAAAATGATAATACAGAAAAGATTCGGCATATGGAAATCAAAGAGATCAAATAGGAAAGGATACTTTGAATCATAGAACTATAATGAAATATATGATCACATTAACAATTGGAGGTAGACCTATATCATATCGGGTGACATTTCTACCTCACCAAATACTGTATATGTCGTTTGGTTCTTTATCTCACAATATGCATGTTTCTAATTTATCTATGAATTTAATTCATTGTTTAAATCACAAGAAGTCCGATATGTCATGCATGTTGACTTTATGATTGCAATCACTTTCACTTTTTAACAAGAAAAAAAAATGTGAAATTGATTGCAATAATAAAATCAACTTGCATGAAAAAGTAATACGTTCTCAATTTTCTTTTGTAGTCTATCGAAATACGGAATATTCTGATTTTTAAAAAGTTAGCATTGGCAAATGGAAACATATCTTTGAATCTTATACCCTTTTAACCTTTTAGTGTCCACATCATTTATCTTTTTAAGGTCATTTACTCCAATGTTAGCATTACAACTAAAGCACTACACTTTGGAACTTAAATTTAGAGGATGCATTGAGAAAATAGACTGATTTGTTTTAATGTTTGAGACACATATATAAGATGAATTTCTTTTGTTTCTTCTTTATATCCGCTTTATACTGAATTGTACAAATCTTGCTGTCACTCTTTGAAATTATTATAATTAGCAAGAACAAAATTGCTTCTAGTTAAATATATTATCCATTTGATTAATTGTGATTCATGAACATGATGTGTACAAGTTCAATTGAAAACAGAATATTAAAGTTGTAACTTAAGTTCTCCAATTGACTAGGGAAACATGAATAATAAATGGAAATGACTGAAAAAGTTTGTATGCTAGACGCAAATTTCATTCCCTGAAAAAAATAATCTATACATGTGTTACAGGAAAAGATCATTTTTTTGCAACTCATCAAATGCAATAAGAATAATGATTTGCAACTTATCAGAGAAACAAAAGAAAATGTTGTTTTTGCATACTGCAATACCTCTCTGTCACAATAAAAGATGGCAGTATCCATTTCGCGCAAGTTTATCATTGAAGGCCTAAATGGGTATCAAAGCTACTAAATACAAGCATGAAAACAGCGAAGATTAAACATGGTAAACTTCCTCCTTAGAGCAAATAAACTAATCCATACACTTCTAGCAAAAGCCAACCAGTAAAACAAACAACAAGATGTTTGTAGAAATAAGAAAATGTTAAAAATCTAGATACATACATGCTGCAAGAGTTCTTCACCAGCTGATCGAAAGATACGGCAAATTTCTGCAGGAATAAAAGCTGGACTAGTTTCATAGCCTCGAGTCCCGCCACCAGAAAAAGAAAATATTTCCTGAAATTTTGAAAAATTCAAAAAGCCCATTTAGATGTGCCAGATCAGGTAACTATAATGAATTAACAATCAGACAACTCCTTGCCTCAGTAATTCTGGTAATGGCATTTTGCTCAATGAAAACAGAGAGTTGAGCCAGCAAAAGAACAAGCTCAGGAAGTACTTTATCACCCTGCGTTCCCTCCCCAAAGGTTAGATCCTGATTAGCTGAATATTTCTTTCCCGAAAGCATGAGAAATTGATCATTCAGGTTTCTGAAGAAGTCCTGAAATCCTTCTCGCACCCACTCAATGATCAAGTCTGTCAACCTGGATAGTACTTCCAAGTTTTCATCAAGAAGTCGACGGGTATCCTGTTATATGAAAAACCAAAGTAAAAGTACAATAAAGAACACAATTGACTGGAAAACTAGAGACTGCAGTCTGATAGCGCATATGCTGAAATGATGATGCCATGGTGCTAATTTTACCATTGCTACTTTCTGATTTATAGCCTTTTCATTTTTTTTCTTTTTCGGAGGTAAGCTCAGTGATTTTTGCAACAAGTCTTTTGTTCAGTTGAGTCACCTTCCTGATATTTTTGGCATAATAAGAACTGTCTGTCAGTTACTTGAGATCAAACCTGAGTGGCCAGTTATAACAGCAAAGACCAAAGTACGTAGGTCAGTAGTTATAGCGGGACAAAAATGTTAATGCCCACTCATTTCATGTAATAACATAATTTCATCAGTAAAGACCTTGGTTCGCAGTAATCCACTATTCCAGAAGCTCTAGATGCATGTTATAGAACAATCCGCGTGAAAAAGAACTCACTTGATGTAACTTATGCATGGTTCTTACCTATCCCTTGAAAAACAAAATAGTTTAGTTTCCAAGGGGTTAGAAAACTCTTTATCTCCATTCATAGGTTCGGCAGAAATCCTTTTTGATCTTTTAATTCCACACATTTTCTACAATTCTTACTTGATCATTCCCTGGAAAAACAATATGGAAGCCAGGGCATGGAAACGGTAAACCGATATTAACTACTTTAAGAACCATTCCCAGTGAAAACTAAAAGGACGGCTTTGATAACCTTTGACAAACACATGAATTATTTGATACAAGGATTCACGAGAATTGCTTATTCATATAAAGCCAAAGAACTACTTTTACCAGCAAGGCGTCCATGCTGCCTTGAACTAATGCTTTTTTGCTGATCTCAAGGGCAGCCTGCAAAGGACACTCTTCTTCAATTACCCCCTTCTGATTATCATGGACTTTTACAAGGGTACCTGCCAATTTAAAAGAAAGTAAAGCAACAGTCAAACTCAGAAAGTTTAGAGCTCATGTAAAATAAGTGGTTTGACAATGAAGGTCGTTTCTACGAAGGAACTAATTTATCCTCTAACGGTAGTTAAGATTATGGATTATCACAAATAATATCATAAACAAGTAGTTACACGTTGGGCATTAAGTTCAGAATGCCAGATGATACAACATGGAGTATAAGATAAGACCTCCGACTTCTGAAGAACATTACCAGTTTTTATCCTCTGAAAGATCGATGATAATCCGAGTTATTTTGAATTATCTTCTTAATTACCTTTGCTATGTCACGTCACGATGCACAAGATCCAATATAGGACAGAGTAGCTATCTAAGAAGAAATAACAAGGAGGTTCTGTATTTACTTTGTGCAAATCAGTAGTTTTGTGTTTTTCACATCCTTCTTAGAGATTCTGTTATATCTCGTAAACCTAAAACCTGACAAATTTAGTTTGAGTCAAGCTTAGATTTTTATCCGGCAGTACCAGTTTAACAAGACATACCTGAAATATCTAGCAGAAGATGACTGAATCTGCCAGCAACATATTGTTTGATAGCATCATGAGCAGCCTGAAACCACAGAGGATTTATCAGATATTCCAAACCCATCACTGTAACAACCACAATCGAACTATATGAATCCATAAAGTGGTAATTGTCTATTATAAGCAACCTCAAATGTAAAATCACGTAGTCCGGCCTCTGGCAGCACTTCATCCATCAGAAGCACATCGGTCCAAATTACTCCTGAGGAAAAATGTGATTAAAAGAATAAATTACAATCAGACCAAAATTAGCAGTCATTAAATGCAAAAGTGGTGTCTACAAACAGCCAGAGTTAGCAAGGGAGAAAAGGTAGAAAAGCGAGGTGTAGTGAGTGCAAAGCTTAAATAAAGCACAATTGGTGAATAAAGGTCCAGAACAAGGAAAAACTAATAGATATATACACACACACACACCAATCAATAACTAAGAACACAAACAACAATTACAACAGTAGAAGAATTGAAACACAGTGGTTAAGAGAAATATACGAAGTTAATAACCTAATCGATCAAATTTAAAAACCATCTTAAATTTCTGAGGTAAATGCAAAGATGCATTCTGATTCAGACTTGCTGTTTTTTCCTTTTTGATAAATAAAGATTTGCAGACTGATTTTCTTGTACTATATACCCTTGTGGTCCAGCCCTTCCCCGGACCCTGCGCATAGTGGGAGCTTAGTGCACCGGGCTGCCCTTTTTTTTTTTTTAAGATTTGCAGACTGAATTTCTTGTACTAATAATTATATTACCTATACCTATTAAGTAATTATAATCAATTAGTCATACTCATCCACAATGTTCCTAATCAATCACTATATCATTTTCTTGGCTTTATTGTTTAGTGCTTCCTCCTCGTGACCTATGAGCCTGATATATTTTTGACATTTCAAAAAAAAAATTGTTGATTGACAATGATTGTTGAAGCGCACGTTGTAACAACTTGGCGTCTTTTCTGAAGCACCACATAAGCTAAGGGAAGAGCCTAGCTTGCGTTGCACCTTACTTTAGGGTTCAAGCGCACCTTCGACAAAACCCTGAATAGCTAGGTTACAGTAGCATTTTACTAGAAAATTGTTGTGACAATGTTATGATCCAGATTCATTTAGTAATTCCAATTGTAGTTAATTGTTGTAGTTAAATACCTAATTGCTGAGTTGGCAGTTTGTTAGGAGTTGTTGAGTTAGTTAAGGGTCATGTGCACTGCACATGGGCAGCTGTCCAGAAGTTAGTTACTAACTTTCCCTCCCAAATTAGCCTTAGCTTATATAGTGATCAATTCCCAATTGTAATGCATTCATTCAAGTTCTTCAATTGAAATACAATCTCTCTCTCTTAATTCTGTTCAATCGAATCCAATTAGGGTTCTTGAGTAAAACTGTCAAGAGTAGTTCAGTGATTCTGCTCTCTAGGTTCACTCTTGTAGCTTTCGATTCAATTAGAATCCTGAGTTACATCATTGGTATCAGAGCAAATTGATCCTCCGACCTCGACAAATGGGTGATCACAACACAAGGATGAAAGAATTGCGTAAAGAAGTAGATCCTCTCAAAAACTCCATGGATGGAGTAGTGAATTCAGTTGCAGAGATGCACACAGTGGTTGATGACAGAGTTGTGCAAGCTATGGATGAAATCAAGCAAATGTTGCTGGGCAATGGAGGATCTCCTGCAAATGGCCCAATCGCATCTCCTGGGAATAATGGTCATGACAATGACAGGATTCCGGAAGCAGTAAACCATCGCCAAGATAGATATGAGGACTCAATCGAAAATATCAGTTGTAATTTCCAAAATTTGATGGTCAAGGGTTGAAGGATTGGTTATACAAATGTGACCAATTTTTTGATGTTGAAGAAATAGAAGAAAGTGCTAAGGTGAAAATGGCTTCATGTCGATTGGAAGGGAAAGCTTACAATGGAATCAATCATATATGAAGAATAGATTGACCAGAGAATGGCCCAGATGGGGAAAGTATGTGGGGTGCCTGTATGCAAGGTTTGGAGAAAAGTTATTTGATGATCCTACGGGAGATCTCAAGGATCTCAAACAGGTACATTCTGTTCAAGAATATGTAGATATCTTTGATGAATTGTTGACTAGAATAGAGTTATCAGAGGGCTATGTGGTTAGTTGTTTTGTGAGGGGGTCAAAGCCTGAAATTGGCTTAACTGTGAAGATGTTAGGGCCAAGAACATTGGCCAAGGCTGTTAGTTTGGCAAAGATCCAGGAACAAACAATTGCAGTACAGAAACAACTATTCACTGGAATGATTCCCAACCCCAAAATACCATCAGATTTTCAAATGCCAGTCCCTCTTTTCATGCTAATCCATCTTTTTCTCAGAACCAGAAACGAAACTATAAACCAAATTCCAACCCCTACAAACCTCAAACTAGCACAACTGTTGGACCTAAATCACCCCACAGGAAGGCCAAACTCCTTACTCCTGCTGAAATGGATGAGAGGATGAGGAAATCACTGAATTAGAGAAGATGACAATAGATCCTGCTCAGTGCTTGTCTATGATTGGACAAGGGTTGGAGATTGATGATGAGGGATCAATATTACCTCATGTATCAATGCATGCAATGAACGGTATACATGATTTCAGAACTACGAGGATCACTATTTCTGTTAAGGGAAAGGCAATTCATGTCTTAATTGACACTGGCAGCACTCATAATTTCTTGGATTTGAACACTGCTAAGAGGCTAGGGTGTGTTCTGACTGCTATTTCACCTTTTCTTGTATCGGTTGCTGAAGGAAAGAAAGTTTACAACAATTATGTATGTAAGGGTCTAATGTGGAAGATGCAGGGAGTTTCATTTGAATCAAACATGTTAGTCTTACCTATATGTGGTTGTAACATGGTGCTTGGTATTCAGTGGTTAGCCACATTAGGAGACATTATGTGGAACTTCAGACAGTTGAGAATGGAATTTACTATTATGGGTCATAAGGTGGCCTTAAGGGAATCAAACCACCAGCAGCAAAACTGGTGCAACCAGAACAAATGGAGAAGTTATTGGCCAAACCGGCTGAGTTGTATGATCTATATGGGAATGTTTCAAGAGGAGGAATATCTGGAGTATACAGGAGAGTTATTAAGCATGCATGGGGCTCAAGAAACTGGTGAGAATGATTGCAGGCCATTTTGAAGGAATACAATGATTTGTTTGAAGTCCCAACTGAACTAGCCCCCTCCAGGACTCATGATCACAAGATCATATTGAAGGAAGGGACATCACCTATAAACATCAGGCCCTATAGATACCCAACCATCCAAAAAGATGAGATTGAGAAGTTGGTACATGAAATGCTAGACTCTGGAGTTATCAGGCATAGTACCGGTCCTTATTCACCACCCATTGTAATGGTGAAGAAGAAGGATGGTTCATGGAGGATGTGTGTGGATTATAGGGAGTTAAACAAATTCACCATTAAGGATAAGTTTCCTATACCTGTGATTGAAGAGCTCTTAGATGAATTAAGGATAAGTTTCACTAAATTAGAATGTGTGAGACTGACATACCTAAGACTGCTTTTAGAACTCACCATGGTCACTATGAGTTCTTGGTGATGCCATTTGGCCTCACTAATGCCCCTTCCACCTTTCAGAGTCTGATGAATAAAAAATTCCATGCTTATCTCAGGAAATTCATCTTAATATTTTTTTATGATATCCTCATCTACAGTCAGATATGTGCAGATCACTTATCCCACTTGCAGGAAGCTTTCAAACTTCTGAGGTCACACGTGTTGTTTGTCAAGAAGAGCAAATGTGCATTTGGGGTGTTGCAAATAGATTATTTGGGTCATATCATATCTCAACAAGGGGTAGCTATGGATGGTCAAAAGGTGGATTATATACTTAAATGGCCTCAACCTACTAGTCTTAAGGGGTTAAGAGGATTCTTGGATTAGCTGGTTATTATAGGAGATTTATCAGAGGGTTTGGTGTTATTGCAAGGCCCTTGAACAACCTCTTGAAGAAAAGTAACTTCTAATGGGATACAGCAGCTGTTGCAGCTTTTGAAGAACGCAAGAATGCTATTACTGATGCACTTGTTTTAGCCCTTCCTGATTTCTCAGAAGAATTCATAGTTGAGACAGATGCCTCAAATGATGGCATTGGTGCTGTGCTAGTTCGGGACAACAAACCTGTTGCATTTTTTAGCAAAGGGTTATCTGACAGGAATAAAGCTCTATCTGTTTATGAAAGAGAGCTTTTAGCTTTGGTTACAGCTGTTCAGAGGTGGAGACCATATCTTTTGGGAAGACAGTTCACCATTAAGACTTATCATCATAGCTTTGGTTACAGCTGTTCAGAGGTGGAGACCATATCTTTTGGGCAGACAGTTCACCGTTAAGACTTATCATCATAGTCTTAAGTATCTCTTGGTACAAAGAATCACAACACCTAGTCAACAAAAATGGTTAGTCAAATTGTTGGGCTATGACTATACCATAGACTACAAAAAGGGCAAGGAAAATGTGGTGGCTGATGCACTATCTAGGAAGGAAGATTCTATTCAACTTTTCAGTATTTCAAGTGTGCAAGCTGGCTTGTTGGAAGAAGTCAAAATTTCTTGGACCCAAGATCCAACATTGCAGAAGTTGATCCAGTCCCTACAGACCAATGCTGCCCACAAACCTCACTATAAATACCTTTCTGGTGTTTTGAGTAGGAAGGATAAAATGATGGTAGGAGCTGACACTGTGTTGAGGGACAAACTGATTGAACTCTATCATGACAGTCCTATGGGTGGGCACTCAGGAATTTCAGCCACTTTGAAGAGGTTGAATTAGGACTTCTATTGGAAGAAGATGAAGAAACACATATACTCATATGCCAGAAACTGTGATGTGTGTCAAAAGTGCAAGACTAAGAATGTGACATATCCAGGGTTATTACAACCCCTGCCCATTCCTGATAGAGTTTGGCAGGATATCTCTATGAATTGTATTGAGGGCTTGCCTAAAGTTGCTGGGAAGGAGGTCATCTTTGTGGTAGTGGACAGGCTTAGCAAAGCTGCTCACTTCTTGACCCTCAAACATCCCTATACTGCTTTAGATGTTGCTCAAGTATTCATGAGTGAAGTATTCAGACTGCATGGTATGCCTCAATCCATTGTGTCTGACAGAGATGCAGTGTTCACAAGCAGGTTTTGGAAAGAGTTATTCAAGCTACAAAAGGTGTCCTTACTTCTTCTGCTTACCACCTCAGACTGATGGGCAAACTGAGGTTGGCAATAGGTGTTTAGAGTGTTATTTGAGGTGCATGACAAGTGAGAAACCTAAAGAATGGCCTAAATGATTACCACTTTCTGAATGGTAGTACAACACCACCTATCACTCTTCTATCAAAATGACACCTTATGAGGCTGTTTATGGACAAAGGTCTCTACCACTGTTATCATATCTCCCATTTGACTCTCAATTGGATGTAGTTGATAGAAATCTTCCGGCTAGGGAGGCAACATTAAGGGCTTTGAAGTTTCATTTGCTGAGGGCTCAGAACAGAATGAAGACTCAAGCTGACAAAGGAAGGACTGATAAAACCTATGATGTAGGAGATTGGGTTTACATTAAGCTTCAACCCTATAGACAGATGTCCTTGAAGTCCCATGCTTGCCAAAAACTCTCACCTAAGTTTTTTGGGCCATTTTAGATTATTGCCAGAGTTGGGGTTGTAGCTTACACTTTGGCCCTTCTTGATGATGCTAAGATCCACCCCAACTTCCACATCTCTCAACTCAAGAAGAAAATTGGGTCTCAACCAACTTCAGTCACTTTACCAGTGATTAATCCACTGCTGGTCCAATTCTGTTACAGCCTGAGGAAGTACTTCACCGGAGATGATTCAGAAAAATGGGAGGGTTGTTCCACAACTATTGATTAAGTGGCTTAATTCTGCTTCTGAAGATAGTACATGGGAGGATTTCAGTTATTTTACACAGGAATTCCAGTGTTTCAAGTTTGATCCTTGAGGACAAGGATCATCTCAAGGGGGAAGTGTTGTTATGATCCAGATTCATTTAGTAATTCTAATTGTAGTTAATTGATAGTTAATTGTTGTAGTTTCCCTAATTGATGAGTTGACAGTTTGTTAGGAGTTGTTGAGTTAGTTAAGGGTCATGTGCACTGCACATGGGCAGCTGTCCAGAAGTTAGTTACTAGCTAACTTTCCCTCCCAAATTAGCCTTAGCTTATATAGTGATCAATTCCCAATTGTAATGCATTCATTCAAGTTCTTCAATTGAAATACAATCTCTCTCTTAATTCTGTTCAATCGAATCCAATTAGGGTTCTTGAGTAAAACTGTCAAGAGTAGTTCAGTGATTCTACTCTTTAGGTTCACTCTTGTAGCTTTCGATTCAATTAGAATCCTGAGTTACATCAGACAATTAAACACTGAATAAAAGAATCAAGAGTTAATCGAGGCTTAAATGATCCTCAATATCAAGTGAGAAACACCAAAAGCATCAACTAGAAAGGATAACCACACATTCTTCAAAAAATTGAGCGTTTGTTGCTCCTGGTATTATCTGCTTCTCTTATTGTCCTTCTGCATGCGCATGTCATAATATTTCCGATACCAACTCCAGGCAAAGGAAATAGAAGACAATGTCCTCCCTAGAGACATTGTATTTCAGCTATGTACGGATCAATATTTCCAGAGGATCTCTAGAGTTCAAATCTTGAATAAACATCATTCTCCTTCTAATATGACGAGTCAACAGGATTTTGCCAAAAATAGGAACAACAATAAGTACTTCAAATAGGACTAGAGCTGCATTGCAAGTGGACGATGGTAAAATGGCCTAGAATGCATGATTATTTATAGTCAAATGAGATAATTAACAACAGTTCATTTTGAAAAAAAAGCAAAGAAGCATATCGAGAATTTAAAACCTTCAGTCCTTGGCCCTAGATGGCTAAACTAACCAAGCATATAGCGGGTTGAACCATGTCTTTTTCTCAAGTGCTAAACATACATAGCAGATGTCAAATTGTACAAGATAACTATGGTTCTGAATCCTTAGAGAAAGGTGAAAGAGAAGGACCTGACATTGAAAACAAAGTAACGATCAACACTACATGTGATGATGAAGTAACGATGAGTGGAACTTACGCAACATGGCAACAAGGTCTGCTGAAGAGAGCTGCTTCTTGATCTGCTGTTTTGTGGCTTCAAAGTGCCTAAAGTTTTCGAAAGAGGTGCTCTGTTATATTGATCAGATGTAGAAAACTAATGCACAAACGATATCCAGAAAGCAAGATCAACTTCAGCCGTGAAGGAAGGAGAGAAAAAAAGAGGTGCATCCATACTTTGTAGCCAAGTCTTTTGCAAGTCTAAAGAGCTGTTGTTCGGAATCTGGGAAAATAACTTGATAAGCGCGGACAGCCTCAGCAAATTCATGAATAGAAGCCTAAGTTGTGAATAGGACAATTTGTCAAGTACAGTACGATAACTGGAAAGGAGAAAAATAAGTGATACTCCAAAAGGTTTATGTCAGAAGCATTTTTAAGCTACCATATCTGTTTTCTTTTGGTATTGCCACACACTGACACAATAACCATTATTTTGTTTTTGAGTGGAAATATGTGATACCGGCATGAACGGACACCACCTTTCTCAATGACGGTATTCTCTTTCACACTATCGAAGTGTGTGACCATCTCATCTAAAATCTTAAGTTGTTAGAGAGAGCATTCTTTTAATATTTGCTTATATTCTCAACACGCCCCCTCACGTGCTGGCTTGATTTTTTTTCATGGTCCAAGCACGTGGAAATTCTTTTTGATAATGGGTGGCGGTGAGGTTCGATCTTTGGCTTGCTCTGGTACTATGTTGAAGTGTGTGACCATCTCATTTAAAAGCTTAAGTTGTTACAGAGAACACACTTTTAATATTTGATTATATTCTCAACACAAGGTCATGTTGGATGAAGTTTATTAAATGTTAATAGATGTTAGAAATTCTTTTCTAAGTACTACGACGCACTCTTTATCTTGCATTCCTTCTCTTTTTCATTTAATTGGTTTAGAGTGAAAAAATACTCCCCACCACCACCAACATGAGGAGGGTGTGGTTTTCTAAGAACACAAAAGGGGGAAAATGGAGAATATTAGCCACATTGTGCATAACGTTGCAAGTATAGAATTTCCAAGCATATTAATTATATTGCTTTGACATACCTCATGAGCACTAGAAGAAATCGATACAGAAATCCCACCAAGGTCTGATGAAGCATTTCTTATTTCCTTAAATTCTAGATGGAGATCCACAAGGAACTGTTCTAACTTCTCAAAGAGTTGCACCTTCAAATTATTAACCTGCAACATAGACATATAATTACAAAGGCAAAGTCACAACAAGACAATTGAACTTCCAGCCCTTATATTGCACTAGAAGTCTGAAAATATAAGATATCAGGGTTGTATCAAGAAGGATGCACTTAATTTTATGTCCATCAACAGACGAACTTGAATAGTTATTCTCAAGTTGTGTCCACCAGACTGAAGATCAACCAAGGTGAGTTTACTCTTCTTTTTTATTTCTCTATTTTACCAGTGAGAGAAATTATTTTTGTCACGAGCCTGCCACATGTTCCATGCTATGCAAGCAGCATATGAAACAGTTGTATATATCCCTATCCCAAGTCTCCAACTATAGTAATTTTTTTTACAACCCAACTATAGTAATTGGCCTCACAAATTGAGTAGTTTTGGTGTTTCATTTACTATTATTTGAAGAATTCACATTCTCCAACCTCTACTTGGAAAAGACAAAAAATAAAAATAAAAGTAACGCAGTGAACTATGTATATTACACAGAGAAATAATATTCTAATTTTGAGGTGTCGAAAAGTGAAGGGAAGCCTTGGCGCAAAGGTAAACGTTGTTGCCGTGTGCCCAAGAGGTGACGGGTTCAAGACGTGGAAACAACCTCTTACAGAAATGACAGGTAAGGTGGCGCACAATAAACCCAATGCGGTATGGCCCTTCCCAAGACCCGTGCAATGGAGAAGCTAAGTGCATCATGTCACCCCTTTGAGGTGTTGAAGAGTTGTTAAACAATAAAGTTAGGTTAATATCTCTAATTAATGAATGCCACCAATAAATAAGGCTAATTCTTTTTCCTGTTGTTGACGAGTGTGATCATCTTATCTAAAAGTTTAAGTTGTTAGAGAGAGTACACTTACGTCTATTTAATTATATCTTCAACGCGTCCCTTACTTGCTAATCGGATTCTTTTTCATGGGCCAAGCACGAAGAAATTCTTTCTGATAATGAGCGGCGGTAAAGACTTGAACCCAAGACCTCTGTATACTCTAATATGATATTAAGAAAATTGGCCATGAGCCTAGCTCAACCCAAAATCTAGCTCATTAGGTGAGGGAGGTCCAGGACCATATAAGGAGGCAACCCCATCCACACCAATGTGATACTCTTAACACCTCCCCCTCCTATCCCTTCGCCCAGAACTGGACATCTAGAGAGTGGACAATATAATATAGTGGTCCCACATCGGGGGAACTAAGAATTGAGATGGATATGACTCTGATACCATGAAAAGAAATAAACTTTGGACCTAGCTCAACCCAAAAACTAGATCATACGGCATATAAGGAGACTACTTCCACATCTCACAACCCATTTGGGACAACTTAACACCCCAGCATGCCCAAACCTGCCAACTTGAATGTGGACAACATAATATAGGGGCAAGTTCCAGCATCGGGTAAATCAAGAATTGAGATGGGTCTAGTTCTAATACCATGTTGAAGTGTGTTACTATTTTATCCAAAAGCTTAAAAAGTTAGAGAGAGAACACTCTGACCTACTTATGCATTCAACAGATGTAAAAGGGTAAATTATTCAAAAAAAAGATCACAAAATAAAAAGGATCTCTTTTCTCAAACTTTGTCAAAAATATTATTTTTGTAATCCGTATTACCGTGACACTTTACTATCTTAATTCATACTCCAGATCACAAAATTGGTTAATATCTGTAAGTCAATCAAGAAGAATATAAAAGCCATATCAAGGGACTGCCTTCTCAGTTACACAGATCAACAAGTTTAAGGTCGAAGTTAATTTTCTTAAGCAAAGTCTTTCCTGTCTCCTTAGAACTCAAAGATACAGTGGTACAAGTCCGTAGAACTCAAAAAATGAACGATTTTTCAAAGACAGTCGTTCTTCCATTGTTTCTGAAAAGCATGTTTATAGATGTATAGATCAAGGTCCACCATTCATCCATTTTTTCTTTCTTTTTAAATGTTATTGTTTTCATT
Source organism: Anisodus acutangulus (assembly GCA_029783415.1). Classification (NCBI taxonomy): domain Eukaryota; kingdom Viridiplantae; phylum Streptophyta; class Magnoliopsida; order Solanales; family Solanaceae; genus Anisodus; species Anisodus acutangulus. The sequence continues at coordinate 36,460,989 of CM056489.1, forward strand.
GTTTGATGTTCTTCTTGCATTTTTGTCCAGAGAATGAAGGTTCTGATGGTGATCCAAGGTATAAAACTGATGTGCATTCATTAATATGAATTTTCTTCTTGTTCTGTTATACTCTTATGTTTTCCATATTCAGAGCTAAGAAGCTTGAGCACTCAGACCTGAATGTGGGTCAACAGAGAGAAGTCGCAGGTTTAGAAAACTAAGACAGCAAAGAGCAACCCAATATGGCAGGTAAAAAGGATTAGACAATGTCTGAAACTATGAAACAGTTTAGAGCTCTTCTGAGATATTGTTCAAGAACAGAAAAAATATAGAACTTTTCCACTTGGTTACTTGTTGTTTTTGCCTGTCAACCATTCTTACATCAATGTATAGTGAGTCAAGTTGACACAATTTTTCCATGATGGAGCACTTTTAGTATATCAATAGTGAAACTAGGAAAAAAACTTTATGAAATTATAACAATTAGGCACCACATAATTTACTCTGTCTATCCTACATAGGTATTTTAAGCGTTCAATTCGACCAATTTCTGCATGAAAATACAACAGTAACTAACAAATTCTTGGAATTAAATTTTAGATAGTTGGTAACTATTTAAAATTTCAAAGTACCACGCAATCCAACAATATGATTGTAGAGTACTACAAATTGTTCATAATTGTCATGATCAAAGAAATTAAATTTTTCGAAAAGGTAAAGTGATTGTGGCATATAAGGGGAACGAGGAAACTTGTTGAAGTGTGTGACCATCTCATCTAAAAGCTTAAGTTGTTAGAGAGAACACACATTTTTTTATTTGTTTGTTATATTGAAGGGGAGCCTTGGAGTAACTGGTAAAATTGCTGCCATGTGACCAGGAGGTCATGGGTTCAAGCCGTGGAAACAGCTTCTTGCAGAAATGTAAGGTAAGGCTGCGTACAATAGACCCTTGTGGTCCGGCCTTCCCCGGACCCCGCGCATAGTGGGAGCTTAGTGCACCGTGCTGCCCTTTTTTTTATTTTTTTATTTGTTATATTCTCAACACACACCCTCACATGCGGTCTTGATTATTTTTTCATGGGCCAAATACGTGGAAATTCTTTTTGATAATGGGTGGATGTGAGATTCGATCCCAGGACCTTTGTCTGCTCTGATTCCATGTTTAAGTATGTGACCATCTCATCTAAAAGCTTAAGTTGTTAGAGAGAACACACAATTATTTATTTATCTATATTCTCAACAAAACATTTAATAACATAATTTGCTTCAATGATGGAGATGGAGATTCTTATTCGAAATTGAAGAATTTGTTTCAAATCAGTTAAAGACCAAATTGAACTATGCAAAAGAAGTAGATGGACTAAAAGGGAAGGATTGAGGCATGACACAGCCCCAAAATTTGTTTGTAGAGTACTGGAAGATGTTTGTGAATATCATGGTCAAAGTAATTAAATTTACAAAAAAGATAAAGTGACTGACAAAATGGGAATGAGGGAACTTTTTAATTACATATTTGCTTCAATTGAAGGAGAAGTAGATTCTTATGAAAAATCAAAGAATTCATCTCAAATCAGTTCAAGACCAAAGTGAACCATGCACCAGAAGACAAGAAGTAGATAAAACTGGGGAGAAAGGGGGAGGAGTGATACCGACCAGAAAATCTAATTGCTTAAGGAGCATAACAGCCTCTGCCCTGGCTTGTATGGATTCCGAATCTGAGAATACCTTGCCCTGAAAAACAACGAAAAGTAATATGCATCATGAAGTCCAGTTCACTAATTTCTTGACAGCAAAACCAAATAAGCAGGGTATATGTCCAGAAAATTGCACTCCCTACTTTATGTTTTTCCTCTGATCCTTTAAAAGTAGTCACAGGGATCTACGTGATGCGTAGGAATTATATAAACACTATAACTACCTCCACCGATTAAAGTGGCCACCCCCATCCAAGTAATCATAGCACTTACAGACCTGCAAGGCTTTGATAATGGTAGCAACTGCTTCCTCTGAGGCTCGTTTGCAGTCCTGGAATGAAGAGTCCCCATATATCTAGAACAAATAATTACTATCAGCAAACTTATAAACACAATTATATCATGAAGAGGGAAAAGGTGTGAACCCAAGGATCCCTACAAACCTTGAAAATGGGCATGGCTCCTATATAGTATTTTACTGCATCAGCATAGGCTTCTGATTTGATGCACTTTGCTAACCTAGCAGGTAGATCGTATATGAACTGTTCTTTTCCAAAGAAGAGGAAATATGTGTCACTCAACCATGGACAGGAACTATACTTACATTACACAAAGCAGAATAAACATAAAACTGAATTCTATCTATCTCAGCAAAGAAAGTGATGTGACGAGACTGAATCAAAAGTCTATATCGCTGCCAAATAATGCACTTTCTCCATCCCTATTTATATGATATTCTTGCAATTTGGACCACCATTATATGTTTGGCACCATACCATTTCAACACAACTTTCACAACTTTTAAGAATTCAACTACATTAAACTATTGATGGTACCTTTGATATGATATTTTCTCTCAAAGAAACTATTCAACCATTTTACTTTAATGTTTTAATACTAACATTTAAAAAAAAAAGGCAGCCCAATGTACTAAGCTTCCGCTATGCGCGGGGTTGAATTTTAAATTTAAAACCGTCAAATAGAGTCATGTAAAATAGGATAGAGGGAGTATTATGTTGTTCGATTAACATCAGGTACAGTTTACAACTTAATCAATATTTCCATTGGCAAATCACCTCCGCATACCCCTCCTACAATCATGTCCTACAATGAACAAATTAACCAGCTCCAAAGATCAGGCCAGTAAATATGAAATGGTTGATGTGAGAAATTATGGGAGAAAAATATATTATTGAATTGTGTATCTACATTATTACATTAAACCCTATTTATAGATATTACATCTCAATCTTTTTCCATGTAGGATACTATATACAAATCCTACTCCTACTCCTATTCTAACACTCCCCCTCAAGCTGGTGCATACAAGTCATATGTACTGGGCTTGTTACAGAGGTATGTAATACGCGGACGACTGAGTAACTTGGTGAAAATATCTGCAAGCTGATCACTCGACTTTACAAATTGAGTAACAATATCTCCGAAGAGTATCTTTTCCTTGACAAAGTGACAGTCAATCTCAATGTGTTTAGTCCTCTCATGAAATACTGGATTTGATGCGATATGAAGGACCGCTTTGTTATCACACACAAGTTCCATTTGACTTATTTCTCCAAATTTTAGTTCTCTGAGCAACTGCTTAATCCAGACTAGCTCACAAGTTGCTACAGCCATTGCTCGATACTCTGATTCAGCACTAGATCCAGCAACGACACTTTGTTTTTTACTCTTCCAGGACACCAAATTACCTCCTATTAACACACAATATCCATATATAAAACGTCTATAAGAGGGTGATACTGCATAATCAACGTCTATATATTCAACGATCTGCTCATGGCCTCGATCTTCGAAAAACAGTCCTTTACTTGGGGCTGACTTAATATACTGCAGAATGCGGATAACTGCATCCCAATGACTATCACAGGGAGAATCCATAAACTGACTTACAACACTCATGGGAAATGAAATGTCAGGTCCAGTCACTGTGAGATAATTCAACTTACCAACCAACCGTCTATATCTTCCAGGATCATTGAGTGGCTCCCCCTGTCTTGGCAAGAGTTTAGCATTCGGATCCATAGGAGTGTCAATGGGTTTACAACCCATCATTCTTGTCTCCTCAAGAATGTCTAAGGCATACTTGCGTTGAGAAATAACAATACCTGACGTGGATTGGGCAACCTCAATACCTAGAAAATACTTCAGTCTGCCGAGATCCTTCGTCTGGAAATGCTAAAAGAGATGTTGCTTTAAATTAGTGATATCATCTTGATCATTGCCAGTTATAACGATATCGTCAACATAAACCACCAAATAAATACTCATATCTGGAGTAAAATGTCGATAAAACACTGAATGATCTGCTTCATTGCGGGTAATATCAAACTCCTAAATTACTGTGCTGAATTTACCAAACCAGGTTCGATGAGACTGTTTCAGACCATAAAGTAACTGACGCAATCGACACACCAGATTAGACTCCCCATGAGCAATAAAATCGGGTGGTTGCTCCATATAAACTTCCTCCTCAAGATCACCATAGAGAAAAGCATTCTTAATGTCCAACTGCTAAAGAGGCCAATGGCGAACAACAACCATAGATAGAAAAAGACGAACATATGCTATTTTAGCCATGGGAGATTAAGTATCACTGTAATCAAGCCCAAATATCTGTGTATACCCCCTCGGAACAAGGCGAGCCTTAAGCCGATCAACTTGGCCGTCCGGACCAACTTTGATTGCATAAACCCAACGACAACCAACAGTAGATTTACCTAAAGGGAGAGGAACAAGCTTCCAAGTACCACTCATGTGTAAAGCAGACATCTCGTCAATCATAGCATGTCGCCATCCAGGATGAGAAAGGGCTTCACCTGTAGACTTAGGAATGGAGACAGAGGACAATGATGATATAAAGGCATAATGGGATGATGATAGACGATGATAACTTAAAAGGGTATAATGTGGGTTAGTATTTTGAGTGGACCTTTTACCTTTCCGAAGTGCAAACGGCTGATCAGGAGGAGACAAATATGCAGTAGGTGCAGAGTCTGACGCATGACATGAATCGTCTGGGCCTGATATGGGGTCTGATGCTGGACGCAATCGACAATGATAAGTAAGAAGTAGTGGCACTATGACTGGAGATGTAGAAGTAATTGTAGATTCCTCAAAGGTCGGTGTAGGTAAAACCTGATGAATCGGTATTACCTCAGAGATATCAGGATGATCAGAAAAAGACCTAAAGTAAGGTTGAGACTCAAAAAATGTGACATCGGCAGAAATAAAATATCGACGGAGATCAGGTGAGAAGCAACGATACCCCTTTGAACTCGAAAATAATCAAGAAAGACACATTTAAGAGAGCGAGAGGCTAACTTATCTATCGCCGAAGCTAGGTTATGCACAAAATATGTGCTCCCAAAAACACGAAGAGGAAGAGAGTATAGAGATGACTGAGGATATACTATGGAATATGGAATCTGATTCTGAATAGATGATGAGGGCATTCGATTAATTAAATGACAAGTTGTAAGGACTGCATCGCCCCAAAAGCATAACGGAACATAGGATTCAATGAGAAGAGTGTGAGCAGTCTCAATGAGATGCTGATTCTTCCTTTCTGCTACCTCGTTCTGCTGAGGGGTGTATGGACAAGATGTTAGATGAATAATTCATCGGTGAGTCATAAACTGCTGAAACTGGGAGGATTTGTATTCTAAGGCATTATCACTACGAAAAGTACGAATAGAAACACCAAATTGATTTTGTATTTCAGCACAAAAACTCTTGAATATAGAGAATAACTCAGAACGATCTTTCATTAAGAATAGACAAGTACATCTGGAAAAATCGTCAATGAAACTAACAAAATAACAAAATCCTAAAGGTGAACTAACTCTACTAGGACCCCAAATATCATAATGAACTATTAAAAAAATAGACTTTGCACGACTCTCAGCACTACGTGGAAAGGTAGTGCGTGTGTGTTTCCCAAGTTGACACGACTCACAATCTAATTTGGACAAACTAGATAAACTAGGCACCATCTTTTGTAGCTTGAACAGACTCGAATGTCCCAATCATTTATGGATTAAGTCTGGAGGATCTGTAATGGAGCATGTTGTGGAGGAATTAGGAGAGGCAAGATAGTAGAGACCTTGTGATTCATATCCTGCACCAATCACTTGTCTCGTACTGCGGTCCTGCATAACAAAAGAATCATCAAGAAATATTATAAAATAATTTAGGGCACGTGTCAAACGACTGACAGATACAAGATTAAAAGGACAACCAGGGAAATAAAGAACGGAGTTTTGAGTGACAGAAGATAGGGGATTAGCTTGTCCAACCTTTTGGTTTTGTTTGGATCTCATTGGCTAAAGTAACCGGAGGAAGGGACGGTGAATAAATAATATTTGACAAAAGTGATTTGTTACCTGAAATATGATCAAAAGAGCCTGAGTCAACGGCCCATGATGGACGAATACTAGACTGTGAAACACAAGTGAAGGAATTACCAGCAACATAATTATTAGGCTGAGAATCTGTGGCTACTTGTGGAGACGTCTGCTTACTTGCTCGATACTGAAGGTACTCATTTTATTCTCCTTCAGATAAAAGCCTCAGATTTCCTGTAGTGTTAGTCTGAGAAACATGAGCATTGTTGGGTGGTTGACCATGCAGAACACGACATACGTCATGAGTGTGTCCAAACTTATGACAATGACTACACTGAACATCATTGGGTAGTGGACCATGTAGAGCAGGACATACCTCGCGAGTGTGTCCAAACTTATGACAATAACTACACTTAGTTCGAGATTTTCCAAAACGACCTTCTCCTCATCAATTATCTATAGACTGAGATGTTTGATTCCCTATGGTTTGAGATGCGAGAACAGAGGAGTCAACGGTTGGTGATTGAACCGCTGTGTGATTAGGAGGCGCAACAAGACGAAGCAAACGAGAAAATAGTTCATTAATTGTAAGAACCGTAGGACTAGCCAAAATCTGATCACGCACCGAATCAAGGTCAGTAGGAAATCCAGTAAGTGTAAGAACTAGAAACAATATCTGTCTTTGCTCTTGTTGTTTTTCATGTTCGTAGTGACTGGCATCAACTGCTCAAATTCCTCCATGACTGCCTGTACCAATCCCAAGTAAGTAGACATATCTGATTCATGTTTCTTTAAGTTGGTCATCATTGATATCACATCATAAAATCGAGCTATGTCATTAGTATATAAAGCGCGAGCCTTTTCCCAAACTGAATAACATGTCTGGAAGCAACGAAATAAGGGCATCAACTTGGGACCAATAGATCGCCACATGAGACTACATAATTGAGCGTCAACCTTCTCCCACTGTGCTTTGGACTTTTCTGTCTCACTAGCCTCTGTTTTTTTCATTAATCACAATAGTCTTTTGCGTTAAGTGATCTTGATCACCATGATCCTTGCACCACAACTCAACCGAGGAAGCCCAAGCTAAATAATTTAAACTTTCTATTAATGGTTCGGAAGTAATCATAGGACTTGAAGTTCCAATTCCCGTGTTTTTGGAGTTAAAAACATCAAATCCGAGAGACATGGTTTAAAAACTTAAAGAAATTTGACCAAAAGAGGCTGATGATGCTTAGAAATCGGGATCCAGAAACTACAGTCACCGGAAACTTGCTAGAAAAACTAAAGGTGGTCGGAATCATAAACAAATAGGATGGATAGGCTCTAAATGGAGAGACGAGCCAACTAGGAAAAAATTATGTCGGAAAAAGTGATTGTAGGCGCCGGAAAATAGTTTCGGTGATCGGAATCTAAAAGCAATTGATGGGGTTTGGTCATGGTTCTTAAGCGACCTCACCAGAAAAAAATCAGTTCAAAAAAGTGACCGGAAAGGCCCTCACGCGCCGGCGCGTGGAGCTGACTCGCCGCCGATGACGCAACATCAGGCGGCGCCTGGCATGGCAGGTCTTCTGCCGGTACGGTTGGCTGGGGTTTGGTCGCCAGAGGATGGGAACCTCGTGGTGGTGTTGGTTTTCGCACAACACTGACCAAAAGTGGTATTTACGCAAATAAGATCTAGAAGCCGCCAAAATTTGATGCACAACGGTTGTCTTGACCTAATTTTATTTCCCCGATGTTTCTCACCTATGCTCTGATACCATGTGAGAAATTATGGGAGAAAAATATATTATTGAATTGTGTATCTACATTATTACATTGAGCCCTATTTAAAGATATTATATTTCAATCCTTTTCCACGTAGGATGCTATATACAAATCCTATTCTAACAGTTGATTATTTTGTTCCACTTTCTTATCAGATACAAAATTGCTTATTCCTTTATGCTTCAATTAATATCTTAATCCATTTATATTGTAAAGAAAATGGACCTTGAAACTTACTCAACCCCAAAAGCTAGTTCATAAGGTGATAATTGTCCAAAACCATTGGAGACAACACGTCATTCGCTCAACTAATGTGAGAACATGCCCCTCCCCTCCCTATACATGACATGCCCAAGCCTGGAAAACTAGAACGTAGATAACATGGGGGGACCAAGACTTATAGTTTAGTGGTATTAATAGGATCTACCATAAAATAGGGTGGGTTCGAATCTCACTACCCTTTTCCCCTTCCCTTTCCATGATTCCTTATGTAATTTGAAAAAAAAATAACAAAAGCATGTGGGCCCAACATTGGAAACACAACAACATGAATGGGTCTGGCTTTAATACCATGTTAAAAAGATGCACATTTGGTCTAACTCAACCGAAAAGCTAGCTCATGAAGTGAGGAACTGAGGATTGTCCAAGAGCATAGCATCAGTCCGTTCTCTCAACCAATGTGGGACACTCTAACATACAATTCACTGCCAATCACCATCTAATGACCTTCGATCATAAACATTCCAAAATCAACCAGCTCGCAAATCAGGAGAGTAGAAATGGAAATGACTTCATTCTTTTTTCCATATTCAGAAAACAGCAAGACTCATTTAGTTCTGAAGAGTGCTATTTGAATACCAGTAGAGTGCAGTGAATTAAAATCATCTAGCTCAATACCTCACTTAAGTACCTGAACTTTCCGTAGAAGATTGCGGGTCCGATGCAATTTCTCTATGTGCTCTCTCTTCTCAAAAAGAGAAGTATTAACCCCATCACTTCTAGATTGAACGGACATTATCTGCAAGTAATTGAAAGCAATTTTACACTTCGCACACAGTTCCTTTTCATCTTCTACTTCTTGGGTCAAAATTAAAACCAAATAAAGCAAATAACTCTTTGGACGACTAAAAATAAAGGAAAGAAAGAAATTACAATTTATAAACCTTTTCAAGAAGCTGTTCCATATTTGTTTCCATGCCAACAATATTGTTCTTCATCCTGAAAAAGCAATCATTAAATGAGTTCTGAATCAAATGTTATATGCCAAAGGAAAATACGACAAAATAAAACCCTGCCAAATTGTGATATCCATGTATGATCTGAGGCCAACATAACAAGTGTCAGAAACTGACAATGTTATTTCATTTCTTCTGAATTATTTAGGATCCATGACCCGCCTAATAATGTCATAACAAGCTCGCCACACTAAGTTAGAATTTAGCTTCAATTGTACCCCAAGTGTATGCCACTAACAGGATGAAATAGCTCATATTTTATAGCTACTTTCAAAGGAAAGGTTTACCTTTTAATAGCATCTGTGGCACTTACAAACTTGTTGTAATTTTCATATACCAACATCTGCAGGTCAGTATCCAGATTCTTTATCTCTGCAGCCATATCAACATGCCTCTGAAGCAGACCTTCCAAATTGGACTTCTGTACCTATATATTCAGAAAAATCACGTTCTCTAGTCAATCTTTTCAAGGACAATGACATCATAGAGATCACTCCAGGACAAAGAAAAAGATTAATGACAATATCTCTGATAAATATAACATAAGCATGAAGTGTGCTCGCCAGAAGTCTTTCAGAAGAGCACATTAAGTTAATGGCGAATAACCGTGCTCCCCACATAAGGTTCTATGTCCTTTCTTTAAAGTGTTACACCCTCTTTCTTTTATTTTCTTTAGTTTGATAAAGTTACATAAATGTGACACTTAAACGCAGATAGGTACATTGAAAGACATCTTGTCAATCGTAATAAAGGGATTTAACATTGGATCATTACATGGTCGCATGTAGTACAGGGAACTATACTGTAGAGATTAAGAAAAAAATGGATACACACTATGGATAAAGGGGTCACTATAAACCGCCTTTCACAACACTCTTCGTTCCAATTTATATGACACTCTTCCAATTTTGCAGATCTGTACAGGCAAAGGCGTACTGTGAATCTCAATAAATGGACTAGACATGAGATCATAACATGCTCGCAAATTAGTACAGAGAACTCTAACCCTGCTATTACATAAATGGAGACACATACTAGCAAAATTGGATCATTGTAAACCTCCTCTCGTAGTACTTGTCCTAATCCAATTTATATGAAACTCTTCCATTTCAGACAACTGGTACTACATCGAAAGATAAGACTTGTTATGAATCACAATAAAGAGTACTCAACATTGAATCATAACATGGTAGCGCAGTAGTAGGAGTGGCGAACGGCAGGTCAGAAACGGGTTAAACAAAAACGGATAAATATCCGACCCGCCCATATTTAACACGGATAAAAAAAAAGGGTTAACCGATATCCAAGGCTTCAGGAATAGTTAGGTGAGAACACAAGCTGAAAGCCAAAATAAGCTTAAATTCCCATAAAGCAAGAACTCATGAAAAATAACAAGCAGACAAATGAGTATGGATAATATCCATATTTGATCCACTCTTAAAAAGCCGGTTATCCCAACCCATATCTAATGGGTCGGATTGGATGGTTACTTGTTTTTTTTTTAACCATTTTGTCAGCCCTACACAGTAGTATACCATTGTGATCTCAAAAATTGAATGCATGATATGGAGAAAGGTGTCACTATAGACCATCTGTCATAATACTCCCTCCATTTCAATCTATACATCACTCTTCCACTTTGGGATGTTCTTAGATATTTTACATCATTCAATATTACTTAATGATATTATTTTACTCTAATATCTTCATGCAGTAGTACATCAATCATAGTATTATTTTATTGTAGTTACTGTTACTTTCTTCAGAATGCTATGTTCATGCTATCTTTAGTATTTTGTCGTGGCTTCTTCACTTCCGTTATTTCTTCTCCATTTTGCTTTAATATGCTTTTTTTTATCCGACGGACTATCGGAAACAGCATCTATACCCTCTGCAGATCCCATTTATGGGATTACACTGGGTATGTTGTTGTAATAATTTCATGCAATACAATGCATACTTCAAATTACCATCTAAACTGACTATCAATCAAACATAGTCATATATTAAAGGAGATGAGAAGCATTGCATACAAGAAGGTTCATGTATTGATCGGCATCGAATGTAGTGGTGTTGATAGTGTCCAATGTAGCGAATCTGGAAGAAGCATTTGGAGTCGTCGTTGAAGGAGAAGTAGGATCAGGAGAATAGAAACTAGATAACAGATCTCTCATTCTCTTTGCTTTATCGTCCAACAGGACATCGTCTACACCCATTTTTGTTGTGAATTGATGTTAAATCTGATAATTTGTGATTTTTCTGAATGAGAGACTTTTTATATTCTTATTTTGGTTTTGACCTTTGAACTAAATCACTGTTTTTTCGGTTGGTTTGACAAAAGTAGAGAAAACCGCACAAAAGGCCCTTATGAGGACCATAGTTATTTGATTTTGATTTAGTTTGGTTCTGAATTTTAAAAAACTCATGATATTTGATTTGGTTTAGTTTAGTTTTATTACCAACAAATTGAAGAAAAAAAACAAACCAAATCGATTAAATAATATGCACAATTTTTATAATTATATATATGCAATATATTATTTTTTATAAATAATTTTAAATAATGTGTTTACGTTTTCATCACTGGGTATGTTGTTGTTGTTTGCTTTTTCATCAAAAATTTCTTTATCTCCATTAGGCAAATGAACTTTACACCTTAAGCTCATTTCTTAAAAGAAATTCATGAATCCGAACTTATATATTCAAAGAAACACTATGAGAGTTACCTGAAAAAAAGTTGTATTTCTTAGAAAACTTATTCACTTGATTAAAGTTTATAGATCTTAAAATATTATTCTCCATAATCCAAAAAATTTAAAGCTCATACAATAAAAGGGTAATAACGAATTATAAGTTGAAAAAAAGATGGATGGAAAATATTTCCTAGTCGTACGAAAAATAATGAAAGAGAGAAATATCATTATGTTTCTTAAAAATCGAAAAACCACACCAAACTGACAACAACTAACCTGGTGGATATGCATTACATTTGGTTTGATTTGATTTTAATAATTTAAAAATCAACTAAATTGGTTTGTTTTTATTTTAACTAAAACCACCCACTCATCAACACCTCTACATTTATGTTTGTGTATGTATAAACATGCCCTTCGTCACTTTTGAACCTTCAATTTTGTTTCAGGTGAGCACTTTTGATTTTCGTGAAATATTTAATGACAAAGAGAGAGAAAAAAAACTCCAAATGTATTAAAATTATTTAAATTTGCCCTTCTTTCGTCTATTGAACTCAATAACAGATTATGAGATGACACATATACGCTTTAATTAAATAGGTGACACTACTTTATTGGTCTACATAGCCCTAACCGTAAATAATTATATTCATCTAGATTAACCCAAAATAATTAGAAATCATTTATTCATTCCCAATTTCTTCAAGAATTCACGCTTTGTGATATAATGTATTCAAATGACAATAATGCCTTCTTCGTTTGAAGCTGCGACTTTTAGTTCAAAATCGGTGTAAACAAGCTTCAATTGATTCTAGATTTAGGTTCAAGTCAGCTTCTTCATACTTTAACAATGGTTGATTCTTAGAAATTCAGCCCCGTCAATTTTGAATAAATACATTCAGATGGATTGAATTATTTATGAGTTGGATCTAATATGCACGTGAACTAATAAACCAGTAACACGTATTTAATTAAAATCCCGCATATGTCATCTCATAATTTTGTTAGAAAGAGGACCATTTAACTCTAAAGTGCAATTGAGGTCCAATAGGCAGAGTAAAGAGTATTTTTAACCCAAATATTAACGTTAAGGATAATTAGGGTCCAATAGGCGGAAGAAGGGTAAGTTTAAATCATTTCTAATATGTTAAGGGTCATTTTGCACTTTATCAAAAAAAAAAATCTAATAGTTAGGTTTAACAGAATTGGTGAAATATAAATATCTAAAAGGAGCTTAGACTTGCAGCTTTTTATCTAACTTTGATGTGTGATGCAGTTTTTATGAATTGTATTTTATGTCATTTTTTATGTATACTATAGTTGTTGGTGTTGTAAATTTTGAGATTTGATAGTTTTTTTTTCATTTTTTTATTAAATTTAAATTAAAATAATTTAGTCAGTTTTTAATTATTAAAATCAAACCAAATAAAATATAATACACATTTATCAATTTAGTTATTGATTATTTGATTAAGATTTTTTTTATTTTTAAGAAATCTAATGGTATTTCTCTTTTTTTTCTTTCTTTCCCTACAACAACAACAATAACAAAGCCAGTATAATTCCACGAAGTGGGTGTGGGGAGTGTAGGATGTAGTAAACCTTACCTCTACTTTTGTGGGACAGAGAGGTTGTTTTCGATAGACCCTCGGCTAAAAAAAATGTAGTCAATGCAAGATTGCAAGAAAATAAGACAACAGAAAGTATCAAGATATAGAACAACTGGAGTAATACTCACATAAAAATAATGATCTACACGATACCTAAATACTCCTACTTAGAAAAGGAGGAGATGGAAAGGCTAGACCCCCACCTCCCTCACATACAAAACTCAACTACCTACTAACCTTCTATCATAATCATCGACCTCAATAACTTCCTATCTACGATCAGATCCTTAGTCAGCTACAATTGCGTTGTCCTGTCTAATCATCTCCCCGTGTTCTTTTTCGACCTACATCTACCTCTTCTAACCCCTGCGACTGCCAATCTCTCACACCTCCTAACTGGCGCATCCATCTTCACACGCCCAAACAATCTCAATCACGCTTCTCTCATCTTGTCCGTCGTGGAGACAACTCCAACTTTATCCTGTATAACTTCATTTCGAATCATATCTATTATGGTATGACCACACATCCATCTAAGTATCCTTATCTCAGCTACCTTTATTTTTTGAACGTGTGCGTTCTTAACTAGCCAACATTCCTATAAAGCAATGATGGTCTAACCACCACTCTGTAGAACTTACATTTCAGCCTAGACGACACTTTCTTATAGCAAAGTACCCCAGATGTGAGCTTCCATTTCATCCACCATGCTCTAATACGGTGTGTGACATCATCGTCAATCTCATCATCAATCTCATCGTCCCCTTGTATTATGGATTCAAGATACTTGAAGCTCCCTATTTTGGGTATATCTTGTCCCTCTATCTTTACTTCCACATCTGTCTCGTGTGTCATGACGTCACTAAACTTGCACTCCATGTACTCCATCTTAGTCTAACTTAACCTGAAACATTTAGATTCTAACCAAACTTCTAGCCTATTGTTAACAACACTACGCGTCTCGCCGATCAAAAACATGTCGTCTGCAAATAGCATACACCACGACACCTCTTCTTGAATATCTCGTGTTAATTCATTCATCACTGAGGCAAATAGAAACGGACTAAGGGCTGATCCATGATGCAACCCCTTCACGATCGGAAAATGTTCTGAATCACCTCCCTCTATCCTAACGTAGGTCTTGGCAACTTGTACATGTCCTTAATTACCCTGATGTAGGCCACATGCACACCCCTAGACTCCAAGCTTCTCCAAATGACCACTCGAGGGACTTTATCATATCACTTTTTTAGGTCAATCAACACCATGTGTAAGTCTCTCTTTTTGTCTCTATATTACTCCAACAATCTCCTGACAAGATGAATAGCTTATGTAGTCGATTGCCCTGGCATAAATCCGAACTGGTTTTCGGATATCGACATTGTAACACCTTGTACCTTCGGGCTATGGTTTGAACCATCTGATAGGAACACGATGGACCCAAGATGATAAGTGTAAGAAGAGTTTTGAAAACTAATCAAGGTATAATAAGGGTCTAAGGAAAAATTAGACTCGGAAGTTACTCTACGGAAGATGTTTTCAAGTGAGTTTGCAGTAGACTTCATTAAAAACGAGTTTACGGATAAATCTATATGGAATTGGAGAAAACTTCCTTCATAAAAGTTGTAGCCCATTGAAATACCATTCCAACAATATATGGACCAGCTCAAACGGATCTCTTTGCGAAGAGTTATGTTATTTTACTAACGCTGATCGTATCAGAATTTTTAGATTTTGGGTTACGCTTTTTAGTCTTTTCCTACTCGAATTAGGACTCCTTATTTTATTATTTTAAGAAGTAAAAAATATCTCTAACACTATTCTAAACCCTAAGAGACTATTCATACTCTCTCTACCTCCATCGCTAAAAAACCTAGGCACTCCGATCCTTCAATAACTGCAAGAAAAATCAAGAAAACCTTCAAGAGTTTGGTTTGACGATCTAGTTTCCTGAGATTTCCTCTAAGGTAAATCTTTCAATCAAGAACCATTGAATTCTACAATATTACATTGTTTCTAAACACTAGAATAAATCCATGTAACCCTATAAAATCAAGAGTTATGAAGAGTTAGAGAAAACTCTAGTATTTTTTCGTTGACTTTCACTCCGACCAGTCATATTTAATTGGTATTTTCTTATAATATAATCGTTGGATCGAGCCCAAATTGTACCTGAGTGGTCACAATATATAGGTATTAAAAGTGAATGGTGAAGATCTAATTTGGAGGTCCGGAGTAGTGTGGTTTGAGCTATGGACAATAGCTACGAAAATCGGTGAAAACTCTTCTCAAGGTTTCAAGTTCAAAGCTTTGGGTTTCTTCTTCAAAAGTTCGGACCTTTTCTTCAAGTTTTGGAGCGACTAAAGTATGTAGAGCTTCTATCCACGCGTGGGAACATCTTTATCCATGAAACACAAAATTCCACAAGCTTAGGATTTTTTTAATTCTAAGTTCGTGTTAACCCTAACTACATGTATTATTGTATGTCATTTCTATATTACCAATTCATTAATTGTATTCATATATATCATTACGATTGTCATGAACTTGTCCGTAATTCATGTATGCTCGTGATTATCTTTTTTATGAGCTCGTAGATATCATCTAGGAACTCAGATTGTTCCACTCCAGAGATTTTTACATGTTTTCATGTCTCAAGAATTATATACATATATTTACTCTCCTTATAAAAAACATATATTTACTCAGATTTTCATGCAAAACTATTTTCAAATTATATTTATGAAATTTATGATCTTTCATAAACTACATTATGAATCATATTTTGAAAATCATGGGTGTAGACGCCACTTATATTTATGTTCAATATTTTAACCATGGGCGCATATGCCACTTATATTCATGTTCATATTTTGAGAGTTGCATAGATTACCGACAAGGTTTAATGCCTGAAACTACGTATGCCAACGTAGGATACAGATCGCTCTGCCCAGTTAGGACGATTCCTTCATGTTACCACGTGAGGTTATTGGATCCATTCACATCAAGTTCATGTCTTATACCTCGACAAGGTATGAGATAGATTAGTTGATCAGACAGAGATCAGACGCCACGTGCTCACGTGGTGGATACATATCGGTTTTACTAATGTTATCCCCCATATATATATATATATATATATATATATAGATACTTGAAATGATTTACTCTTGTTACAATATTTTCATGCCAGATCATGATCATGTCCATGTTCAGTATAACTTATAGTTATAGTTTTAGTTTCAGATTACTTCACGTATCCATGTTATTGATTTGAGTTGCTCATTCCCCAAGCACCCCACTTAGTATTCTTTTATTCAGTTGATTTACATACAAGTACAATTTCATTGTACTTATGTCCCTATTGCCTGGGGCCTGCATTTCACGATGCACACATTGATTTACAGGATGATGAATGTGCTCGTTAGGACTTCATCGTATCAGCTATTTGGTGTGCCCCACTTCCTTCGGGACGTTGTAATTATTTTTCAGTCGTCATGTCAGGATAGACAGTCAGTATGCTGGGGCCTTGTCCCAGTGCAGTTCAATATTTCAGGCTCATGTTAGAGGTTTTATAGACTAGTCAGTCATGTCATATTGGGTATTCACTTATGTTTAGCCTTGTGGGTTACACTATCATATTTTTAGACTATTTTCGCACTAATACTTTAAAATAGTATTTTCAGTATTATTATGATGTTCAAATGTTTTATCCAGATTATTCATGTTTTTAATTATGTTCCGCGTCAGTACATGTCCCATGTTGACTCAGTCAGCCATGTGGTACGCTCGGTCACATGCAGTCAAGCATCAAGTGTCGTGTAGGTTCGGTGCATGAAAGACACATCCCTCCTCATCCTCATCTCGACCACCCTCTCCCAGACCTTCATTGTGTGGCTTAGCAGCTTAATACCCCTATAGTTATTGCAACTCTGAACATTGCCCTTGTTCTTGTACATCGGAACCATTATACTCCACCTACAATCCTTTATTAACCTTTTATTATGGTGGATATAATTTTCTTGCATTACAAAGGAAATATCTTAAGATTTACAGTTTTAACTAGGCGAATAAAATTTATAAGAAATAGAAAATTTTCAGTTAAAATTCTCATACTTTTTTTTACACTGATTCATGTCTTTTAAAAAAATGGGCTTAAGGCCGAAAGACCATTAGTGTATTAGAAATACAATTGATGGTAAAAATATTTTTTGCTGAAATATTATACAAAATATTTAAAATTATTATGAAACCAGTGTGTGTAATGTTGTGTATATAATTTATTGGTTTGATTAGATTTTTCTTTGTTTTTTTAATAAAATTAAATCAAACCAAGTATTATCGATTTTTTAAAACTCTAAAATCATACCAAACCCCAAAAAAGTATGTGTTTATTTAATTTCTACGAATACCCCTATATTTGATGAAAATTAGAAGTGTTTACTTTTGACAAATTTAAATACCTAAAATTGTTCATAAGTATACTTAAGAGACTATTTTAAATCGGCTCTCAAACATAATGGATCATTTTTAGTCCAAACAGCACATCAAATAATTCATAGCCCCATTTTTATTTTATTTCATATTTTACACATAGTATTTTAAGTAAACAAATGTAAATACTCGTACATGTGATTTAGTTGCACGATATACTTCATATTTTTAAATTAAAAATTTTAACCCCGTATGCATAAATTAAATTATTAAATATTTTAGCCCTGTATAGAAATTGTAAATATAATGGTTACTCCTAGTATATTTTAAATTCAGACACTTATCTAAAACCTCATATAAAATGGAAATCTTACCAAATGTATTGTTTAGAATTTAATAGTATAGGTCTTAAACTTTTGATCATACAACACGATCTATCTCAATTTGAATATACAATTGGAAGAAATACGACCTAATCCCAACAATATAATGCTATGACACATATCAGAGTTTGTGGTTTCCTTTAAGTTGATTTTTGCATACAAAATAAAATATAAATAAATCAACCAACCAAACCAAGTTGTTGTTAAACGTATAAATCAAATCAAACCAAACACAAAAAAAAAACATCTACATTCAATTTTTAAAGATTATTCAGTCTTTTCGTTTTCTATATTTCCTATCCTTTAAGTAGTTTTTTTTGGTTGACATGCTTGAGAATATTGTGCACACATGAAGATTTATAGGCAATGTCTGCGAATATATAATTTTGACAATATAATACTGTAAATATATTGTGAAATATTCTGTTACTACATAAATCATGTCTGATTAGATTTAAACTTGTTTACCTGGTGGTACACATTATATATGCAGTTTTTTCTTCTAATTTAGAAATTGTAGTTGCTTGTAGCTTTTTACTTCAAATATGTGATTTTGCCTTGAACTTCTTAATGTAAATACTTCATATTATCTCCTTATTATAATGAAAGAGAAAAAGTCCTGAAAGATATTCGACTATCCGGCATAGCTTCCGAAAAGGAAATAAAGTAGCTCACGTTTCGACAAAAGAATGCAACAAATAATCAACTTGTTTTTGTTTTTATTTTTATTTTATATAAATCCACTACAATGAGTGTTGCCTAGTTTATTAATTATAAGATAAAGGAGAGCAATATAGTATAAAAAAGGTCCCTCTTAGAGTGTGTTTGGTATGGAGGAAAATATTTTCTGAAAAATATTTTTTAATTATTCATATTTAGTTGGTCAAAATATTTTTCTTAAGAAAACAAATACCTTAAAAATAAGGAAAATGACTTCCCTAATGAAAGTAGGAAAAATAAGTTTCATAAGTGACATTTTATATTCATTGTCTCCTCACCCACCCAACACCACCAATCCTCACTCCTTGACCATCCCACCCCCACCACCCTCGAACCCCCACTCCCGCTCCATCTCACCCCATAGTATTTTGCTAGATTACTTATAAATATTTTTGGGATAATATCTTTTTTGTTTACCTACCAAGCACTAAAAATAAGTAAGAAACCCACTTATTTTTCCAAGAAAACATTTTCCATAAAAAATATTTTCCTTCCTACCAAACACACCCTTTGTCTTAATACATGTAATATTCTAGCCAAACTGGGCAATATTAGCATCAACAATGAAGTGACTGTCTAGTATTAATACAAATATTTTTGTTACCACATAAAAAAAAATGAATTGCTTAAGAATTGTGAATGGAAATACAGCTTCTTATCGGATTTATAAGAGTTGTTCTTCAATATTGTGAAGTAGACGTTGCCCATTTTCGTTTCAAAATTACGAGAAAACATTCTTTCAAACTCCTTTTTATTTTATTTTTTACAAAAATGAAATAAAAAACTCAAAAAAGTAACTAGAATATTATTTCGGTTCTTGTAACTATCTTTACATAACCTATGTTGTCTTTCTGTATTCAGAAAATAATCTAAAACATAATCTGAAAAGAGAAGAAACAATTTAAAACAGAATGTGGAAGAAAAGAAAATATATTCGAGCCCACTGAATTCACAGTGCGTCCTTAAGAAAATTATTCCCCTCAAGTTCCCGAGATTATGGAATATATCCTTCAGGATAAAACGAATTAACTCACCAGTGTAGCGGTATCTCAAACCCCGGTAAACGGCAAACGCAACAGAGGGCAGAAATCACATACAGAAAATGTTTGAAGTACAAAAAAGAAAGAAGAAGATGATCAGAATTTTTGTAAGAAAAATCTAAAGGAATGACCAAGTATTTATAGCCAGCAAAGTGTAGTGCGAACAAGTGTCATTGTGCCTTGTCATAAAAGTCACAACTATTCATTTCTCATTCACACCAATTAAAAAAAACCTAACAACCCCCCACATGAACTGGAATTGACTCTATGATAAAGACATGCACGGACAAATGTGTAATTTTCAAGTAAATATTAATTGCATCTGGATAAGTAGGTTTTCTTTGAACTTTCCGTAGTGAACATATGTCGGATATACTTGATCAATCGGTAGATTTGATATCTTTAAACCGTCGAGCTTTGGTGTATACCTAGACAACAATATGTCACATAATTAATCCTTAACCGTCTTTGATTCTCACTGTTGTGTTCATTTAGCCATGAACACCGCTTGATTTCATGAGTGCGTACATCATGGGCATTTACCTAACATACTCTTTGAAGCGGCTTACACTTCACACTCATAGAGGTGATTCCTAAACGTGTCATCCCATAGATACACTATTTGGTCATACCTACCAAACTTAGAAACCATTAAAAAGTTTAAGCTTTATTAACTCGTTAAAAAACATTAATGCTTTATCCTTGTTTCTGAACATTATATTCATCATGAGAATAGGTTGAGTTATTTGACAATATTGAATTGTCATTCGTAATTGTGTTTGATCTCTTTGAACCTAACTCTTGGGATCTCCAGTTTACAAAGTAGAATTACCACCATGATGACATGTCCTAGGCCTTAAATCCATTTCCTTCGATGATATTTCAACCGCCTCTCTAGTTAGGCCTTTTGTAAGTGAATCTGACACGTTATCTCTTGACTTTACATAGTTAATTGTGATAAATCCACTAGAGAGTAGTTGTCGAACGGTATTGTGTCTCTGTCGTATGTGACAAGATTTTCCGTTATACATAATGCTCCCTGCCCTGCCTATTACCACTTGATTATTGCAATCCATACATATTGGTGCTATTGATTTGGGCCAAAATGAAATATCTTCCATGAAATTTCAGAGCCATTCAACTTCTTCACCGATCATGTCTAAAACAATAAACTTAGACTCCATTGTAGAGCGCATGATACAAGTTTGTTTGGACGATTTTTAAGACATTGTTCCTCCACCAATGGTAAATAGATCCATTTGTGAATATAGTTTAGTTGATCCGGTGATCTAATTTGCATCAATATACCCCTTAATTTATGGGATATATATTATAATGCAATGCATAACTTAGAAAATAGGATATATCGTAGATTGATGACTACTCTTAAAGTGACATCATTTTACAAATATATTCATGTTCATGTTTTGGGAGTTGCACAGATTATCGAGAAGGTTTAATACCTGAAACTACGTATGCCAACGTAGGATAAGGATCGCTCCGTCCAGTTAGGACGATTCCTTCATGTTGCCCATTGCAGGTTTATTGAATTCATTCATGTCTCGTACCCCGGCAAGGTACGAGATGACTTAGCTAATCGAGCAGAGATCAGACGTCTCATTTCAGCGTGGTGGTTCATGTCGGTTATACTAAAGCTCTCCCATTAAAATTACTTTACCATGTTTTATTACATACATGCCAGATATTGTACATGCTCATGCTCAGGTTACAGTTCCAGTTTCATGTTCCTATTAATTCATGTGTCTGCTATTCATTCAGTGTTTTACGTACGTTCCTTTTGCACGGGGCCTGCACTTCACGGTGCATGTACGAAGTTTCAGGACGACAAATCAGTTCTCTAGGATTTCATCAGTATCTGCTATTGGTGAGCCACATTTCATTCGGGGTGTCGGTTTAATTATTTTTACGTTATGCTTTACAGTAAAGGTATGGTATGCCAGAGTCTTGTCTTGGTAAGACAGTTTTGCATTCAGACTCACGTTCAGGGGCTTCATAAACTAGCCTAGCATATTATGTTAGATATTCAGACTTATTATGTTTTTCAAATTTTTCCGCTATTATATTTCAAACTATATTTACAGTATTTAGTTTTACATGTTTTAAATCATTGTATTGCATGCTTTGGATGCCCATGTTGACTCAACAAGCCATATGATTCACTCGGTCACATGAAGTCAGACACCGAGTGCCGTGTTTCGCCCAGGCCATGGTTCGGGGCGTGACACCCTAAAAGGCAAACCTTTCAACAGCCATCTTATCTTCCTTGGGAAATCCCTTTTCCCTTCTACTTCTGGCAATTCTGGTTATCCAGAAACAACAATGTTTTCAACAAAAATAGGGAACTTGTACCCTTAGACCATACGATCAAAAGTGCCCTTGAATTTCACCTTTTTGCTAACACTGTAAAATCCCCCAGGACTAAGTATACCATCTATGTCAAGTGGAAACCTCCTGACAGGAGTTGTTATAAGCTGAATATTGATGGGTCAGCCATGGGAAGCCATGGTATGGGTGGTGTAATCAAGAATAGCAAAAGTGATTGGGTAGTAGGTTACTTAAAAAACCTTATCTCTATAATTAATATTTTTGCTGAGCTAATGACCCTACTGCAGGGGCTAAAAATTGCATGAGAGAAAAAACTGATGCTTATTCAAATTAGTACTGATTTCACTAAAATTATTCATATGATTAATGAAGGCCACAAAAAATTTGACCCTATCATCGCTAAATGCAGGCAGCTGCTAAGAAAGTTGGGGAATCCAATATCCAGGCACAATTTCAGGGAGCAGATGAGGGTGGCGGGTGGCCTGGCTAAAGAAGCTTAACTTTTGAGATGTCTATCTGTCTATATATATATATATATATATATATATATATGTCTATCTGTCTATCTAACCAAAAAAAACTTTTGAGATGACTAATATTTCTGGTAGTTGTAAAATTCTTCGCATTCCTCGTTATATCTGCCAACCTTGAGCTGATATATATTTGTCTAAAGGTATTCATGCTTCTATTTTTATTAAAATTAAAATCAAATTAATTTAGTTGATTTTTAATTATTAAAAATATATATATATGTAATACATGTTTTGTCAATGGGTTGTTGTCTGTTTGGTTATTTTTTTTAAATTTTTAAGAAATCTAATGGTATTTGTCTTTCTTCTTTTTTTTTCCTTACAGCCAAAAAAGAATTTTTTATTCTTTGCCAAGTTATAATCTTTTACACCCTTTGATTATGGTGGTTATAATTTTCTTGGATTATGAAGAAAATGTCTTGAGATCTATAATTTTAATAAAAGTGAATAAAATTTATAAGAAATATAAGAAGACTCTAGTTAAAACCTCATACTTTTTTTTATACATAATTTGATTTGATTCATGTCTTCTTCTTTCTTTTTTCTTTTTAAAATGAGCTTAAGGTCTAAAGTCAATTAGTTTATTAGAAATAAAATTAATGATAAAAATAGAATTATGATGAAACATTATACAGAATGTTTAAAATTATTTAATAATTACAATAACACACACACATATAATTTATAAAACTTTTGTATATAATTTATTGGTTTGGTTAGATATTTATTATTATTTCTAATAAAATCAAATGAAACCAAGTATTATCATTTTTTTAAAATCTAAAATCTAACCAAACCCAAAAAGTATGTTTTATTTAATTGGTTTGGTTCAAACCATAAATATCTCTATATTTGATGAAAATTAGAAGTGTCTACTTTTGAAACATACCCAAAATTGTTCATAAGTACAGTAAAGATATTATTTTAAACCGACTCTCACACGTAAGAAATTATTTTTATCGGTTTATGACAAAAAAGCACATCAATAATTCATAGCCCCATTTCTATTTTATTCCATATTTTACAAATAGTTTTTTTGGTATATCATTTACAAAGTATTTTAAGTAACCAATTATAAATACTCGTAGATATGATTTAGTTGCACGATCTACTCATGTATTTTTAAATTAAAAAATTTAACCTCTGTATGTATAAATTAAATAAATAAATATTTTAGCCCTGTATAGAAGTTATATCAAATATAATGGTTACTCCTATATTTTAAATTCAGACACTTATCTAAAACCTCATATGAAATGGAAATCTTACCGAATGTATTGTTTAGAATTTCATTGTCAGCCTTAAACTTTTGATTATATAACATGATCTATCTCATTTTGGATATACTAGTAGAAGAAATACGACCTAATCCCAACAATGCTATGACACATATCAGTGTTTGTGGTTTTCTTTAAGTTGATTTTTGCATATAAAATAAAAATAAAAATAAATCAACCAACCTAAACAGTTGTCGTTAAACGTATAAATCAAATCAAACTAAACATAATAAAACAAATCTACATTCAATTTTTAAAGATCATTCAGTCTTTTCGTTTTCTGTCTTTCCTATTCTCCTAAGTAGTTTTTTGGTTGACATGTTTGAGAATATTGCGCACACTTATATCTGTTTATGAAGATTTTAGGCAATGTCTATGAAGATGTCATTTTGACACTAATAATTGTGAATATATTGTTAAATATTCCGTTAATGCATAAATTGTGTGTGCTTAGATTTCAACTTGTTCACCTAGCTGTGCACCTATATATGGCTATATGCAGTTTTTTCTTGTAAATTAAAAATTATAGTTGCTTGTAGCTTTTGTACTTCAAACATGTGACTTCTTAACGTAAACACTTCAAAATTCAAATTGTCTCCTTATAATGAAAAAGAGAAAAAAGTCCTGAAAGTTATTCGACTAATGAATTGCTTAGGAATTGTGAATGGAAATACAGCTTCTTATCGGGTTTATAAGAGTTGTTCTTCAATTTTGAGAAGTAGACGGTACCCATGTTTGTTTCAAGATCACGAGAAAACATTGTTTCAAACTCCTTTATATTTATTTGTCTTACATAAATAAATTTTAAAAATCTCAAAAGTCACTAGAATATTTTTTCGCTTCTTGAAAAGAAAAATTCTAACACCTTCTAAAACAAACACCATATAACTATGTCTTTACTCCTTATTAAGCGTGTGTTTGGCTAAGTTTATAAACTGATTAAAATAATTGATAAATATATTTTAATTTATGTACGCATTTGATAATGCGAAAATCAGTCAAAAGTTAGAAATTAGTCACCTCTAACTTGTGGTTTTCCATCTTATAATCCCTTTTGATTTGACAAAAACTTTTATGATTTTATCCCTAATATCTTTTGTAATGCTCAAAATATTCTTTCTAGAACCTAACTTATAATTCGAGCTAGGATCTTATCTCTGCATTTTACCGTTATATGGACTGCTTTTGTCACATCCCAATCTGGGAGGTGTGGCCGGCACCCAGTGCCTCACTTGCCCGAGCATACCGCTCTACCACTTAACATCTGAACTTGCAGAAACCTCGCCCGACAAGGCCATGACAACAGTGAAAGGTATGTAGGTATACCCAACATACATATAGGGTCGACAAGACCGCAACCTGGGAACATAGGACGTCATCTGGACATCTCAATAAGAAGGGTAAACAAACCCCAAATAGATATATATACATACATGCATAAACAAGATCGACAAGGTCATCGTACAACTCAACTGATCAGCGTCCAGGCCGGCAAGGCCATACAAGACATCTAGACATACATACCAAGTCTGCAAGCCTCTTAGAAAACATACTTGTCATATATGCATATATATATAAGACTCAACTCATGACCTCTGACTCAATAGCTCCGGAAGAAGCATAGTTTACGAATCAATAGCTGAACTCAACAAGTTCCTACTGGGGAGGTCTATCTTTTCCTATACCTGAACTTGCAACATGAAATACAATGCCCCCGATAAAAGGACATCAGTACAAATGAAATGTACTGGTATGTAAGACATGGATGATAATATGAAAACATAAGATGTAAGACAAGGCATGAGAATCAACTTGATAACCTGAATGTCGCTCAAGGCGAACCATGAAATTTTGAAACAGTTATGGGACTCATATGCATATATCCATATACTTACTATACATCTTCGCCCTCCGATTATAGCATGGGGTGTTCATTTATACTTTTTCGCCCTTCGATTATAGCTCAGGGTGTTTATAGATACTTACTCGGGGTTTTTATAATATAGATATGCATATACCTTAGTAAGAATAGCACTCTTGGCTCTTTTAACTCATGAAACTCTTTCTTTTGCTTTAGAACGACACATGGTCGACTCAATGAGTAACTCTTTTGACACGCTCCTTTTATGAGGATTATGAAACACAAAAAACTCAGGTAAACACATGACAAACCAACCTATACAAGATATGATATCAAGACATGAAAATACTCCCGCCAAGGGACAAACAATTTAAGAATGGAATCCCTTTTTAAACATTTTCTTTTTAGAAACCAATATATAGTTCGATTTCATGCTTTGAAAGAAGGGTTAGCCATTACATACTATTGTCGCTTGGTTAATAGTAGCTCACGAGTTTCCGTACGCTCTACGAATGATAATCTACATAATATAGATGATTTGGATCAAGATTGGATCAATAAACCAAAAATCGGATATTACAACATTTCGTCAAACACTTAGAGTGCATAAAGCTTCATATTATCCTACAATGGCAATCCAATACATATTCAACACTACTAGCTCTTCTTCTCTACTCGAACCATAACCAACATCATAAACAACTATAATCCACAATTTTCAGCCATGGGATACCTTAAGAATCAACTCAAAACAGTCCAACAACTACAACCCTTGAACAATGAAGTTCAGCCTTAATCTCACAAGTTTCCTTTATAAAATTAACTAGATAAGACATAGATTATCTTAAATACATATATGAGTAGTTAAACCTTACCTCATACAACAATAACACTCCCCAACAAAACTTTCCTTTAAGCACAAAGAAGTTCTTGGCTCCAACAACAAGCTACAGAAGACAACTATGAAATCTTGATCTTCCAAGAGGGAAATCACCATACCACCTTGTGGATTTGATCTTAAATGCTAGGAGAACCTTGACAAAGTCTTTAGAATGATTTTGGAGCTGCTAAGGTCGAGAAATGGAAGAGAAAGGGATTGTACTGCTTTCAATAGTAATCTGGAAATTTTCATCATCCTAGGGGCGCTATAGGGGTTGCTTGTGGCCGCCATCGCATGGCCCAGTTGCACTGCAGGTCATGTGCGAAAACACGAACTTATCTCTACTCCGACGTTGTATCGACTAACGGTTTAATGTGCTGGAAACTAGACTCGTAGATATTCAATTTCATGAGTGGATCACCCCATAACTCTTAGTAGATTGAGAGAAAAACTCTGCTATATCTAACTAAAATTTCAGCGAACTTATGAACATAACTTGCAATGACCTTTGCGATTTTTTGTTTTATAACTTGCTTGACTTCATAGCTTAACATACGACTATTATTCAATTCAAATATCTTATATAAGACATTCTTTTCATATTAAGCACTCTTATGTTTACCCCAAAAGTACGAGCTATTGTATTCCATTTCCCTTTGGCAAACTTCGTCGAAAGTATTTTCTTTTATTCATACAGCTCCAAACTCTTACGAAACTTACTAACACTTGTTTAAACTCATTGTCATCCGAATATAGGATATTAGACTCACTGGAATTTCTATACTTTACTCACGACGCATACTATTACGAAAAACTACGGAGTGTAATAACTATGTTGTGCATCACTCCTTCTTTTGGCAACTCTTCCCGACGAAAGGTGATATGATGGTCTCCTATGACGTGGGCTACCATGTCGGCCAGATTTTCATTGTTTGTCCCCACGGATACATGTGCTTCATCTAGTACTCTCATTAGTGCTTAGCGATGTTGAGGAGAACTTAGTAGCATCTCCATTATAGAGACATGGACCGGAGTTTTCTTCAAATATTCGACAATGGAGTAATCCTTCAGCTGCATTCTTCGCCATAAGTCTTCGCCCTCCTTTGATTTCCTTCTTTCCTTGGAGGTCCCTATGCCAATTCTTCTGGGACATGACATCTTTCCGAGCGGGTCGTGCCATGGGCGACTGTGGCCTCCACGATGAAATTCTTTCTTGGTGCCACGACAACGCTTTTGGTTACTCGCGCCACAAATGGTGTTGGGATCTCTTTAAATCATCATGCTCAAATTCCATGTATTGTATTCTGTTATAACTTAATTGAAATCCATATAATGATATTAATTCTATTTTCAACTACTTTTTCACAACGAATACTGAAAGAAATAATCCTTTGATTATTTTCATTGATTGAAAGAGTATATATACATTTACATATTTCCATAATAGGAGAATCTTATTCCTATTCTACTCCTAAAACCTTATTCTACTTAGATACTAATTATACAATTATGGTAAGTGTACACTACTAATTACATTACAACTTTACCTAAACTAGGATACTAAAATATACTACCTAACTATACACGGTAGAGGGGGAAATCCGAGAATCCAATATACATAGAATATACACGTGTATATCCTTTGTATATTTAACACACCCCCGCAGTCATAGCGGGCGGTCTTCGAATGCTGAGATTGTCCCTAAAATCTTAAAAAAGGACCAAGGGAAGACCATTTGTAAAGATGCCGACAATTTGATATCTTGACGGGACATGGTAGACGCATACCTGACCACGAGCAACCTTTTCGCGGATAAAGTGAATGTCCATCTCGATATGTTTAGTGCGATAGTGCTGAACCGGATTATCAGAAAGGTAGATGGCACTATCATTATCGCAATAAACCAAGGTTGCCTTCTGAATAGGACAATGAAGCTCCAACAACAAATTACGTAACCATTATGATTCCGAGACCACATTAGCTACCCCTCGATATTCGGCCTCGGCACTGGATCGGGACAATATCGACTGACGTTTTGCAGACCATGAGACCAAGTTATTGCCAAGAAACATACAATAGCTAGACATAGATCGACTGGTGTCCGAACAACCACCTCAATCAGCATCTGTATACGAGACAAATGTGGACGTCGATGAAGGATATAAATGCAAACCATAGTCAAGCGTACCCTGAATATACCGAATGATGCGTTTGAGTGCATTCATGTGCTCAACTCTGTGATCATGCATAAACAAACACACCTGCTGGACAATATATGTAATATCTGATCTCGTGAATGTAAGATACTTAAGGGCCCCTGCAAGACTGCGATAGCGGGTCGGATCCTCGTATGGTACGCCGGCCGCGACACTAAGCTTGGGCTTAGTATCAACTGAAGTGGAAGTGGGCTTACAAGATGATATCTCATCTCTCTCAATGATCTCAGATGCATACTTCCTTTGAGATAAGAACATCCCATATGCATGACGAGTGACAACAATCCCCAAAAAATAGTTCAAGGGCCCCAAGTCTTTCATAGCAAATTCAGAGCTGAGCATTGTCATGATAGACTGGCGTATGGAATCGGAAGATGCAGTCAAAATAATATCATCCACATATAACAGAATATAGGCCAAGGACGAACCACGACGATAGATGAACAAGGAATTATCCGACCTGCTGTGAGTGAACCCAATAGTCGAAACATAATCTGCAAACCGCGTATACCAGGCCCGTGGAGACTGCTTAAGCCCATATAAGGACTTCTTCAACAAACAGACATGATGAGGATGTTTGGGATCCCTAAATCCCAAAGGCTGATGCATATAGAATGTTTCCTTGAGATCACCATGTAGGAAATCATTCTTTACATCTAACTGATGAATAGGCCATGCTTTCGAAAGAGCCAAGCTAAACACAATGCGAATGGTAGCCCACTTGACCACCGGGCTAAACGTCTCCCCACAGTCTACACCAACCTGCTGAGTCTTACCATCACCCATAAGCCGCGCCTTATGTCGGGCAAATGAACCATCTGAATTTTCCTTATGAGCAAAAATCCACATAGACCTAATGATATTTAATACCATATGGACGGGGCACCAACTCCCACGTCTTATTATCAATAAGAGCATTATATTCATCGGTCATAACAAATTTCCAATTCGAGTCATTGAACGCAGACACATGATTACGGGGTAAGGGTGATTTAAGAATATTAGAATTTAAATTAAAATGTCTTTTTGGTTTAAAAATACCCAGTTGACTATGAGTGACCGGTCTATGACTCGAGGAAGAATTGGGCG
Source organism: Anisodus acutangulus (assembly GCA_029783415.1). Taxonomy (NCBI): domain Eukaryota; kingdom Viridiplantae; phylum Streptophyta; class Magnoliopsida; order Solanales; family Solanaceae; genus Anisodus; species Anisodus acutangulus. The sequence goes on from CM056489.1 coordinate 36,491,114, forward strand.
GATTTTGGGAATTTTCTGGACTCGAGACGGATCGCCAAAGATGCGTGGGCATCTTGGCTCAACACGGTAAACAATTTGGACCAATTTGAAGTGGGCTGGATCGCCCCTGGCCCGGTGACTATATTGGGCATCGTAGCTCGTGGCGAGGCGATGGGCGTGGAGAATTTTGGGTGCGGGACATGTCCGAGAAATGGTGAATAACATACGGGGATATACCATCATCCAAAAAATTATATGAACTAGGCACGACATTACTTACCCTAGTAAACGAAAATTGGGATTCATCAAAAATGACATGGCGACTAATGATGATTTTATTAGAGGATAAATCAAAGCATTTGTAACCATGATGATTAGACGGAAAACCCAAAAACACACACGGAGTAGACCGGGCCTGAAGTTTGTTAATTGTGGTGGATGAGAATAACGGATAACACAAACACCCAAAGACCCGAAGATGGGAATACGAAGGAGTCTTATTATATAAAATAAGAATGGTGGAAGAATATGTCAAACCTTTGGAAGGAATTATGTTTAGGAGATATGTAGTCATTTGTAGAGCATGATGCCAAAAAGACAGGGGTACGAAAGCATGAATCAATAAAGTTCAGACAATGTTATTTATGATACAAATTTTGCGTTCGGCTTTCCCATTTTGTGAAGACATATGAGGACAAGAAAAATGAAAATTGATCTCATTAGTAGCACAGAATTCCCGAAACACACTATTGTCATATTCTTTGACATTATCACACTGAATATTTTTTATTTTCCGTTCGAATTGGGTTCTAATGAATGCTCTAAATTTTAAGAAGATGGAAAAAACTTGAGATTTTTTCGCTATCGGAAAAGTCCATAAAAATTTAGAATAATCATCCAAAAAGAGAACATAATACCGATGACCCAAAGAACTAAGAACATGAGACGTCTATAAGTCACTATGAATAATATCAAATGACATTAAAGTATCATAATTTGAGTCTACAAATGGCAACCTAACAATTTTCCTAAAGAACAAGACTGTCAATTTGGAGTACTACGCGTACCCTTACATGAAATAAAATTATTTTTATCTAATGACGACAAAATAGATGATCCCGGATGACCAAGACGAGCATACCACAAGAAAAGAGACAAGACTGCAAATGCTGATGGCAAAGCTTGACTCGATGGACCGGAACTGAGTGTGATATGATAAATATCTCCCCTACTATAACACCTCATGAGAGGACTCCCCATCTTGAAATCATTCACAAAGAAACCAAATGGATCAAATTCAATAGAAACAGAATTGTCAGTAGTGAATTTACGGACAAAGACTAAGTTTTTAATCAATTTGGAGGCATGTATGGTGTTTTTCAAGATAAGAGGTAGATGAGGGGGAGATAAAGTTTTATGACCATAACCACGAATTGAAATAGAATTACAATTATCAACAATTATGCCGCGAGGGTTGCTCAAATTGGAATAAGACGAGAGCGTACATGAATCAGATATCATGTGGGTAGTGGCATCGGTGTCCATATACCAATTTGGGTTCGGAGGATTTAAACCAAGTGTGTGCATTGCGGCTTCGATGTCGGTAGACGTGGGTGCCGCTGTGTGATGGGCCTGCGGGGGCTGAGGCCCAAGTACCCCCTACTTGCTGTCTTGGCCCAGAAGACTGACTGTAAGTGGACCAGGGCGTGGTGGGCTTGGACTGTTGCTGGGCAGCCCATTGCCAGTGGGGCAAAACATGGCTTGGCCCAAACTGTGGCTGTGGGGCCTACTGCCACGACATAGGGGCCTACTGTGGGGCCTAGAACTACTGTTGCTGACGACGACCACTGCGAGGGCCACCACAGCTACCACCATTGTGCCGGTTACCGTCGTTGTTGCTGTCGCGTTTCTTGCCATTATTTTTCTTATTTCCACCCTTTTTACCGCCACCGTTGTTGCTGTTTTGGCCCGAGTTGTTGGAACCAGTAGGATAAACCGTGGACTCGGTCATCATGACTACGGGACTAGCATCGGTAGCCGCCTTTTTGCCATGCCTGCTTCTTCGAGTGTAAGCATAGAACGAGCCTGATAAAAATGCAGAAGTGGATTGCTTTGCCGAAGAAGCGTTCCAACACCATTATAGGCCTCGGAGAGGTCGAAAACCATTTGGAGGACCAAACGATCATTCGAAACTGGCGCACCAACATTTCAAAGTTGGTTCGCCAATTCCTTTAATCTTTTGCAATAAGCCGAAACGTTAGGGAAATCTTCCATATTGACGTGGGAGAAATCCTGCTCAAGAGTAACAACTCTAGAATTTTGATTATCTTGGAATATATCATGCAGTCTATCCCAAGTCGCTTGTGCCGTAGCGTCAAGCTCAATAATCATTTGCAAAAGGTCGGTAGAAATTGTGGAATATATCCACTGGAGGACAGTGGTATCAAGAGTCGTCCACAACTTAGGATCATCCTCGCGTTTTGGCACCTCCGTATCCTCAGGAGCCGCGGGGATTATGTGATGGATGACTTGATGCGATCGTGCGTGAATTTTGAACAGTTCGCCCCACGTCGCATATTAGACGTTTTCTATTTCAAGAACAAGAGGGATGTTATTCTTGATGTTAGAAACTGTAAGGGTAGGATGAAACGTGTTCCGGGATGTAGACATATTGATAGAACAATATGTGATTGAGGGATTTTGAAGAAAAAATTGGGAAGAGGGAGGATCTCGTCGGCACGAAAAACCGAGAGCAAATGTCCCGGAAATTCAAGGGAGGTCGACGGAAGTTGGAGGAATTTAGAGAGAGGATTTTAAGACCTAGACTTCTGATACCATGAAAGAAATAATTCCTTGATTATTTTCATTGATTGAAAGAGTATATATACATTTACATATTTCCGTAATAAGAGAATCGTATTCCTATTCTACTCCTAAAACCTTATTCTACTTGGATACTAATTATACAATTATGGTAAGTGTACACATCTAATTACATTACAACTTTACCTAAACTAGAATACTAAAATATACTACCTAACTATACACGGTATACACGGTAGAGGGGGAAATCCGAGAATCCAAAATATACATAGGATATACACGTGTATATCGTGTATATCCTTTGTATACTTAACAAATACCAGACCCAAACTATTGTATATGTACCTTTAAAAATACGAAATTGTAAATAGCTTTAACGATATTGAAATCACTTAAACATTTGTTTTATCAAATTGCCACTAATCATATTCAGTGGTGGATTTTATTAATAATATCAAAAAATAATTGCAGCAAGTGTTCAAAATAGGAAAGTAAAGCAAAAAAGGAAAAGTCTACAACAAAAAGTAAATAGCAGCTGGAAGTTTCCTTACGAAATCACTTCAAAATAAAAGATATTATAACGTATAACGATGAATTCCCGGTTAGCCGATTACCTTGCCCGGTTAGGAGACATTAACAACTTGTTATCAATTTCAATACTTTTATATTTATTTATAACATTAGTTTCAGAACATCTAAAAGTACATTTTAATACTTTATGTTTATTATGTCGCATTTATTTTTAATAAGATTAAGACATCTGAATTTGAATACACATCAGAATATTAAAATGTGCATTAAGATTTAATTGTCTGAATCTGAATACATATTTTAATACAAAGATGTTGTATTAAGATTTAAACACTAGATAATTATGATAATTTATTTTTTCAACATCTGAAGGTGTAAATTTTGTTTTTACTTAAAAGATAATAACTATAAATTTAAGTAAATACTACATTAATCTAATCTATATTGGTATAATATTCTAAAAATTATATGGTGATTGATGGTGGTGGTTGTGGTTGTCGATTGGGGATGGTGCTGGCTAATGGCGGTATTGTGGCATGTGGGTAATAACTATTGGTGAGGGTGACTGACATTAGTGATTGATGGGGTAGTTAGTGAGTAGCCGGTAGTTGTGGTGTTTTATAGTGATAAGTATATAACTGATAACAGTGATTGACGATATAAAATGGTGAACGGTGGTGATGATTGTCGGTAGTAATTGGTGGTTGTTACGGTAATAGTGGTTGATAAAGATGATTGTAAAATTGTGGTTAATGATGGTGACCGTTGTTGACAATATATAGTGGTAATTGTATTGTAAATGGTTACTAGTGATATGATAGTCGATTATAGGAGTGACAACAATGATGATTCTGGTTAAAGTTAGTGATTGAGGGTGATGAGTCGTTGTAGTTGATAATAATAGGCGAAAATTACATATTGTGAAGGTTGAATGTATCCACTTAGTACTCATTTGTATAGCAAAATGAGAGGTTAGCTGCGGAGTATCATTGCTATCAATGACAGTAGCAGTGAATGAATGAAATTAATAAATTATTATATTCATAAAAAAATATGATATTATGATTTTATTATAAATCTTAATTACTTCGACCTTTATTTAAAAAATTAATTGACTTAATGATTGACATCTACACAATTAAGATTAAAATTTTAAAACATCGCCCATAGAGAAGATTCCTTCGTCTCATACCGACAATCTTTCTTTTTGCTTAGCTGTCATCACTACTTTTTCAATTTACACGCCAATTACATTACTCATTACACCAATGGCACTACTTTTTTTTCTTCATAAAACATTAAATATATGTCTGAATTTACCAAAAAGCCTACTCCTATCCCCTATATAAACCCCCTCTCACAACCATTTAGACCTTCCTTTCGCCCACTTTTGGTTCTAACCTATCAGGTACGTCTCAATTATTTTCCTCTTTTTCATTTTTGTTTTCTCTTTTTTTTTTTCCCTGGTTTTTTGTTATTGTTTTTGTATGTATTTGAGTTTTTTTTTTTTTTTAAAATCTGCTTTTGTTTCTTTTGTTTTTTCTTGCTTTCTGTCTCATATGTGTTTGTTAAATAAAATAATGAATTTTGGGTGGCTTGATAGTTTTTGTTGAATTTGTTTAATTATGAATAATCTTGAATCCTTTTTACAATCGTGTATAAGGTATGTTAAGGATTGCGTACACTCTACCTCTCCAGACCTCCAATTGTGTCATTACTAGTTTGTTGTTGCTTTTTACAATCGAATAGATCGAGAAGGATAAAGAAGATTCATATAGCCATCTTAACTAATAGGGGTTGGTCTGGTTAATTGATCTATACTCATGTTATTATTAATTTGTCTATTTTTGGAATTTTTCCTAACACCTAGATGTTCTGTTTTTTTTTTTGTCTTGCAGATTGATTTACGTTTAATTTCTGAAGGCACTATTTGGATTTGCAAATTCACAACAATCGAATTATTACAAATTTGTTTAATTGTTTAGTGACCCATTGATTGAGGTGTTTCACAAATAGTTTTTATTAATGTTAGTTTCAAATTCTTGATGATCCACCTGCGTCGAATTCGCATTATGCACTCTTTCTCTGTAGTCTTCCTGTACTGGTTCTATGTGTTTTCATGAACTAGTTCCCCTTAACCATTGAACCCTTGGCTAGTTTGATTTAGAAGTTACCAAATTCAGAAACCCAATTTGGTAATTCCAACAAGAAAACAGTAGTTTACCTCCCCTTATTTAAATACCTATTGTTGTCAAGTTAACTTCCGATTGAACGATACAAAACATGGCTTCGACTCAGCAACCAGCTAGTTCGGGCTCTGATGGCCAGCGATATGCTACTAACGACGAGAGAAAACGAAAGAGAATGGAGTCAAACCGTGAATCTGCAAGGCGGTCACGGATGAGGAAGCAGCAGCATTTGGAGGAGTTGTTGAGCCAATTGACCCAGCTGCAGAATCAGAACAGTATTTGGCGCGAGAGGATTGATGCTGTTGGGAGAAACTACCATGGCGTTGATGCAGAGAACAATGTCTTGAGGGCTCAAATTGCTGAACTGACTGAATGGTTGGATTCCCTTAATTCGCTTACTGGTTTCTGGGCTGATGCTAATGGACTTGCTGTGGACATTCCTGAAATTCCGGATACTTTGCTTGAGCCCTGGCAGCTCCCTTGCCCAATTCAACACATCACTGCCAATGCTGATATGTTGCAGTTTTGAGCTGCCCTGATCTTAGCTCAGGTTCTTGATCGACCGAGATCCTTTCGATATGGCTACTTTTTGTTAATTTGCAATGTGTGTGTATTTTCTTTGTACTAGCTTGGTATCAGTTTGGCTATTATTGTTGTGTTTAGTTTTGGTGAGTTAGCTGTTTCTAGAACTATGTCATAATCTTTGCACTAGTTTTATAAATAAATCTTGATTTATGTGAACAGAACGACCCCTTTTTGTTTCGGTAGCATCACATTCTTCATTCTGCAAGGGTTCGGAATAGTTGTAGATCTGTTTGCCACAATGTTGTGGACATTGTTGATTGTTTGGATCTTTTGGATGCTGATCCTACAGATTGCATATCACAAACAATTACTATTTTTCTGCTTTTTCTTAGAAGAATTTATGTTAGACTGGATAAGTTCTCCAAACACCATAGTGCTTCGCTACAAATTAACTTGTTCATTCCAATCGACTATATTTACCAAACAGAGAAGGAAAAGTAGACAAAACTTAGATCTTGTGCTATTTCTGTAGAAATTTTCAACCTAAGGAGCTTGCAAATGAATATTTTTGTAGCTGAATGGATGCTTAACTTGTGGATAATCATGTAAAAAGGTAGTCCGGTGCACTAAGCTCTCGCTATGGCGCGGGGTTTGGGGAAGGGCCGGATCGTGTATATTACCAAAATCTTGTTGGAGTTTTTACATGACAAAATACGGATTTTCCAAGATGTGTTCTGTTCCTTGCTCCAAAAGGTGGAATCTCCCACCCCAGGAGCCCCCACACCCCGGTCCGACAGGTCTGTGAAGGAGGTAAATCATGGTGACTCAATTGATTTCAAAGGTTAGACCACTACCACGCTGCGCACAAGGGGCCCTCCTTTATTTTAAGAAGAAACCCCACACTGCCGCTGACGGGATTCGATCCTTGGTCTTTGCTCCAAATATCCCCCTTGAAACCAATTGAGCTGCCCAAGCGGACAAAACTAAGGTAGGGTAAACTTTTTAAAGTGACTGGTCCTACCGCATTACGGCCCCATACCCCAGAAAACCCCACCTCCGGCCTGGCCCTACGGATTAGTATACACCGCTTAGCCCTACGCGTATGGAGGGATTTTTTTGGGGGAACACAGTTCCACTCTCGCTGATCAGAGGACTCGAACACGGAACCTCAGGCAAGAATACCTAATGTATTGGCCTTGGGCCAAACACTTTGGATAAAATTAAGGTAGGGTAAACTTTTTAAAGTGACTGGTCCCACCGCACACCCCCCATACCCCAGAAAATCCCACCTCCGGCCTGGCCCTACGGATTAGTATACACCGCTTGGCCCTACGCGTATGGAGAGATTTTTTTGGGGAACACAGTTCCACTCTCGCTGATCAGAGGACTCGAACACGGAACCTCAGACAGCAATACCCTAATGTATACGGATTTTCCAAGATGTGTTCTGTTCCTTAAATCAAACGGAAAGATTTGCCATTTCAATACATTTCATGCGCTGAGATCAACCTATAGTCTTATAATATTTACCCAAAAAAAAAAGGTTGACAATGCCGATTCCTAAATAAATTATTACTCCTATATGTTAACTTTTGTGCTGGAAAGATCTCGGCAAATACACCAATCTCTTAGCAGAATGGCTATGCGAAGCCATCAGCCACTAATAATGACTACGAATGGTTATATTTGAATGTTATTTTATTAATCAGAAGCTAAGTTTAATACTACTCTCTTAGCTAAAGCCATCCAATAAATGAACGATTAAACGATAGAAAGTAGAAACCAAATGGTCTTTTTCGTTTTCTTTCGCCGTGGATTAGGTAAGGGTGAGTTTGTCGGGACTTGGAATTGTTGCATCAAAAGGGATTTTGAGCATGAAAACAGATATTGAATAATACTAGCTTTTGCTTTAAAGCTAAAAATATAATGGCACTGGTTATAAAAGCATAAAAGATTTTTTTTTCATATGTCTATCCTTTGGTAAATAGAACTATCCAATAATGTACTGCTAGGACTAAAAGAAATATCCAGTAAAATAATCTTGGTACACGCTAGGGGTGAGCGGGTCCGGGTACCCTAACTTTTTTAAACTATCCGGACCTTACCCAGTAAACGATCGGTTCCTAAATCTGTTACCCGGAACCTACCCATAGCAATCATTACCCGGAACCTACCCGGACCCTGCGGTTCCGGGTAGGTTCCCGGGTACCCTGTAAAACATTTGTCATAAATACTACAGGTTTCAAGATAAGAGTTAATGGGACATACAAGTGATCCAGCAAGAACACCACAAGTTTCAAGATTTTTGTTAGTATTGGACTTGGCTAACTTCATGAAAGTATCCATCACTAATGCCGACTACAAAAAGAGAACAAGTGAAATCATTTTATAATGTAAGACCAGAAAAAGCAATAAGAAAAGGACAACCAAAAAATTGGATAGGAAAATGTAGAAAAATCTTACAATGTGCAATTGCAGGGGATCTTCAGAACATATTAGACCATCAGGTGATGATTTAACCAATCCACATTCCAACTCGTATTTGGACATCTTTGCGGCGGTTGGCATCAAATCTTGTACCTCAGCAAGAACGGGTGGAGGAGAAGGTTGTCTAATGATTTCTGACTGTAGAGGGCTTTCTTCTGTATCAAAGGAAATCAATGAAGCAGGTTCATCAAGATAACCGGACTGGGCCAAAAATTTAAACGCCCCAAAGCCCAAAACTAAATAATTTAAATGGGGGTAGGTTTATAGGGTCCGGGTATCGGTTCCGGATCCGGATACCCGGTTTCTATTTACCGGAACCGGACCCGATATTGATCGGTTCCTAATTTTAATACCCGGAACCTACCCGTTATTATAATATATCTACCCGGAACCTACCCGATAGTATCGGTTCCGGTCGGGTATCTGGGTACCCTGTACCCGTGCTCACCCCTAGTACACGCTGCCCGGACAACGCCGTCACTAAAAGAAGCATAAAGCCTACGTCAGTTTCAATTTCTCCGGTCATCTGCTATTAGTCTCAATTTCGTTGACAAATGAAGTTAATGATGGAACTTTTATTAATTTAATAGTTTATACCAGAGTTACTCAAATGAATCAGTTGTGTTGCACCCCGTATTTTCGCGCTCATATGCGTCGTAAGTAAAGTAACGTAAAGCCTAGTGAGGCTAAGATACCATATTTGGATGAAAATAAGTTTAAACAAGTGTCACGAAAGTTTCGTACTAGTTTGGGGTGAAACGAATCAAAGAAATTAAGTTCATCGAAACTCGGGGAATGACAGTCAGAATTTCGGACAGGATTTTTGGCCCAACTTGGCACGGTTATAACTCGTAATATATAAGGTGTTATAGTGCATAAACTATCTCAATTCAAGTTCAGCGAGTCTACTTTCCAATGCAATAAATTGTTCGTCAATCAGAGCTCAGTACCAAAAGTTATTATCGTTTTTGCGAGACTATGCAGGAAGGGACCCACTTAGGCAGTGACCGACTTACTTGACTTTAAGAACGATTTGGACAACCTTTCTTGCTCATTAATTTCATCCTTACACTCCTCCTAATCCTCTTAAACAGATTCCAAAGGTTCAAGGGTGATTCCAAAGTGATTATACCATATTTCAACATCAAAAGTTAGAAATGGTGAGGAACAACACTCTATGGTGTTGTGGTGGCTTTGAGAGTTGTTGTACGCTAAGAGGAGCTTGGATTGAAGTTGGTGGTTGCTGTGTAAGGTAAGTATATCACTCTCCTAGTTGTGATTAAGTTTATATAGGTGTTTTTCGGATGATTTTGTTGGGGAAAAAAGTATAACTAGCACATAGAACGATATTAGGAGTTGTTGAATTATGTGGATTGTTTTGAAAGGTATATATGATCTTATATGGCTGGAAATAATGAAGAATAACTTGGTTATGATATTTTTATTGTTATTATGCTTGTCTATGTGTTGGTTGTGTAGATGAGGTTACGAACTAAAAGAAAGAATAGCCACAAGAATGCTTAAAAGTTGCTTGTGATATGGTATCTCTTGTTGGGTGATTATTGCTGGACATATTATTAAGTTAAGTAATAAATGATAATGGGGTTGAAGAGTTCTAAAGGGATTCAATCCGAGATTGTCGTTCGTCGTGATAAATAGTAGTTTCGTTGGTAATGTCTGTACATTATTTTTTGTGTAAAAGGACGTGTGTTGTTGGGATGTTCTTGTATTGTTGAAGTGCTGAACAAGTTGGTTTGATTATTTGGATTTGAGTAAAGTGAAAGATATAGGGGAGGTGTTGTCCAAAATTTTATAGATGAGTTTGTCGTTCATTTGTGTCGATTTCTCCAGAGTTGGTAGGCATTATTACATATGTATATGGTTATTTTTGGATATGTCGGGGCCTTGTCCCGACTTGATAACACTTGGTAGTACTCCTAGAGACTTGCAGACTAAAAGTTGTTGTATATATATATATATTGTTTTTTTTTGCGTGCAAGTTATTATTGATTTTCATCTTCTTGTTATCATTTGGAAGCCTTGTCGGCCTAAGAGTCATATTATGTGGTTCAGGTATTACAGTTGATATGCTCATGCGTTAGGGTGCCGGGTGCTGACCACCCTCCAAGGTTGGGGTGTGACAAAATTGGTATCAGAGCAGGTCTATCCTAGGAAGTCTGCAAGCCGTGTCTAGTAGAGTCTTGTTTATGGGTGTGTTGTGCACCACACTTATAAACAAGAGGCTACATGACATTTGGGGATGATTTCCATTTTTTCATCTCATAGATCATGCAGTAGAACTGAGTTTTAAAAATTCGAGTCTAACTAGTGCTTTATATTGTTTCAGTAATGCCAATGACCAGAAAGACTTCGGATAGTTCACATTCGTAGCCAGTAAATGAATGGCTCCTACCATACTATTGATACGCTAGAAGTGTAGGTATTATGTTAAAGTTTTCGAGTCTAAGCATTTGTCTCACTCATATACCGAAGAGATGATGAAAACCTAGAAATGTAAAGTAGTTGTTTTAGGATACAAAAGAAGTAAAGTAAATGAAGTACATAATACCTGAACATAGAGGGTTGTAAGGAGATTGATATTCAGGTAAATGTAAGTATTGTTATCTTGCCGTCAGTAATGGTAGAAGCACAATGAGAAATACCTATTCCAACTTGTGATTTACCGACATCGATAAATGTAGTTTTAGAAAGAACGGGAGCTAATAAAGGTTAAAATGATCTTTAGCAGGGGCAATACTAAAGAATAGTACAATTACGTTAAAGGCACACCCCTCTTTAAAAGATATATACATGATGTATTCGGGAATCGTTAGTTGGTTATGACCTTTGAAGATATTGAATAATTAAGGGCCAATTATTGGAATCTTGGCATGCACGACAAATGTTTTCCCTCGGATAGGCTTGTGCTTAAAAGTAGAGCAGAAATAGTAAGTGCCTTAAAGATAAGGCCGAATAAAGAAAGATGAGTGAAAAGCGAAAGGACATTTTGTTACAAATACCTGGTTTAAGGTAAGAAATTAGATTGATAGAAAGGGGATGATACAAGTATAAATGGGATATGTGAGCAATATAAGGAATAACAGAGAGTAAGAGAGTTATATGATAGTGACATGACAGGTTAGTCGCTACGTAAACCAAAAGACAATAAGAAGTAAATGCTGAATTGAGAAGATGAATGTGTTATGAGAATAAGTATCTACTATGAGAATTGAATAATAAATGTCAACAGAACATACTGATCGGGTGATTTAGCTCCATGAATTAAAAAGTATTGATATTGGGGAATTTTCTCAGTTAAATAGAATGAGAGTTGGAACCTCGAGAGATTGTTATAATGAAGGATATTGAGAATTTGCAAGGTAAGCAATTAGACAATAGAGAATAAACTGCAAAAGGAAGGGGTAACCCTTGAAAGTCATCAAGAAAGAAGCCCTAAGATTAAATATCTTAACTAGAAGATAAATAGTCTATTGAGATTGAGAATGACAGTTACGAATTTGTGACGTCCTACCCGTGTAAATGATTTGGTAAACCCTAGTAAGAGATGATTGTGTTGGAATAAATTATAAGCTGTTAAAAGATCGTTGAAGTGTGGAAGGAGTTGAGACAATAATATGACCTTTCAGAATGAAAAAATCTCTGTACGCAGAGAGTGGTCCTCCTCCTATAGGAAAGATAGTATGATGAAAGATCGATACAAAACTCATATGATGGTTTAATACGAAGACGAGGAGGTTATGACGAAGAAGTTTCAGGACGAATCAGATAGTGTCACCCAAATTTGATGAATATGTCATGACAATAAAATGAGATGTAAGTATCAACGCTAAGAAATGAATGATAGAAACCTCCTAATTAAAGGAATTAAGAAATGACAAGAGCCACTAAATATATGAGACTCAGAAAAGAAGAGCATGGTCAGTAAGCGAAGACAAAAGTGTATAAGCCCAAAAGAGTATTCAGAAATAGTGAAAGAAAGGAGTAAATTGAGTTAAGACAGAAGATGATACATATAGAACCTGGAAGAAGGCTAGCCATGAGGCTGGAAGAGCCGTCAGTCGATACAAATTTTACAATACAAAATGGTCTAGGAGCTTGAAGTTTTAACCTCACCAGTAAGTGATCACAACTCACAAGAGATAATTCAGATGGAAAATAACGACGCAAATGGGGCTAGCATAAAGTAAATCAAGCTAATGGGCTGGGAAACTTGGAAGGGGTCGCAAGTAATTAAGAAAGTAATCATAACTGATAATGACAAAGCGAAAGTAGATCTGAAGGTAAGGATAATGATGCCAGTTAAAAGTACCCAAGATCTTATAAGGATATACGATGACGGAATTGCTAAAAGTATATTGTTAAAAAGGTGTTAGCTAGGAGGTTAAAAAGGAGAAGTTACTCCAATACAGTGGTTTAAGTATAGATATATATCTGATAAGCAATACATCAATAACTACTGTTTGATGTGTTGGTTCAATAAAGGATCAGGGTTATAACCCAGAGTGTAACTTAAGGTTAAAATATATAGAAAACTCCTGGGTAACAGAGGTTGAAATAAATCAATGAGTTGTGATGCACACACCCAGAATTAATGAGGGAATGAGGTCGATTACTCTTAAGAACAGTTGGTAAAGATGAGGAAAGTTTTGGGCCCATAACTCAGGTCCATAAACAAGTGAGCATGCATTAGAGATATAACGTTATATCTTGAGGCAACAATAACAAAAAAAAACCGAGATGAGTTTTTCCTACCAACGGTAAAGACACCTCTAGGACAAGTTGTAATGATACATAGACCTATGAGTCTTCTTAAATGAGAGTAATGCTTATTGGGAATGAAAAGGGTAAAGAAAGGAAAGTTTAGATGATATAGCAGAATAAGGTCCTCCTTTAGAGAAAGACGGTTCAAAACCAGAACTTGGAAATAACACCCTTGGTGGTCAAAGTGAAAGGATAATAATATAAAAGGATTATGTCCTGTTATAATTTAAAAGAGATAGTTTAACAGAATAAAGCGATAGCCTTTAGGGCAACATAATAAAGGATGTATCGGCAGTTTAGCTTATCTAGAGGTCGAGGAAAGATAAGGTTAACTAAAGAGATTCAACAGTTAGCAAGTTTAAAGATCCAATTTCAGAGCTCTAATAATAATAAGGATATGATGAGAAGGTAATAACGTCACCTCGTGGTAAAGGTAAAAGAGTAAAAATATGAGAACACATAATCGGTATTATCAAAAAAGAAAGTCTCATGGCAAAGGAAGTCAATATTCAAATTAAGGAAGACGGAGTTCTCTGATACCCAGGTCAATTGTATGCCCCAGATTTAACTGGTTTTGGAGTAAGGCTTGAGCGAATGCACATTATTTATGCTATTAGTTCGATGAATATGTATTAGGGTACCAAAGAAATGTATTGATGTAATAACGCGAAGAGGACCATTGCCGAGTTTTAGCAGAATAACCCAATGGTCAACAGGTAAAGATAGAATATCAAAGCCTAGAGAGACAATTCAGAGAATAGAGTTCCTGACGAAATAATAGAAAGGTCGCTCAAAGGTAAAGTTCGGTATGAGTTTATCCCACCCTTATCCGAGATTCTACCCAGATGATGGGTGGTCGACAAATTTATATGATTAACCCATTTCTCGCCAGAATGAGTTATCCACACAGTTGAGGATCATACAAGTAAAATGTATAAAAGGAGGTCGTACGACTTCAAGACATTCCAATGTGTACTATCTCAGTTAGAGAAGCTTAGTTATAGTGAGCTTCTAGAGATTTCCTTCAGAAAGGTTGGAGCACAGAAAAAAACACGTTATAATATTATCCTGGATAAGTGACCAGGCTGAAGGCACGATATAGATACTCGATGACATGTTATAGGCAGGTATGCTAAGTTTCAAAGAAGAGTGGGAAGACCACTTACCCCCACATAAAGTTATATATCATAACAATTATCATCTTAACATATAGATGGATCCTTATGGGATTTTACTTCTTGTATGGTTAGAAATACAGATCTTCCATTGATTAATTCGACCTGTCCGGAAGTTAAAGGAAGTTCAATCAAAATTTTCCTACATTGATGTTACGGGAGTGTATATGATATTCATTTTGTATATCCCTAGTCAAGGGTGTTCAGGGTACAGAGAATTTGTCTTATACATATATCTTAGTTGCTATTCTATATCGTCAAGTCCAAAAATTTTGGACTAAAGAGATGGCCTCCGATTGGGGTGTTGTGAAGAAAGTAATGGGGTAAAAAAGATGATTTGAAAAGTTAAGAAAGACATGAAGTCTAGGCACCCTTGTTTATTCCAGCTAAAAGGTTACAACTACACTCGTGCGGTACGATTCCCTATTTATATCCTAATTATCAATAATATCTTATATATCTTGTTTAAGTGATGTTACTAAGGCAGATGTGACATATGCATCTCAGGCTTCGACAATTGACAGTTGAGGTAAGTCATGGCTAACCCTTTTGGTTTCTAGATAGACAATTGGTTGTGTGGGGATGATATCATTATGTTATATTGTTTTGTGGCCCTGTATGACATTAGATATGTATTTTGACTGCTTAATAGGTTTTGGATAGTCCTATTTACAGAGGAAACTCTACCAAATTTTTTAGAAATCCTGAGAGTTAGAATTTACCCCAACATTCAAGGACGAATGTTCTTAAGAAGGGAAGGATATTACACCCCGTATTTTCGTGCTCGTATGCATCGTAAGTAAAGTAACGTAAAGCCCGGTGAGGGTAAGATCCTACATTTGGATGAAAATAAGTTTAAACATGTGTTACATAAGTTTCGTAAGAGTTCGGGCTCAAACAAATCAAAGAAATTAAGTTCGTCGAAACTCGGGGAAGGGCAGACAGATTTTCGGACAGGATTTTTGGCCCAACATGGAACTGTTATATCTTTTAGTATATAAGGTGTTATGGAGTGAATAACATATCTAAATTCATGTTCAATGAGTCTAATTTCTAATGCAATGAACCGTTAGTCAATTGGATCTCTTTACCAAAAGTTATTGTCATTTTGCGAGACTGTGCAGGAAGGGACCCACTTAAGCGGTAGCCGACTTACTTGATTTTAAGAACGATTTGGACAACCTTTATTGCTCATTTTTCGACCTAATTTCATAGCTACACTCCTCATAAACCTCTTAAATATATTCCAAAGGTTCAAGGGTGATTCCAAAGTGATTATACCATATTTCAACATCAAAAGTTAAAAATGACGAGGAACAACACTTCTATGGTGTTGTGGTGGCTTTGAGAGTTGTTGTAAGCTAAGAGGAGCTTGGATTGAAGTTGGTGGTTGCTGTGTAAGGTAAGTATATCACTCTCCTAGTTGTGATTAAGTTTATATAGGTGTTATTCGGATGATTTTGTTGGGAAAAAAAGTATAACTAGCACATAGAATGATATTAGGAGTTGTTGAATTATGTGGATTATTTTGAAAGGTATATATGATCTTATATGGATGGAATTAATGAAGAATAACTTGGTTATGATATTTTTATTGTTATTATGCTTGCCTATGTGTTGGTTGTGTAGATGAGGTTACGAACTAAAAGAAAGAATAGCCACAAGAATGCTTAAAAGTTGTTTGTGATATGGTATCTCTTGTTGGGTGATTATTGCTGGACATATTATTAAGTTAAGTAATAAATGATAATGGGGTTGAAGAGTTCTAAAGGGATTCAATCCGAGATTGTCGTTCGTCGTGATAAATAGTAGTTTCGTTGGTAATGTCTGTACATTATTTTTTGTGTAAAAGGACGTGTGTTGTTGGGATGTTCTTGTATTGTTGAAGTGCTGAACAAGTTGGTTTGATTAGTTGAAAAGTGAAAGATATAGGTGAGTTGTTTCCCAAATTTTTGTAAACGCGTTTGTCTCTCATTTATGTCGATTTCTAACTTTCATAGCTTAAATAGAGTGTAATTATTGTTGCAGTAATATATATTGAGTTGTAATTGTGATGGTTGAATTTGAATTGAATAGAAATGGGAATACGGGAGCGGCGTCGTGAATTGTGTTTCTTTTGAGTTAAATTATTGACCCTAGTATTACTATCATTCATATAATGTAGATAATCGTTCGAAGAACTTACATGGACTCTGAGAACTTGAATAGCTTTGACGACAAAGGTATGTAAGACTAACTTCCTTCTTTGGCATGACTCGGTGTAAATGTTTTCATTGAAATGATTCTCCTCTCATTAAGCTTCAATAACCATATTCCTCTCTTGATGAAGTTGTTCATATCTCTTGTATATTCTTTATCGAATGTATTTTTCATATTTCATATGTCTCTTGATGATTGGCTTAAGGTTGAAGAACGTATCGACAATAACGATAGTCGGAGGATAACGACCATAGGTCACTCTGACTCTGTTCATGATATCTTTTGAGACATGTCTTGCATTGCACCTATATATATGTACCTATTTTCTTACCGTGCCGCGCTATTGTAGTTGGATAGGCACTTATACGTGCATACCACTGATCAGTTGGGCAGATATTACCACATCCTACATGGACAAGCAGTTTATGATGAGCTCACCCCATAGAGGTCACTCTGACTCTGTTCATGATATCTTTTGAGACATGTCTTGCATTGCACCTATATATATGTACCTATTTTCTTACCGTGCCGCGCTATTGTAGTTGGATAGGCACTTATACGTGCATACCACTGATCAGTTGGGCAGATATTACCACATCCTACATGGACAGGCAGTTTATGATGAGCTCACCCCATAGAGGTCACTCTGACTCTGTTCATGATATCTTTTGAGACATGTCTTGCATTGCACCTATATATGTGTACCTATTTTCTTACCGTGCCGCGCTATTGTAGTTGGATAGGCACTTATACGTGCATACCACTGATCAGTTGGGCAGATATTACCACATCCTACATGGACATGCAGTTTATGATGAGCTCACCCCATAGAGGGACTTGATATTATATTATATGACCCCATAGAGTGATCCGATTTTACATACATACATTTATTCATGGTTATGACAGTTGTATGCCCTCAGAGGCGTTTTTGAGTCCCAGGTTGACATTATGTACTCTTCTCTTGTATTACATTCTTATATACATATTTACATGCCTTACATATTCAGTACATCTTTCGTACTGATGTTCCCTTCTAGGGTGATGTGTTTCATGTCCGCAGGAACAGTTAGATAGACCAACTTGCCTCCACAATAGGGTATCTGCTTTCAGCTCTTGATTGTCGCACTCCATTTCCACAGAGTTGTTGTAGAAAGACAGTAGGCATTATTACATATGTATATGGTTATTTTTTAGTATGTCGGGGCCTTATATACTTGATGACACATGGTAGTATTCATAGAGGCTTGCAGACTAGAGGTTGTCGTATATATGTTGTGTCAGTTTTTTTTACGTTTAGGTTATTATTGCTTTCCGTATTCTTGTTATCATTAGGAGGCCTTGTCGGCCCAGGATTCGTACAATTGGTACGCTCACGCCTTAGGGTGCCGGCCAGACCCCCCAAGGTTTGGGTGCGACAAGGTGCTTGAAATTGCGGTGGATAAATATTACATATGATGGATCGATTTCTTTTATATATTTGTCATTTTTTTATTTGGTTCCCGTGCTAAACACTTACTTTAGGCCCCAAAATTGATTTATAATGAAATAATGATTCACTTGCCAAATTTATCTTTTTTTCTTTCAAATAAATTTCATGTCCAAACATAGTTTCAACATCCATACATTTTTTTTTCAACTTCAATCAAATATTGTTCAAATGAGCTCTAAATAATTTTAAGCACACAACAAGAACAACATACCCAATATAATTCACAAATGGAATCTGAGGAGGATATAATAGGATGTACACCTTATCTCTACCTTTGCGAGGTAGAGAGACTGTTTTCGATAGACCCTAAACTCAAAAGAAATGGAAACTGATGCAAGAATATAAGAAAGAAAAGGAGACAACAAATAACAAATGTACAAAATTAATATAGTAACATATATTAATACACATTAGCGAAAAAGAAACAATGCGACAACCTAAATCATATGACTAAAAGTACGACAACAGTATGTTACCTACTAACCTTCTACCCTAATCCTCAACCTCGATACCTTTTTATCCAAGGACATGCCCTCAGTCAACTGGAGTTGTGTCATGTCCTGTCTAATCACCTCCCCCAGGTCTTCTTCGACCTACTTCTACCTCTCCTAATTCCTGCGATAGCCAACTCTCACAATTGCACCTCCTCACTGGCGCATACTCACACCTCCTCTTTATTGTCCGAACCACCCCAGTCTCACTTTCCTCATCTGCCACTATATTTTTTCTTATGCCTTTTTGTCATATTTTCACATTATGCAAAGATATACGAGTCTTATCAAATACTCTCTATTTTAATTTGAGTGTCATAATTTTTTTTATTCTATTTAAAAACAAATCTTCTAATCCTATTTCCCGTATTATCTTTAACGGCATTTCTTATGAGAAGTAATATGACATGTTTAAGACCACAAGATTTAATTTTTTTTTGATATTAACAAACATACCAATAATTTAAGACAATTAAATTCAAAAATCATTTATATATGTCTTAGATTTTATGCTGAGTCAAATTAAGACATAAAAAAAGGACAGCCCGATGCACTAAACTCCCACTATGTGTGAGGTCCAGGGAAGGGCCGAACCACAAGGGTCTATTCTACGCAGCCTTACCTGCATTTCTGCAAGAGACTGTTTTCACGACTTGAATCTCTGACCTCCCGATCACATGACATCAACTTTACCAGTTATGTCAAAGCTCCTCTTCAAGACATAAAATAAAAATAATAAAATATATTTAAAGGCTTTTTCAGAATTTGTCTTTAGGTTACATG
This sequence comes from Anisodus acutangulus, assembly GCA_029783415.1. NCBI lineage: Eukaryota > Viridiplantae > Streptophyta > Magnoliopsida > Solanales > Solanaceae > Anisodus > Anisodus acutangulus. The sequence continues at coordinate 36,510,570 of CM056489.1, forward strand.
TTTCGTTGAGCTGCCCCTGTTTGTTTTTCTAAGTATTACTGTATTTATATATAAAAAGAAGGCATAGTACATGAACAAGCACTCAAATTTGGCTTCAACTAGTAATTAGACTCTCCAATTTTGAGAATGTACATATAGACACCTTAACTCGTCTCCACTGTGTCGGTTGAACATTCAAACTTATAAAATGATCATCTAAACACCTTCAAAGTTTATGTGTCACATCAGTAGTATCGGGTATTCATGAGACACAATAGAGACAAGTTGAGGTGTCTATATGTGCGCTTCCAAAGTTGGAGTGATTACTTGCCTACTGAGGCCAAATTTGAATGACTATTTATATATTATGCCTAAAAAGAAAGTGTCTAACATTATCTTAAGAGCTAGGTTCCAGCAACAGACAAAAGATTCTGGTTCAGTACACTAAAATATCGGCGAAAACTGATTTCAGAATTCAGAGCTTAAGCAGACGAAGACTTTCAAGAAATACATATATAAGTAATATCCCTGTTATTCCATAAATTCTTCATATAGCACAACACTATCTTTAAAGGCAGCATCAAAATGTTTGTATAATATATGAGACTAATTTAAACAGGAACAATCCTTTCATTATACATATAAATAGCCTAATTTAGAGCATTCAAGATTCAAAGGAAATAAAGCACAAGGCTTAAAGTAAAAGTATCAATTATCATATGTACGGCACTCATCAGTCTCAGGATTATCCTTGCAGTAATTTTCCAAAGGGTCTTCTTGCTTTTTCTTGTCCCTTGCATGACTAGCTGCTGCACTTGTCTCTTCCACCACATCCCAAGCCGCTGCACATTCTCCGCTAGCAGGATTCTCATTGCATGCTTCCTCTGCACCCTTCACACTTTCAGCCACAAGGTCAGATAGCTTGTTATCTGGTGCTGCACATACCAGCCCAAATTTAGCTGATGATTTTTTCCATGGTTTGTTAAGGCATGGGAACTTAAATGGCTTAAAATTGGGAGAGTTGGAGTTTTTGGACAAGATTGTTGGAGTAGTGAGACTAACACCAGCAATTGTTGCCATTCTGAAGATCTATTTTTTTGTAAAAGAAACTTTGTATTAGTCTTTTGTAAAGGAATATGATGGTTTACGTATGGTAAGGTGTATATATAAGCAGAGGATGGAATGACTATTGAGCACACATTTCTTATCATTTTTATAACCAAAGAAAGATATGCACGTCTTGATGAGAGATATTAGTGGTAAAATATCTTTTATATGGTTGGTTTACTCTAGGATCTTTATGATACAAAAGTACAAACTCTAAAGTATCAAGCTTGATATTATTTCCGTATGTTAGTTGAGGTTTAGATGATTGTCCGGTTTTGGTCACGGAATTTGTACCGTTCACAGAAATTCAAGATTTATTGGATCAACCAAGGGTTAGTTTCTTCTTAATTTGATGTTGGATAGTCCTTGTAATCTGTTGTTCAAATTGGAGTGTGAACAAAGGGTGCAAAAGCAAGTTTAACTTTATACACTTACATTTGTAAAAAATATTTACACCGTCTACGTATAACTTAAATCCAAAATAGTTATAGATAAATGTCCATAAACGAGCTATCCGAAAAACAAAGTAGATAACTTGATTAGGTTAATTCAAGTGTCAAACTCTTGATATTTTCAGCACAATTGAGGCTCTAAAAAGTCCGAACTTCGAAAAATCAAAGGAGCTGCTTGTTTTTTTCTTCTAGGACACCACACACTTGTTATTCACGTCATCCATGATGTCGACATAGGTAGTTTAAGAAAACAAATGACACGATCTATTCTTTTAAATCACAAAAAAGGATAGACGCAAAAGTTTGACTAGCTCTGACTAATTAATAAGCCAAACGCCATTGGAGATTTTGTTCAATTCCTCAACTATATCAGTTGCCAGTTAACAAGTTGATTAGTTTGAACCTAAGTTTCCGTAACTATATCCAAAATACTCTAGCCAGGTTTTGGATGTTCTTGATATCCTAATATCTATTAGCCTCCTATAATTTGTTTTTGGTTAAAAAATGAAAATATCTATAGAATAATGTTTTAGTGCAAAAAAAGCGATGCAAGAACATATTCTTTTAGCTTCTTTCTTGTGCATTAGCTCCCTCATCGTAGATGGTTCAGCCACATCCGGTGCCACGAAATGATTGAGAACTACGAGGGGAGGAGCGGGACAATGAAGCCTCCTCCTCAGATAAAGATGTCTCCGACGCTACTCTCCCGACAAGAAGAATTTTTTCTATTGTGATTTTTTTGGCGAGTTCGGTCAAAAAGTTAAGAACTCGTTAAAACTAATTAATTCTATTTAAAAAACTTTTTTATTTTTTCTGAATTATCATATAGGTACCTGAAAGAAATAATCCCATTGATTATTTTCATTAATGAATTAGTATATATACAATTTACAATTTTCATAATATGGAAAATCCTATTCCTATTATACTCCCAAAACCCTATTCTATTTGTACAAGAATACTACAATTATGGTAAATGTACAATGCTTAATTAAATATAACTACCAAACATGGGTATACACGGCTGGTGTACCGTGTATATCAGTTTCCAACTTGGCTTGTGCTTCTGTGATATACACGGTATACACAGTAATATCACGGGTATATTTATCACCCCCCGCAGTCATAGCGGGCGGTCTTCGTACGCTGAGACTGTCCCTAAAATCTTCAAATAGAACCGAGGGAAGACCCTTAGTAAGGATGTATGTTATTTGATACCTGGAAGGGACATGACAGACGCTTACTTGTCCACGAGCTACCTTTTCGTGAACAAAGTGGATATCCATCTCGATCTGTTTAGTGCACTAATGTTGAATCGGATTACCAGAAAGATACACTGCACTAATATTATTACAATAAACCAAGGTAGCTTTCTGAATAGGACAATGAAGTTCTAAGAGAAGAATACGTAACCAACATGATCCAGATACCACATTGGCTACCCCTCGATACCCGGCCTCCGTACTAGAGCATGATAATGTAGATTGTCGCTTCGCAGACCATGAGACCAATCAACATCTGTATACGAGACAAGAGTAGAGGTCGACGATGGATATAGATGCGAGCCATAGTCAAGTGTGCCCTGGATGTATCGTATAATACGTTTGAGCGCATTCATGTGGTCAATCCTAGGATCATGCATAAACAAACACATATGATGTACGTCATAAGTAATATCCGGTCTCATGGAGCCAGCCGTAGCACCCAGCTTGGGTTTCGTATCAACTGGAGTGGAAGTAGACTTACACGAAGACATACCAGCTTGCTCAATTATCTTAGCGGCATACTTCCGTTGCGATAAGAATAACCCACATGCATGACAAGTGACATCAATCCCAAAAAGAAATAACTCAAGGGCCCCAAGTCTTTCATAGCAAACTCAGAACTGAGTAGTATCATGATAGACTTGCGTAAATCATCAGAAGAAGCGGTCAAGATAATGTCATCCACATATAAGAGAATATAAGCCGGGAAAGTACCACGACGATATATGAACAGAGAATTATCAAACCTGATGTGAGAAAACCCAATAGTAGATACAAAGTCTGCAAATTGCTTATATCAAGCTCGTGGGGCCTGTTTGAGCCCATACAAGGACTTCTTCAATAAACAGACATGATTAGAATATTTGGGGTCTCAAAAAACCAAGGGCTGATGCATGTAGACTATCTCATTAAGATCATCATGTAAGAAAACATTCTTCACATCAAGCTGATGAATGGGCCATGACTTGGAAAGAGCCAGACTGAGAACATTGCGAATGGTAGCCGGTTTGACCACCGAGCTAAATGTCTCACCACAATCCATGCCAACCTGTTGAGTTTTACCATCAGCTACAACACGAGCCTTATGTCTCGCAAAAGAACCATCAGAATTATCTTTATGAGTAAAAATCCACATCGACCGAATAATATTAACACCAGAAGGATGGGGTACCAAGTCCCACATCTTGTTATCAATAAGAGCATTATATTCGTCATTCATAGCCAATTTCCAATTCGGGTCATTTAAGACAGACATTGGGTTACGGGGATTTAAGAACATTAAAATTTAGATTAAAATGTCTTTTTGGTTTAAAAATACCCCATTGACTACGAGTAACAGGTCTGTGAATCGGGGAAGAATTGGGTAGATTTTTGGAAAAGTGCAGAGGGGTGACGGACTGGCCAGTAGGTAGTGGGCCTACTGGCCCAACACGAGAAAATGAACACGGTAGGGAAGAAGAAACTAGGGCTGAAGCCTGTTCATAAATGGGCTGGACCAACGGCCTAGTAGCTGGAGTTGGGACGGAATGGGCAACGTCAATTTGTGGGCCAGTAGGCAGTGGGCCTGATGGTGGTTCGGGGTCACTAGATCGGCCCATTAAGTGGTGGATAATGTACGGTGAGACTTCGTTATCCAAAAAATTATACGAACTAGGCACGGGACTACTCACTTTAGCAAACGAAAATTAGGTTTCATAAAAAATAATGTGGCGACTAATAATGATTTTATTAGACGATAAATCAAAATATTTGTAACCACGATGATTATAAGGATAACCCAAAAACACACAAGCGATAGAACGGGCTTGAAGTTTATTAATTGTAGGTGACGGAAATAGTGGATAGCATAAACACCTAAAGACCCTAAGATGGGAATACGAATGATTCTTATTATAGAGGATTTTAAGAGGAGATGCATATGTCAACCCTTTGGTAGGAAGTATGTTAAGGAGATACGTAGCCATTTGTAGAGCATGATGCCAAAAGGAAGGGTGTACGTAAGCACGGACCAATAAAGTTCGGACAATATTATTAATGGTATGAATTTTTTGTTTGGCTTTCCCATTTTGTGAGGACGTACGAGGACAAGAGAAACGAAAAACTATGCCATTAGCATCACAAAATTCTCGAACTAACCCATTATCATATTTTTTGCCATTATCACATTGAATATTTTTTATTTCTCATTCGAATTGGGTACATATGAATGCTCTAAATTTTAAGAATGTGAAAAAAACTTGAGATTTTTTTGCTTACGGAAAGGTCCATGAAAATTAGAATAATCATCCAAAAATAGAACATAATAACGATGGCCCACAGAACTGAGAACGGGAGAAGTCCATAAATCGTTATGAATAATATCAAAAGACATCAAAGTACGAGAAGTAGAGCTACAAATGGTAATCTAACATGTTTTCCTAAAGGACATGAGTGACAAATTGGAGTACTACGCGTACCCTTACAAGAAATAAAATTGTTTTTATGCAAGGAAGAAACAATAGACGACTCAGGGTGACCCAAACGTGCATGCCACAAGGAAGGAACTAAAGCTGCAAATGTTGATGTCATGGCTTGACTCGAGAAACTGGAGGCGAGCGTGATTAGATAAAGATCTCCCCTACTATTGTATCTCATGAGAGGTATCACTGTTTTGAAATCCTTCACAGAAAATTCAAATGGATCAAAATTAATAGAAATCCAATTATCAGTGGTGAATTTACGGACAAACACCAAATTTTTAATTAAGTTAAGGGCATGAAAGGTATTTTTCAAGACAAGAGGTGGATGTGGGGGGGGGCGACAAAGTTGTATTACCGTAACCACGAATTGGAATTGTATTGTCATTACCAACAAGAATGCCACAATTTTTACTCAAATTGGAATAAGACGAGAGAGTACCTTGGTCGGACGTCATGTGAGAAGTGGCTCCAGTGTCCATGTACCAATTTGCGTCCGGAGGATTTAATCCAAGTGTATGAATGGCGGATCAAAATCGGTGGGTGTCGGGATCAGAGTCGGGCCCGCAGTAGTGAAGGCATGCGGGGGCCAAGGCCCAGTAGACTGCCCTGCTAACCCGACCCATATCGCTGTTGGTGTTTCCTGACGGACCAGAAAAATTGGGCCTATTACTGGGCTGGACCGGGGCCTAACAGCCCTGAAAATAACTGTTTGGGCAGTAGGTTGGACTGGGCCACTAGCCGCTGGTCCCGGCCCACTGCCAAGGGGCCCAGGGCTGAGACCAGTCGAGTTGTGGCCCAGTACCCCGAGGCCTACTGCCGGTGTTGCTACTATTCCGTTCGCCGCTGTTGTTGCCGCCACAATTTTTGCCATTATTTTTTTCGGTTTTGGCCCTTCTAGCCGCCACCATTGTAGCGGTTTTGGCCCGAATTATCAACAAAACCGTGTGGGTTATCGGAAGAAGTCATCATCGCCACAGAACTTGCGCCGGTAGCTGCTTTTTTTGCTAAGCCGGCTTCTTCTAACGTGAGCATCGAACGAGCTTGATAAAAAGGGAGAAGCGGATTACTTTATCGGAGTAGAGTTCCAATGCCATTATAGGCCTCATATAGGCCTGCAAGCATTTGGAGAACAAAACAATTATTAGTAACAGGCGCTCCAGCGTTATGGAGTTGGTCCGCCAATTCCTTTAGCCGTTTACAACAAACTGAAACATTCAAGAAATCTTCCATGCTGACTTGTGAAAATTCTTGCTCAAGGGTGACAACTCATGGATGTTGGTTATCCTGGAATATATCACGCAATCTATTCCAGGTAGCCATAACCGTAGTGTCCGGTTCAATAATCGTCTGTAAAAGGTCGGTTGAGATAGTGGAGTAAATCCACTGAAGGACGGTAGCATCAAGAGTGATCCATAACTGAGGATCCTTCGCGGGTGTAGGGACAGCGGGAGGAATTATGTGATGGAGGACTTGATGTGAGATTGCGTGAATTTTGAACAATTCTGCCTACCTCGCAATTTGACGTTTTCCATCTTAAGAACAATAGAGATGTTGTTTTTTATGTTGGAAACAGTAAGGGCAGAATGAAACATGTTCTTTGACGTAGACATAACGAAAGAACAAAAGGTGAATGAGGGATTTGAAAGAAAATTTGGGAAGGGAAGAGGAAGAAAATAGCTCGAAAACCGAGGAAGGGTCTCGAAAATCGAGGGAGCCGAGAGTAGCGAAAGGTTGTGTGAGACCTAGACTTCTGATACCATGAAAGAAATAATCCCTTGATTATTTTCATTAATGAATAAGTAGATATACAATTTACAATTTTCATAATATGGAAAATCCTATTCATATTCTACTCCCAAAATCCTATTCTATTTGTACAAAAATACTACAATTATGGTAAGTGTACAATGCTTAATTAAATACAACTACCAAACTACGGTATACACGGCTGGTATACCGTATATATCAGTTTCCAACGGCTTGTAATATTGGATATTGTAAAGCAGTACGAGAAGTAAATAAATATTACAAGTGTTTGAAAGGATAAACCAATAGGCCAATGTTCAGAACTGCCGCAAACTTGTTGAGTCTTGAATCTTGATAACCTGAAATCAAGAAACACTAAATCTGGATTGTTACAATTGTGTGCTGAGTCGAGAGATGACTATCTGTCCTTAAGACAAGATTGCCTCGTATATATATTTTTACATTAACGGACAATAGTCTCCCAAGATAAAACATCAACTAATCAACACTACAAAGCAAATAGGTTGATTCTGACGAAGAAAACAAACATGAAACGACTTGCTGAAGAATGAAAAAGGAAGGAAGAGTTTCTGTTTTAGTCCCAACGTTTTGGACTGAATTTCAGTGTCTCTTCTGTTTGTCTCTGTGTATATAAATGTTGTCTCGTTTTTGCTGTCTTTTTGTGTGTCTATATTCTGTTTGTGTGTTTCACAATTGAGCCAAAAGACATCAATATATAGCATGAAGGAGGGACTCCTCAACTGCCAAAATATGGCTGTTAATGACCATTAGTGAAGGTTGTTAATGGCAGGTTTATGGCCATTAGGGATGGTTGTTAATGGCAGGTTTATGGCCATTAGGGATGGTTGTTAATGACATGTTTATGTCCATTAGTGAGGTTGTTTATGGCCATTGAAGGAGGGCTGTTTATGGAGGAGTTAATCAGCCAAGTAATGACTGGTTAATGCACACTAACTTCCCCAAAAATCAACTCCAACGGTAGGCAGAAACTTTATGCCTTCCGTCGTTCCTAAATTCAACTTTTCAGAAACTCTAGGGACCAAACTGTAAATATTAAGCAATTTGGGGGTCCAAAGAGATAATATCAGAAAGTCCCGAGCCCCGAGCCCGGACCGGCGGGCGGCGCGCGTGTGGGCTTAGCCTTGAACCCAAGCACATCTAGGTCCTTCCTCCTTTAAACACATGGGTTACCCCTTGGGGTCCCAAACCCTTAGCCAATTATGAGACTTATAAAGAGAGCAATTTTTCCTTTTCCCACCGATGTGGTAGATTTGTCCCACACCATATTTCCATGCCTCAAACACCTTACTTCATGGACCAATATCTCTTTCATTTCTCAATGAAATTTGACGATTCTTGGCCCTACGGTCATCTACTCACTTAGTAGATTATGCACGTGTGAAGAGACAAAGCCTCCAACATGCGGAACACTAGTGTTTAATTCATTAAATATGGGTGGACGCACCTCCCCACCAAAGGAAAATTTCAAACATGTAATTCCGTGATATACACGATATACACAGGGCGCAATGTATATACCGTGTATATCACATATATATTTATCAGTACCCATATCTTGACCTTAAGCCACTCGATAAAATTGCTTAATGAAAATAATGAACCTTCAAATTCCTATGTGAACAACTTTTATTGATCCATCTGAATCATTACCAAACTATTGGATTGAAGAGAAAATATAGCCTGGACTTTCCAAAATTGCATGATAATGGATCCATAATTAACTCGTTTAAAACATTTTGCTACGTTTTTCAAGGGAAACAGATTCTTATTCTGTTGTTGCCTCAATAGTTGGACACTGAATATAAGTGTTCCGGAAGAAAACTAGGATGAGGTATCTGTTGAAGGAGGAAACATTGGATTTCTAATTAAACAGTGGAGTGAATGTGCTTAATTTGTACTCAAGTTTTCCTGTTTCCGTGGTATCTTTGTTTCCTTTGCCTGGACATTGTTATTTTCCTTTTCCTTTAGGAAAGGCCATCAGATTCCTTTCCCTCTAGGCTCTATGTACATCAACATTTTAAACTCAATCCCTTTCATGTTCTAACCCCCAAAATTAATTAATTCGGGTTTTGAGTTTGGGAAAAAAAAAGGTTCACGAATTCTGCAAAAAAATGAGGGTGCAGTTGCTCTCTTTGACAACAGTTTTGGTTCTGAGTTTCATAGGTACATCTATCCTCGTCCTCTTCACCAGCTTCTTGTGACCTCAAACCAGAGGCATAGTCAAGATTTAAATTTCATGAATTTAAGGTTTTGAGTTTATTGAAAATATATGTTCTACAACTTAATTTTTATACCACTTTTCAGGAAATCTTCGACATATACATCTTAAGATTAAGTTTTATACTCATGTTAGTACGTCATATTTGGTAGGGGTCTTTTAAATTTGTTAGAGATTTATATGCTAGTAAAATATGTAGAGAACTTTTAGTGCTTGAGAAACTATTTTTTATGATATTGGACTTAGACGGATTAAATGGAGCAACTTGCATAATGAGGATTTATATAGTCGACTCTAATTTGTTTAGGATTGAGGCGTAGTTTCTGAAATGGTAGTATCTTTATGTCCGTGTGAGTTGATCATCAACAAAGATGTCAATGTGAACATTCAATGACCCTATTTTTATGTGTCTCTTCTGCAGCTGAGAAATGTAGGCAACTGGTGGGAGAAGAATCATCTTCAAGAAGCAAGACCGAAAGATTCACATTCGTAAACTGCTTCGACATGAGTTACGGAACCATAGGCTGCATACTCAAGGAGCTAGTGAAGATTTATTTATACTACATTAGAGCAACTCACGTGCACAAGGTAAGAAACGAAGCAACAAAAGAAGCAGTCCAAGAAAACTTGTCCAAAGGACAAACTCTTGAAGATGCAATGAAAACAGGGCAGCAAGTTGGAAATGCTGCAGCCAAAAGAGCATCTTTACAAGCAAAACACATTATGGGGCTAATGGTGTCATCTGGATGGGACTTTTTTGAGACTGTATATGTAGGTGGCACATTGGCTGAGGCAATTATTAGAAGTGTTGGCACATTGTTGGGGTCATATATTGGAGGAATTATTGGTGAAGGGAAAACTAGGTGGTTGGGTTTTCTTTTGGGAAGCCAGTTGGGTAGTTGGATTGGTGGGAGGTTGGGTCTAATGTTGTATGATGTGGGAAATGGGCTGCAATTTCTGCTTCACCTCACCAAGACTAATAAGAGTGATGGAGAAAACAACTCACTCTTGTTGATTTCTAGCTAGTGAAAAACCTTCTCTTTGTAAAGTTTAATATTCCTTGATCATGTCAAGGTCTAAACTTATTGTATATCCATTGCTTATTGTTATTTTTTTAGGACAATGAGAATTGAACGCACATGTATTGTATAAGAATTTTTTACTGATACTGTTAGTGAAAGAAATAATCCCCTTGATTATTTTCATTGATTGAATAGATATATATACAAGTTACATATTTCTATAATAGGAAGATCCTTTTCCTATTCTACTTCTAAATCCTTATTCTACCATAAATCTACCTATACAATTATGGTAGGTGTATAACACTAATTTAGGTAACCTTTTATACTACAATATACTATAAATATATATATACCATATATACACTTATTGTCATTCTTTGGATTCTTTGTCGAGAATGGCCGAGCCCACCGGCCGCTTTGCCGAGAGATTCTTTGGCCGAGAATGGGCCGAGTCAGCCGAGCCCACTTCTTTGCTTTCTTTGAAGCCCAGCTGTTGAAATTTCTTTGGGCATTCTTTGGCGATCTTGGGCTTTGTTTGATCTTTGGGCTTTGTTTGATCTTGGGCTTTGTTTAACACACCCCGCATGATCATAGCGCGGTTTTAACGCCGAGATCGGCCCTAAAATCTTCAAAGAGAACCATTGGTAGACCCTTTGTAAAGATATGCGCAATTTGATAACGAGACGGGACATGACATACGCGAACTTGACCGCTTTGCAACCTTTTCACGGATAAAGTGAATGTCCATTTCGATATGCTTGAGTGCTTGGTGTTGAACGGGGTTACCTGAGAGGTAGATGGCACTAATGTTATCGCAATATACCAAGGTTGCCTTCTGAATGGGACAATGAAGCTCCAAAAGCAAATTACGTAGCCAACATGACTCGGAGACCACATTCGCTACCTCTCGATATTCTGCCTCAGACCGAGCGTGATAGAGTTGCTTGACGCTTTGCCGACCATGAGACCAAGTTGTTGCCAAAGGAACATACAAGAGCTGTAAGTCGACCGTCTGGTGTCGGGACAACCACCCCAATCAAGATCCGTAAGAGACAAGGGTGGATGTAGATGAAGGATACAAGTGCAACCCATAGTCCATTGTCCCATGTATATACCGAATGATGCGTTTGATTGCATTCATGTGCTCAACTCTGGGATCATGCATGAATAAACACACCACTGAATCGCATATGTAATATCCGGCCTGGTAAAGGTAAAGATCTTTGGGAGGCCCTGCCAGGCTGCGATAAGTAGTCGGATCCTCAGATGGTGCACCCGCTGCGGCACTCGGCTTTGGGTTTGCATCAACCGGTGTGGAAGTGGACTTACAGGATGACATCCCAGCTCTCTATGATCTCAGAAGATACTCCGTTGAGAGCGTAAACAAGCCACCTGAATGACGTTTGGCGGCAATCCCCAAAAATAACTCAACGGCCCTAAGTCGCTTCATAGCAAATTCAGAATCGAGCATGGCCATGATAGGGTCGACGCAAAGCATCGGAGGAGGCGGTCAAGATGATATCATCCACATACAATGTAATATAGGCCAATGACGAACCACGGCGGTAGATGAACAAAGAATTATCGACTGTGTGTGTGAACCCAATAGTCGAAACAAAATCCGCAAATCGTGTATACCAGGCACGTGGAGACCGCTTAAGCCCATATAAGGACTTTTTCAACGAGCAGGACATGATGAGGGCGGTTGGGATCCCCAAACCCAATGGCTGATGCATATAGATGCTTCTTGAGATCTCCATGTAGAAAAGCATTCTTGACATCTAAGCGATGAATCGGCCAAGTCTTTGAAAGGGCCAAGCTGGCACCGCGGCGAATGGTAGCCGGTTTGACCACCGGACTAAACGTCTCACCACAATCAACACCAACCTGCTGAGTCTTACCATCACCAACAAGGCGCGCCTTATGGCGAGCAAATGACCCATCTGAATTCTCCTTATGAGCAAAAATCCGCATAGACCTGTTAATATTAATACCATATGGATTCGGCACCAACTCCCACGTCTTATTATCAATAAGAGCATTATATTCATCAGTCATAGCAATTTTCCAATTAGGGTCTTTTAATGCGGACACAGGATTGCGGGGCAAGGGGGATTTAGAGACATCAGAATGTAAATTAAAATGTCTTTTAGGTGTAAAAATACCCCGCTGACTACGAGTGACCGGTCTATGACTCGAGGAAGAATTAATGGAATTTTGGGAATTTTCTGGGCTCGGGACGGATCGCCAAGAAGCGGTGGGCCCGCCGCCCAAAACGGAAATGGCTGGACTCGGTTTCTGGACCAGTTCGAGCTGGTGGGCCGACCCGATTCTTTGGAACTATTCGAATTTGGAATAGCTGGGTGTGGCGGCGGCAACCTTTGTTGGGCGGGCGATGGAGCATTGGAGGATTTTGGGTACGGGAGATGTCCGAAAAATTCCGAATAATATACGGGGATATTTGGTCATCCAAAAAATTATATGACTTAGGTTCGGGAGTATGAACTTTCGTAAATGGAAATTGAGTTTCATCGAAAATGACATGGCGATTGATTATGATTTTCTTGGAGGATAAATCAAAACACTTATAACCACGATGATTTGATGGATAACCCAAAAATAAACACTGAGCAGACCGAGGCTGAAGTTTGTTAATAGTGGTGGATGGGAATAACGGATAACACAAGCACCCAAAAATCCGAAGATGAGAATAAGATGGGTTCTTATTATATAGTATTTTTAGGGGGGAAGAATATGTCAGACCCTTAGAAGGAATTATGTTAAGAAGATATGTGGCCATTTGTAGAGCATGATGCCAAAAATATGGAGGTATGGAGGCATGTATTAGGAGAGTTAGGACAATGTTATTTATGGAACGAATTTTACGTTCGGCTTTCCCATTTTGTGAAGATGTATGAGGACATGAAAAACGAAAATTTATCCCATGAGTAGCACAAAACTCTCGAAACTCCCTATTGTCATATTCTTTCCCATTATCACATTGAATATTTTTTATTTCTCTTTCGAATTGAGTACGAATGAACGCTCTAAATTTTATGAAGACGGAAAACACTTGTGATTTATTCGCAATTGGAAACGTTCACAAAAATCTAGAATAATCATCTAAAAAGAGAACATAATAACGATGACCCATTGAACTAAGAACAGGAGATGTCCATAAGTCGCTATGAATAATGTCAAATGGCATAGAAGTATGAGAATTGGAGTCTACAAATGGCAACTTAACAATTTTTCCTAATGAACAAGACTGAAAAATTGGAGTACGATTTGTACCCTTACATGAAATAAAGCTATTTTTATCTAAAGCTGATAAAATAGAAGATCCCGGATGACCCAGACGAGCATGCCACATGGAAGGAGAGATGGTTGCAAAAGCTGATGGCAAAGCTGGACTCGATGGACTGAAACTGGGCATGATAGGATATAGATCCCCCCTACTATCACACCTCATGAGATGACTCCCCGTCTTGAAATCCTTCACAGAGAAACCGAAAGGATCAAATTCAACAGAAACAGAATTGTCATTTGTGGATTGCTGGCCGAGAATGGGCTGAGCCCACTGCTGCTTTGCTGAGAGATTGCTGGCCGAGAATGGGCTGAGTCGCTGAGATGAAAGAAATAATCCCCTTGATTATTTTCATTGATTGAATAGATATATATACAAGTTACATATTTCTATAATAGGAAGATCCTTTTCCTATTCTACTTCTAAATCCTTATTCTACCATAAATCTACCTATACAATTATGGTAGGTGTATAACACTAATTTAGGTAACCTTTTATACTACAATATACTATAAATATATATATACCATATATACACTTATTGTCATTCTTTGGATTCTTTGGTCGAGAATTTGAGCCCATTCTTTGCTATTTGAGAGATTCTTTGGCGAGAATGGGTGAGTCGTGAGCCCATTCTTTGCTTTCTTTGAAGCCCTTGTTGGGTTTCTTTGGGCATTCTTGTGATCTTGGGCTTTGTTGATCTTGGGCTTTGTTTAACAGTTAGACTATAAGCTTTGATAATAATTAACTTCTTATTAAAGTGTAACAATATACTCTGTATTGCTAAAAGCTTGAACGTACTTTGACAAAAAAATATTTTTTTTCTCGATTGAGTTGTAGCCATGATCACATGACTCGATGTCTTTCTCATATTCCTTTTGCCTTTTCTTTTTTTTGGTTTAGTTGGTAAGATTATTCTTTTATTTTCTAGGTAAATAACTTAGTGAGGAGTTACAATTGATCATCTAATAATGAAATAAGGTGAAAAATAGTTCGTGTTTTTAATTTCATAAAATATCATTTCATACTAATAATGTCATATCCCTCTTGTTATTCGAGGAAAACAATTCACGTATATTTCCCGTGAATAAAAGAAGCATCATCAAAACTCTAAATATAGTATGACAGAGTACTTAATTTTTTTTTGAAAAATTTACTCCACTTCTCAAGGAAAATCAATCCTGTAAAAGATAGTGGCAAATGATAGTAGCTACTGGCTAACATTCACAATATGAGGGTGTTTGAATATGAAGGAAGTTAATTCCATGATTCATTTCATTCCAAAATTAATATATATATGATCAATCTAGGCTAAGAATATGCTAATCATCCTAATTACATAAATCAATCTAGGCTAAGACTATGCTAATCATAATATTTGATTTGATTACAAATTATGAAGAAGATAATTTGGATGTGATATCTTAACAGTCCCCCGCAGTCTTAGCGGGAGGTTCTCGTATGCGAAGACTGTCCCTGAAATCATCAAACAGTACGCGTGGAAGACCTTTCGTGAAAATATCTGCAATCTGATAACGGGACGGTACATGAATAACATGGACTTGTCCACGTGTAACCTTTTCACGGACAAACAACATATCCATTTCTATGTATTTTGTGCATTGATGCTGGACAGGGTTACCTGATAAGTATATATAACACTCACATTATCACAATAAACCACAATTTCTTTTTCGATCGGACAATGAAGTTATAAAAGAAGATTACGGAGCCAACATGATTCAGAGACCACATTAGCTATCCCTCGATATTCTGCTTCAGCACTCGATAATGTCGGATGACGTTTCGATGACCATGAAATGAGGTTGTCTCCTAAAAACACACAATAACCAAAGGTGAAACACCGTGTGTCCGGACAGCCACCTCAATCAGCATTTGTATAAGATATGAGGCTAGAAGTGGTGGACTTATACAGATGCAACCCAAAATCAAGAGTACCCTTAACATACCGCAGAATTTATTTAAGAGCCCCCATATGCTCTTCTTTCGGATCATGCATATGTGGACAAACCTGTTGAACTGCATAGGAGATATCATGCCTTGTGAAGGTAAGATACTGCAATGCCCATGCTAAGTTGCGGTAATGTGTTGGGTCATTGTATGGAGTACTTGTAGAGTTACTCAATTTTGCCTTTGTATTCACCGGCGTATGTGACGGTTTGCTCGAGGACATGCCAGCTTTGTCAATGATCTCCTCGGCGTATTTCTTTTGACAGAGAAATATACCACCTTTATATTGAGTTACATCAATGCCCAAAAATAATTTAAAGGGCCCAAATACTTCATAGCAAATTCCAAAGCAAGAAAGGTCATAATAAATTGGCAAAGTAACTCAGATGATGCTGTGAGAATAATGTCACCCATACAGAGAAGAATATATGCCATGTCATTTCCCTTCTTGTAAATGAACAAAGACTGATCGAATTTGCTGTGTGAGAAGTGAGAACCCCAGTGCTGATAAGAACCCTGCAAACCTGTTATACAATGCCCCGGGGACTTGTTTTAAATCATATAATGATTTTTTCAACAAGCAAACATAATCCAGATGAGTAGGATCTCGGAAGCCTAAAGGTTGGTGCATGTAAACTGTTTCCTGTAGGTGACCATGTAAAAAAACATTCTTGACGTCCAGCTGATGGATGGACCATGATTTGTACAGAGCTAGACTAAGAACAATCCTGATAGTTGTTGGTTTAACTAATGGACTGAATGTCTCACAGCAATTCATGCCAACCTGCTGAGACATGACATTACTAACAAGATGAGTTTTGTGTCTTGCAAAAGAGCCATCAGAATTTTTCTTATGACAGAAAACCCACATAGAACGTATCATGCTTACATTAGAAGGACATGGCACTAACTCTCACGTCTTATTTTTAATAAGAGCATCAATTTCGTCTAACATGGCAACTTTCCAATTCAGGTCAGATAGGGCTACTTTGGGATTATTTGGAAGTGGTGATGGTTGGACAGAAGATGTTAGGTTAAAATGACGCTTAGGTAAAAAACTCTCGTGTATGGAACGAGTTTCAACAGTTGGAGGTAGGACCGAGACAGATGGCTGAGGTAGTGGGCTTTGTGAATTGGGCCGAGATATGGTAATATTGTGGGCTGTTGGAGCTGGGCTAGGTGGCCTGGTTGGGAAATTGGATGAGGGAGAAGTGGGCTCCCTCATTTGGGCCTGGCAGTCACAAGAAATGGATTGGGCCGAGGCTGAAGAAGAGAAACCAGTGGGCTCCTCGGCTCGGACTGGCCCAGTCCCATTTCGGTGTTGGGCCGTTGCATTTTGGGCTGGATCAGCTGAGACAGTATTGGGTTGGGTATGAATATGGTGATTTAAAATTGAATGTAATCCAATGTCCAAAAAATTGTATGAAGGCGGGGACGCCACGCGAGATTTAGCAAACGGGAATGTAGACTCATAAAAAACAACCTGACGAGAGATGATAATTTTCCCATTAGACATATCATAACACTTATATCCCCTATGATTTTGTGGGTATTCCAAAAAGACACAAAGAGTGAAACGGGCTTGAAGTTTGTTTATGGTTGTGGACGGAAACAAGGGATAACATAAACACTCGAAAACCCTAAAATGTGTATAGGAAGGAATACGATGGTATAACATTTGTGTAGGTGATAGGTTTGAGAGAAGCTTGCTAGGAAGAATGTTTAAAAGATATGTGGCCATTTGAAGAGCGTGATGCCAAAAAAACAGTGGTGTGGACGAATGCACAAGAAGTGTGCGAATTAGATTGTTGATTGTTCGGATTTTTCTTTCGGCTTTCCCATTTTGAGAAGAAGTATGTGGAAATGAAAGACTCAAGGACATTCCATTTTGGTGACAAAATTTCTTAAATTGATCATTTATGAATTCCCTCCCATCGTCACATTGAAAACATTTAATGAGTTTCTCAAATTGGGCTTTGATAAAAAAATACTAAATTGTTTTAAAATGGTGAAGACCTGCGGTTTATGTCTTATGAGAAATGTCTATAGAAAATTCGAATAATCATCCAAAATAAGCATATAATACTTATGACATGCCGAACATAAAATCAGGGATGTCCACAAATCACTATGCATAAGATCAAATGACATAAGAGTATTAGAAGTAGATAATGAAAAAGGAAGTTTAACATGCTTCCCAAAAATACAAGCTTGGCAAACATGAGAGTCCATACGTTTGTTACAATCAATAAATTTATTATTTTAAAGAAAATTGAACACCGGTGCTCCCTGGTGTCTCAACCGATTATGCCATAAAATAGGAGAAATAGTTGCAAAGGTTGATGGATTGATGACTTGGTTGTTGGGAGTGGAGGTGATGACATACAAATCTCTAGTACTAGTACATCTCATTAGTGGAATCCCCGTATGAAAATCCTTTACAGAAAACCCAAACGAATCAAAATAAAAAGAAATATTATTGTCAGTTGTAAAACGACGTACAAATATCAAATTTTTAATTAGTTTGGGTGCATGTAGGACATTTTTCAAATGTAAAGGTGGGGGGGGGGGGTGAGTTTTACATGACCAATGCCACGAATTGGAATTTCCTGCCCACTGTCAACAACAATAATTTTATTACTGCTCATATTAAAATAAGATGAGAGATTACCTTGAGATGCCGTCATGTGTGATGTTGCCCCCGTGTCCATGTACCACGAATCATCGGGAACACTCAGATTTATGTTGTTCATGTCCTGTTCAATATCCGTGGGAGCATAACTTACGGAAGATGGTCTATGGGCTGCAAAAGCTTGCTGCGGATGAAAATTGAGAACCCCATGTTGTCGGTTTGAAGGAGGTGGCCTAGCCCACGATGGGGTGGGGTATGGGCAAGAAGGGGCAAGCCAATGTGGTGCCTAAGCCCACAGTGGGTACTGCCCCCACTGGACACCACTGGACTGGACTTGCGGTTGCCACTGGCTGGGCCACGACTGCCCCTGTTGGTGGTGGTGGCTGTTGCCGCCGGCTGGTTGACCACTATCCCTACCACGTCCCTTTCCGCCATTATTTCTCCCTTTGTTATTGTTGCGATTTGACCCCCATTTTTTTTACCATTGTTGTTGCGATTCACTGCCCCTCCCGGAATAAAATTTTATGGTCCAAAATCAGCGGAATAAGAGTTGGTGGAAATGAGGGTTGTTCCGGCAGTGGCTGCCGCCGGGCTGTTTGCTTCGCCTTGCTGGTTTCTTCAAGAATAAGTCTCGAACGAGCCTCATAAAATAGTGGCAATGGATTACTTTATTGAATGAACGTAGCAACCCCATCATAATGATCATTCAATCCCACAATCAATTGGAAAACTAACCTTTGATTTGTCACCGGCGCACCAACATTGCATAGTTGATCGGCAAACATTTTCAATT
Organism: Anisodus acutangulus; assembly: GCA_029783415.1. NCBI lineage: Eukaryota > Viridiplantae > Streptophyta > Magnoliopsida > Solanales > Solanaceae > Anisodus > Anisodus acutangulus. The sequence goes on from CM056489.1 coordinate 36,529,566, forward strand.
CTTGACAATAGGCAAAAACGTTTAAAAAATCATCCAATTTGACATTGGTGAATTGGTTTTCAAGATATACCACCCGAGAAATTTTATTATCTTGAAATATATTTTGCAATCGCTCCCAAGCTTGTTGAGCCGTAGAGTCCGATTCCAAAATAGTGTGTAAAATGTCATTTGAAATGGTGCCGTAAATCCATTGAGGGACTATAGTAGCTAAGCTAGACCATAATTTTTTGTCAACAACGGTGGTTTCCGATGAAGACTTGGGAGGAATAATATGGTCTATTACTTCGTATGCTCGACAATGGATTTTGAATAACTCCGCCCAAGAAAAGTATTGCCCTTTTTCCATTTCAAGAGTAATTGGAATAAAGTTCTTGATGTTGCTTACAACAAGAGCGGGATGTAATTTTTGTTTGTTGGCTATTGTCACTCAAGAAATTAAAGAAAATGAGAAGCAAAATGATATTTTAGTGTTAGAGTGAGAGAGATGATGAACCCTAATTAGGGTTTGTGAGGAAGAAGCCGACAAGGGTTGGGATGGTGGTTTCTTTTTCGGCTAGGGTAGAACCCTAGTTAGGGTTAGGGTTTGGAAGGCCGAAGCCTAGGTGGTTTTTGGTTAGGGTTTAGGTGGTTTGGCCGAAACTAGGTGGTTTTCAGCTGGGTTGGGTTAGACTGACGGTTAGGGCAAAAAAAATTTGGGGTGGGGGTTATTTTGTGGCTCTTGATACCATGAAGGAAGTTAATTCCATGATCAATTTCATTCCAAAATTACAATATATATACAAGATCTATCTAGGCTAAGAATATGCTAATCATCCTAATTACATAAATCAATTTAGGCTAAGACTATGCTAATCATAATATTTGATTTGATTATAAATTATGATGAAGATAATTTGGATGTGATGAGGATAATTATGGATTAACATAATTGGCTTTTAAAAAATAGCTTATAAGCTAAAAGCCAAAAGTCATAAGTGGTAATACCCAACTTTTGGCTTTTGGTTTATTTTTATACTTTTCATGTCTAAAAGTAAGTGCTTTTAAACATTTTTTCATTGCCAAACACCACAAAAACTAAAAAAATGATTAAAAGCCAATAAACATTTAAAATAAGCCAATTCAGACATACTCTATATGTTTGGTACAAGGTATAAGGTGAGATAAAACTTTGAGATTGGATTTATCCCATATTTGGGTTGAGGTATAAATTAAACCCAATATAAAATTATACCAATTCATGGGATTAAATTATTCCATTTCCTAGGTGGGATAACTAATACCAAGATTAGTTATCCTGAGATAATATTATAAAACAACCATCTTACCCCTGAACCCTTTCCATTGATTAATTGTGTTTATGTTTTTGCTATTTTAGTTTTAGTCTCAGCACATATTTAACTTCAGTTTATGCTATTTTCAGTTACAATATATCAGATTTTTGTTTAGTTTAAATACAGCTTATGCACTTTTTTTTTCCTGCAATTTCTACACAGTGTCTAGACCTTTTTTTCAGATCCTGTCAGTTTTTGCACATTTTCTTCAATTTTTTGCTTATGTTCCTGCGTTTTATACACTAGTTTTTGTATATTTTTTTTCGTGACTTAAATGGTAGTTAAATTTTCTTGCGTATAGATAACTGTGAATGCTACATATCAATACATGATTCAATTATATCGAAGTCATTGAAATGTCAAGGTTAAAATTGGAAATACAAAATTTATCCAACTTCAAATTAAACACATGTTTTGAATTATATCTAGCATATCCCATTTTTAATCCAATGAACCAAACAAAGAATTATTACTAAATAATCTCCCGAGATTATAATTCCAGACTATAATCCCGTAATAACTTTATTCGCGAACCAAACGAATAGTCAACTAACATTCACAACATAGTGTTGAAACTTGAAAGAGTTCGAATTTCAGTGATTTTCTTTTTTCTTTTACAGCAACTAAAAAATAGAATATCTTGAAAAAATAAGGCATCTCATGCTTCTTTAGATTGACCCAAATAGAAAAATCAAAGTGGGGAGTGAGTTGCCTCTTTAAAAAAGGAAAAAAACAATGGAATCTGTCAAATGGATGGGATTGAATAATTGAAATCATCTACAAACCAAGCGGTCATCATGAGCCTTCCCAAAGTCTATCATCGCTTCTCTTTACTCTCTCTACATTCTCCCAAAACACTCTTCTCTTCTCCCACTCTCGCCGTCAAATACCTCCCATCGCCGCCGTTATTCCGCCGGCATTCTAGAAGATTCGTCGCCGGAAAGCAATTCAAGGCTGAAACCACCATGGCTTCTTCCAGATTTAACCATCTTGTCCCCGTCAACGCCGTTGCGGCTGAGGACGGTGGTAATGGCACTGGCTCTAATGGCGCTGCTGATGCTACTGCTTCTGTTGCATATGATGACGGTATTTTGGACCAACTCTAGTTGAATAATTCAGTTCCATTGATGAAGTTTCCTTTTTTACCCCTTAATGCTGCTAGTTAACTTAAATTCGTGATACTAACTAGTAACTACTACTAGTACATGGGACGAAGCTAGTTGTTTATTCGTAAAACGGTATAGTTGAATTTGTATACGTGGTCAAGGATGCGTGAATCTCAAGTGACAGATTTGATAATAATTCTAGATAAAATATACTATAAATAGACAATAATAAGATTAAGAAAGTAGTAATTAGCCTGAGCCTTGTGATAGCTTATGGGAAAAGTTACGACAACTCGTACGCAAACACAATAATTGAGAGAATATGAGTAAGTGTATTGTAATAACTTGAATATGATGTCCTTACAACGAAACAATGTGTCCTATTTATATATGAGCTACACGGGTACACACTCAACGAAATATGCTCTCAGGAGAATGGATGTTGTAATAATCAGGCAATTATTATAGCCATAAATGCCTTTATGACTCTGCTGAAAGACGTACGACCGATCTAGTAACAGCCGCCCGTTGCAACTCAAAACAGTTTCTTTGACCTTCTAAGTTATCGGTACTGCATATGCGCATGATGATCCTGGCCTCGCTTGGATGCTACCGATTTCGCCTCAGGCTGACCTGGACTTGACTCAGCATTAGCTGCCACGCGTCACATTATAATTCGTACAACTGTCTCATATGAATTTTGCCCTATACAGATAATTCCCGCACTTTTCAGACGCAACTCTCGGGCGCCCGGGAAGTGGATTTGAACCTCGGACCTAATAAACCCTACACTTTGGCGATTTGTCAAACATCACATCCATTCAATGCTTTTGAAACGGCGGCAACTGAACAATTGCTCTGATTGACGTGAAGCACAACAATGAAGATACACATCTTTTCATTTCCAAGTGTTATATTCTCTTACCATAAATAGGGGGCCAAATCCCACATATAAGGTAACTATAATCTTTCTTAAATCTTCAGTCTTCAAAAACTTTCCTTCTTCCTTAAATTTTTACATAATGTCGTCTACTAAATCTTCTCCTTCTCGTTCTCCCGGCAACAACGATGATCTTCCAACCCGTCATCATGGGAAAGCGCATATTTCCCCAAAGTGTCACGAGATGACTTGCACTCCGTTGCTGCAGAGATTCTTCCATCAAATTCAAATCCAAGAAATTTAGTACTAGCACGTATGGCTATGGATGCTACAAACATGCTTTCTGCAATTGCTGCCGAAATGGGGCAACTGCAAAATCAAATTCAAGAAAAGTATAGTGGCTAGGAAAGCTCCGGAGATTCTATGGGAAATTGAAAACGTTGAAGTAAGCTGTGGCTTATAAATAGGAAGATGAGGAGATAAGGAGCGAAGGATATTCATGATATTCGAAAAGATTTATCGATTTCTCCGAAGACCTTCGTGTTCATGGAAACTTCGAACATGTTGAAGAAATCGAATCTGCGATCACTGCCAATATTCTCCCTGATGTCGTGAAGAATTGTAACTTCTCTTTCGATACAATCATTAGAATAGTCGATTCAGTTGATCGAGTACATCACCATGTTTAAGGGTTTTCCATGACATATAATACCCATTTATTATTGGCTTTAAGCTTCCTATCCCACAAATCATCGAAGACATTTATCGACGATATAGAGTCTGCTTGGGGAAAGTCGCCCCACAAATTTGGAGATTAGTTTACTACATACTGGCAGATAATGCCAACGACCCGTTCACCATTGATCACCTTTTCCTTCTCTATTATCCCCGAGTTTACCAAGGTGGTGTTATCCACTTATACCCTCGTGGAATTCGAAGTCTCGTTAATGTCGAAGATGACTTTTGACCGAGGTTGGCTAACTCAGTTTATTTTGATTAAAACCGACCAAATCCATCGTCCTTTTGCAGACCCTTTCCCAGGGGAGTGAAACTCTTCTCGTGAGTATCTTTTAACCACAAACTTGTTTATTTTTCTTTTTTATTAAGTGAACTACCTTTCCTCGTGCAAATACTGCATTTTTCACAGCCGCTTTAGTTGAGCCACAACTGATTGAAGGGATTTTCGAGTGGGTTGTTAGTTTTCTCCGTGCTTCCCTCGACATCACCCGATCATGGAAATGGAAAAGTATCACCTCCAAGTGGTGGAAGGGAAAATACCACGGTAAGCCTTAACTTTAACTCTCCCTTTTATATAGATTCGAACCCGGACTTTTCGGGATTCCTTTTTATTCTATTTATTCTATCCGCAAGGCTCCCGACAAGAATATCGGCAACCTAGAAGGTACCATCCCGTACAACTGCCTTGTCCAACATCCTGCAATCTGCTTTCAGTAATTGAAAACGAAAAACTTGAGGAAATTCCCACGACCCTGGTGGGAATTGGTTCCAGGGTCGGGAATCGCCACCGGCTTACTGAATATTGAAAAGAGGTTCAAGCAGAAGCACAAGCGGGCGTCATCCAAATTGAAGATGAGGAAAATGTGAACGACGGAGTCACTACCCCATAAGCCCCCTCCGGGATATTCCGGAGGCTGAAACTCCCGTTCCTCCGACGGGTCCTTCTAAGGAAAGCTCAATTCCTACCTCCGGCACTGAGGACGAGACATCCACTTCTTCTCCTCGAAAATCCCTCAATGCTACACTAGAGGCTTCCCTTGCCCATCTTGCAGACTTACTCTTGCATGTAAAATATTTGCCCCGTTAATCTCTCTTTCGATCACCCAATTTCCTCACCGGTATTTTTTTACTCAGAGACATGCCACTACTCTTTCCACTGGGGATTCGGGCTCTCTTCAAGCCTTTCTGTTTACACCTACATGATGCTATTGACTCTCTGAAGGATTGGGAGAATTTTCTTCAAGTCCTAACCACTTCATATGTGACTCTTCAAGAGAGAATAACCGAACTGGCAACTGATTTAGTCGGAGTTCAGGGATAGCTTCACACCTCTGAGCATGTCATCGCTGAGCTTCAGACCAAATGCCAAAGATGGAAGCTTCGTAGGGACTTGGCAAGAGTCGCGTGTATACTTCTGAGGAAGCCAGCAAGCCAAGTTTTGACATAGCTTCTGAGATCCTGGACGCAAAAATTGACCTCCACGATGCTGGGATATCGTTGGAAGCTCTATGTGAAGATACAGATTATTCCGACGTGTAAGTTGATGAGCCCTCCTTGCTTGATCTTTTGGTCATTTCATTTTGTTAGTAACATCTGAATCACCCCAGCGGGCAGGTCGTAACCTTTCGCGTGGGTTATATTTTAGTTTTTGTTACTGGATCACTTTTGGGCCCGGTCAATATCTTTTGTAACCGGATTGACTTCAGTCCGGAAGAATATGAATGAATTTACTTTTCTGCAATCTTGCTTAAAGTTTTCATCCTTCATTTATTTTCAGAAGCAAAATTTATTACTTTACTACTAGTAAATGCTAAGCCTTGGGAGTTTGAAAACTTTTCGTCAAACTTAATGTTAATCCAAAAGATGTATTTTTCATCTTATATCGGGGCTTTTCATGGCCTTTATGGTTTGTTCCGGACTTACCTTGGTTCCAGTCAATTTGCAACCCCGACGCTTTTTTTATCCGGTGCCTTAACTTTTTTTTTTGTTAAGGTTTTTAATAAGAGACGACCCTTATTTTTAATGGTGCTGTAGAAGAGGACGTCTCCTGTTCATTATGACACGAAATTTTCGATATGTTTAAGATAACATACGTTTTTATGCTCATGATGGAAAGAATTTATTAATCATAATTTTTTTTTTATTGATTCCTTTGACTTACAAATGTGAAGACAAGTGCAAGAATAATCCGACTGCCCTCTAGTGTGGTTAGTGAACATCTGAGTAGTCCCTAATATTTGGAGAGTCCCAGTATCAGGTACTTTTCCTTGAAGCACTAAAATTTTCGTAAAATTTTCTTCACTCCTCTCCGGGTGTATATGGCCCCATTATGCTACGAAGACTCGAACACTGGATATCTCTCCTCGGTAGTAAGACAGTTAACATGCTTATTTTGTGGTGCTGCCACATTAAAAACCTTGTCGGAAAATCGAACGAAAGGAAAAAGAGTGCAGTGCATGTTCCATCTTACTACACATAGTACTTTTTCAAATGGTTTACATTCCAATTACTAGGAAGTTTGTTTTCTTATTGGTCTGTCAGCTGATAAGCTCCTTTACCCGCAATATCGGTGACTGTATATGGCCCTTCCAATTTGCGTCTAATTTCCTTGCATTATGCTCCCGGGTACTTTGGGTTACCCTCCGGAGCACCAAGTCCCCGAGTTTGAAGTGTCGGAGATTTGTGCGCCGGTTATAGTAACGTTCCATTCTTTGTTTCCGGGCTACCATTCATATATATGCTAGGTCTCGATGTTTTTCGAGTAAATCCAGGTGCACAAACATCAATTCTGCATGTGATTTGTCCTCAGCCCGGAGATATCTCAAACTGGGAGTTCCCACTTCAACCAGGATCAAGGCCTCTGCACCATAGAACAAGGAAAAAGTAGTTTCTCCGGTACTTATTTTTGTCGTAGTTCTATATGCTCATAATATCTCTGGTAGCATAGATTGCCAGTTTCCTTTTGCAGCTTCCAGTTTCTTCTTCAAGTTTTAGATTATAGTCTTGTTTGTTGACTCTGCCTGACCATTCACACTGGGATGATAGGGAGTGGAGGTGATCCGCTTGATATTCAAGTCGTCTAGGAACTTCGTGACTTTGGCCCCAATGAAATTCCGACCGTTGTCACAAGCTGTCTCTTTTAAGATGCCAAAATGACAAAGTGAAAACCCTAAACTTGAAACCCTACCCAGGAATATTCACATGTTGTCCATCGACTACGCATTTCGGCCTGATCGTAGGCCCTGATTCACCCTCCGTGGACGAACCTTGCGGAGGAACCCTTACGTTTTCGGGGCATTGGATTCTCACCAATGTTTAGGACTTTTGGGCATTGCTTGGGTCGAGCTAGGCTATTACGTATAATATACGACGTGGTGGACAAAAACAAAACAAAAAAAGAGAGGAAATTTTATTAATTAAATAAAACTTTTTCAATCAACATATCTTATACAAAATTTGATGATGAAATATGAAAACAATAAAAAAGAAATAGAATAATGTAATAGAGAGAGTGCATGTAGTCCGCATCTTCACAGACATGTCTTATTTCACTGAGCCTCTCTCCAAGAAAGTGCCCAGATCGTTACGCCTTTCGTGCGGGTCGGAACTTGCCCGACAAGGAATTTCGCTACCTTAGGACCGTTATAGTTACGGCCGTTGTTCACTGGCGCTTCGGTCGCCGGCTCCCCTGTCATCAGGTCACAAACTTCCTTGACCTTCCAACACTGGGCAGGCATCAGCCCCCATACATAGCTCCAAAACGGACTGTTCCAAATGTTCCTGGAAATTCTTGCTCCCATTGGACCATTTGTATTTATATGCATCAGGATCCCGATTCATGGATCTCTCGGTTCGAGAAATCAAAATAAGAGGCTCGAACCATTTCTTCCGACTCTTTTTCAAATTCGATAAATATTGGTTGATCGTATATTTCATTATAGTTCTATGATTCAGAGCAGTTCAGTAATCCGGGAAAGTTTTCATCTATTTTGTATTTGTAGCATTTTGGGAATTGCTGTTGAATCCATGGGCAGACAAGAGACAACCTGACGAATTGAAACATCTTAGTAGCCAGAGGAAAAGAAAGCAAAAGCGATTCCCGTAGTAGCGGCGAGCGAAATGGGAGTAGATCGCTTCAAATTGGACATAATCTTTGATTTTTATCATGCTATTCTAGTAAATGATGTGTTGCCAAATGAAGTCCTTCACCTCTTTCTCCCAGATCTTTGTATAAGCTGCAGCTTCAACCCATTTAGAGAAATAGTCAGTCATAAATATAATTTGACATACTTGTCCTGGTGCCGCTGGCAAGGGTCCGACTATGTCCATCCCCTACATAATGAACGGCCACGGGGACACTACCGAATGCAGTTCTTCTCCCGGTCGGTATAACAGCTATGCATGGCGTTGACACTTATCACACTTCTTTACAAATACTTTTGTATCTTCTTCGATCCGGGGCTAATAATAACCGATCCTCATGAGCTTCCTCATACTTTTGGGTCCTCCGAGAACTTTCCGTTCACGAGATAGTCCAAGAATTCATTCCTCCAATCCCAAGTTAGACTGGTTGAATTCACCTCGTCGTACCCGACGGGTCTAGTGCCGAATGCAATAGCTGAACAACCGACTCAGTTTTAGAACCTTTAGCTTCCGTACTGGAGCCTAAGTTTGCGAGTGCATCTGCCTCTATGTTCTCTTCCCGGGGTATATGCACCACCGTCCATTCTTGAAAACGAGACAAGCTTCAGAGCCTTCTCGAGGTATCTTGATATGCGCTCTTCTTTGGCCTCAAACACCCCATGGATTTGGTTCACTACTAGCATCGAGTCACACTTGACTTGAATAATTTGAGAACCTAAGCCCTGGGCTAGTTCCAAACCTGCAATCAAAGCCTTATACTCGACTTCATTGTTACTCAATATCAAATTCACTTAATTCTATCACACATTTAGCCAAGCGCCCGGAAAGCTCGGGCTTATGCAATACATTCTTAAGAGGGAACGTGGTTACTACAGCAATTAGGTGACATTAAAAATATGGTCGAAGCTTTCGTGACATCACTAAGGTGAAACCAGTCTTTCGAGTAATGGGTACCAGGTCTCGGCCCCTAACATTACTCTACTTTCGTAATAGATGAGAAATTTCATACCTTTTTCCTCCCGTACCAGAACTGCACTTACCGCAGCCTTCGAGACCGCCAAATATATAAGTAGTTGTTCTCCATCCTTTGGCTTTGACATGAGCGGAGGATTGGATAGGTAAGCTTTCAAGTTCCATAGGGCTTGCTGACATTCAGGCGTCCAAACAAAATCGTTCTTCTTTTTTAGAAGTGAAAAGAACATGTGACATTTTTCCGACGACCGGGAGATAAACCTGCTCAGGGCTGCCACTCGCCCGGTCAGCCCTTGCACTGCTTTCAGTGTCCGGTATGTCTTCGATAGCCTTTATTTTATCAGGGTTTATCTCGATTTCTCTCTGGGAAATCAAGAAACCTAGAAATTTTCCGAAGCCAACCACGAAAGCACATTTCTCGTGGTTTAGCTTCATACTTCCTCAGCACCTCAAAGGTTTCCTGCAAATGACTTAAATGATCCTCTGTAGGAAGACTCTTAACAAGCATATCATCTATATATACTTCCATTGTTTTTCCTATTTGCTTTTCAAACATTGTATTTACTAATCTTTGATATGTAGCTCCGGCGTTTTATAGTCCAAAAGGCATAACGTTATAAAAATAAGTATCGAAAGTAGTTAAAAAAGCTAGTCTTCAGGGTGCATTCTTATTTGGTTATACCCGAAATACGAATCGAGGAAATTCATTATCTCGTGCTCGGTCGTAGCATCGATCATCTGATCTATGTTTGGCAACGGAAATGAGTCTTTCAGACATGCTTTGATCAAATTTTTATAATCAATGCGCATTCTAAATTTGTTTCCCTTTTTTGATACTACGACTACGTTTGCTAACCAGTCCGGGCACTTTACTTCCCGAATTGATCCTATATTAAGCAATCTAGCTACTTCCTCTTTAACAAATCTGTTGCGGAGTTCGGCGATTGGCCGCTTTTTCTGCCACGGGGGGACTGAGTTCCAGGCCCAACTTATGAGTTGTAACTTCTGGAGGGATGCCTGTCATATCTTTATGAGACCATGTAAAGCAATCAGTGTTAGATATAAGATATTCAAGAATTAAATTCCTGAGCCCCGGGGTTAACCTAATGCCCAAATATACCTTCCTGTCAGGAGTTTCCGGATGTAACGCAATCTGCTCAAGTTCCTCTATGGTGGACTTGGTGGCATCTGACTCGTCTGGTACCTGAAAATATCTAGGCACCGGGTACCTGCCCAAAAACTCCTCCGGATAGGTCGATTCTGATTCTACAGGCTGGTGGACATTACGGGTGCCGGCTCCGCTTTCTGTAATTGCTATTTAGCATCTGCCACCACCTTTGGTTCCTCTAAGACGAACATTTCCTCGGCAGCGGACTGTTCGCCCCGATTTGCTGAATCCCTTATGGTGTAGGGAATTTTACTAATAGATGTAGTGTCGAAGAAACCACCCTCATATCATGTATCTGCGACCTTCGAATATTGCATTATACCTCATATCACCATCGATGACATAGAATTTTGTTATCTTAATAACTCCTATCGCGTCCACCGGTAGATCCACTTCCCCCTTCGTGGTCTCGCTTGACATATTGAACCCTGAGAGGGTTCTGGCAGCCGGAACTATCTTGTCTGCCATATTCATTTGCTCTACCACCTTCAGCCGAATTATGTTAGTCGAGCTTCCGGGATCAATCATAATTATTTTCACCTGGAAGCAGTTGATAGGTACCGTGACCACCAGTGCAATCGTTGTGAGGGAAGATTACACCGGCAGCGTCTTCTTCGGTGAACATGATAGTATGTTCGTCAGGTATCTCTCAGAATCTCTTCTCCCGGGTTACCGAGATTTTTGTCTTTTTGACCGTGGTAAATGATGTTGCGCAGTCATTCACTCACCATAGATCATGTTTATAACATGAGGCGGTGTAGCCATATTTGATTTACCTTCGACGGGTGGTCCCCCCTCATAATTGTTGTGAGCTCTCGCTCAATCATTCTCGGAGGTGGCCCATGCTTAGTATTCCTGCTACCTCTTCTCGTAGATATCTGCAATCCACAGTTTTATGCCTGTGAGTGCCATGGAAATCGCACCAGCCGGACTGATCTCTTTTGTTAGGATCAAATTGCAATGGTTTTGGTGGTCGGGACGTCAGGTGAGTTCTTAGTACCGCCACCATTTGTTCTTCATCGATGTTGAAGTTATACTCGGATAATTTTGGGTACTTGGTACTCGTAGCCTCTGACTTATACGTCAACTGAATGTTTCTCCTTGTGTTTGGACCGTCAACCACAAGAGGCCCCCTGGTATTTGACTGAACTGGTGCCGGAACTCCTTGGTTTTTTCCGCCTTCTCTGCGTTGGTGTTGACTTTGTTTGTCATATCATTCATGAATTTCAAGACATGTTCCTGAAATGAATTTTCGGGAACGGCTTCGCTTTCTGAACCATCATGGTTCATTTCTTGATTTACCCTGGTCATTACCGGTTTCTCCATTCGCATTTAGTGGAGGCACCGGTTCGTCTGTTGGAGTACTGCCAGCATTCTTGGACATATACTCTGCTTGAAACCGCATCAGATGCTCCAACTTCTCACTCATAGCATCATTTTGCGCCCTCATTATGGCTTCTTTCGGTGTTTCGTCGCTGAGAACATCCTCATGGTGAGTCTGTCTGCCTCCGGAAGTAGCTCCGTCTGCAAACATCGGGTCCTCTGGTATCGTGGTTCCTATTGGCAAACCATCTGGTCCAGGTGGGACAGTGCTTGTGTTGTTCCCGATGTTGCAACAACTTCCGTGTTCTCCTACTTCTATCATCTGTTTGTTTTGAACAAAAAAACAAGACTTAAAAGAGAAAATTAGGTTAGTAGAGGGGTCACTTGTGACACTACAATTGTCCAGGCCCACGATGGACGCCAAACATTTTACCCGTAAAACGATATAGTTGAATTTGTATATGTGGTCAGAGACATGTGGATCTCAAGTGACAAATTTGATAATAATTCTGGATAAAATATACTGTAAATAGACAATAATAAGATTAAGAAAGTAGTAATTAGCATGAGCCTTGTGATAGCTTCTGGGCAAAGTTACGACAACTCGTTCGCAAGCACAATAATCGAGAGAATATGAGTAAGTGTATTGTAATAACTTGAATATGATGTCCTTACAATGGAACAATGTGTTCTATTTATACATGAGCTACACGGGTACACACCCCACGAAATATGTTCTCATTAATATTGGAGAATGAATGTTGTAATAATCATGCAATTATTATAGCCATAAATGCCTTTATGACACTCTGCTGGAAGACGTACGACCAATCTAGTAACGGTCGCCCATTGCAACTCAAAACGGTTCCTTTGACCTTCTAAGTTACCGGTACTGCATATGCGCATGATGGTCCCGGCCTCACTTGGATGCTACCAATTTCGCCTCAAGCTAACCTGGACTTGACTCAGCATTAGCTACCACGCGTCATATAATAATTCGTACAACTGTCTCATACGAATTTTGCCCTATACACTAGTTATTTCGTGCGGAGATAAGTATGAGAGTTAGAACTTTGTGGTAAAAGATAAGTTTTTTACTCCCTCCGGTCCACGTTACTTGTCGTCCTTACTAAAAATAGATGGTCCAAAACAATTATCATTTTAGAAAACCAAGTACTCAATAAATGTGGAGAGAGATTAATGTGGTGAAAAAGAGAATAGTATTTAAATTGAGATCAAAGTAAAAATAAGGATAATCTAGTCAAGGGCGTGAAAATAAAAAATATGAAAAGTAAAATGGACCGGAGGGAGTAGTACTGGGAATGAAATGGACCTGAATAATCTGTTAGTTAATGATAAATTCCGTTCTTCGGATGATAGAACAGGGGAAAATCCGTAATATTGATGGAGATTAAGAGGAGCTTTGATGAATAAAAGAAGAGTTGGTAGAGTTCTCATAGGCGATGTCAATGAATCATGTTTAGGAAAAAGAAAAGGATAAATAAGAGAACCGATGTAATACTGCTATTTAGTTGATATATTGGGGTTAAACTAGTTTTCCATGAAGAGATTTGTATGACATTTAGAGAACTATCACTTTGTTGTAAAAGATGATATTTTTAGTACTAGAATGAGGTGGACCTGAATAATCCGTTAGTAAAGGATGTATTCCGTTCTTCCCGACGACAGAATAGGACTAAGTCCCTAACTTGATGGAAATTAGGAGGAATTTTGAGGAATATAAGAAGATTGGTAGCATTCTCATAGGTGAAGCCAATGAATCCTGTTTTAGTAAACGGTTAAGGGTGGTCAGATTTTCTAAGACGCCTGGGTTCAACTCCCGCGGCTATCAATTTGTTTTGAACAATCACCCCTGAATCCTATTTTAGTGAAAAAAAAGGATAAAATAAGAGAACCGTTGTAATACTGCTATTTAACTGTTTAGTTGATATATTGAGGTTAAACTAGTTGTTTACGAAGAGATAAGTGTGGGATTAGAGTGCGTGCGTCCAGTTTGATTAAAATTCAATTCTTTTTATTGGAATGAGATGGACCCAATTTGACCGGAATTAATGTAGGGAATTTATGTAAGTGATGCGAACTGGTTTGGATTGTGGCATTGTTGATTGATTGTTTGATTTATATTAACTGTTTAATTCTTGAATTTTTTTATGGGATTTGGGTCTAATACTCTTTGATGTTCATTCCTGCAAGTTTTGTTAGCATCTAAAAATTCTTTGAATATGCTACTGAAGAAATGATTGCCTTACATCCTAAAATGAGAAACACAGTGAAAATGATAATCTTTTCCAAATTACACATGCTCTGTATTCCAGATTTTAGGGCATAGGGTCAACTATGCATTTAAACAGACTCCTTAATATGAAAGGATTTTTTTGGTCCTCATCTCTATGGCAAGTTAACTTTCTATTGAAGTAACATAGATAATGCCTCCTTCAGTGGATTTATAAGCTGGAAAGCTTTGGATCTCACATGGAAATTTTTCCTCACTGTTTTACTGCTTATAGATAATAGTAATGTGCACTTTTATCCATGCCCATTCGTAAAGGCTCTTCCTTTGCCTCATGTATTTATGTCAACATAGGTATTTACCTTCCACAGATAAAACAGGATAGGCTAATAAGTTAAGTTTTTTTTGGGTGGGTGGGTGTTGGTGTGTAAATTTCACAAGTTCTTCATTTTTCCCTGTCTTTTCATCCCCCTGATTTTCATGTTTACATACTTTTTTACCTCTCTTTTTTTCTCTTCAATAAAATTTGCATATTTTCACTGGGTTTGTTATTGGTGTTGATGTTGTAATAAAATTTTTTTTGATGGTTTTTCCGCTTCTCACAGCTGCTCTTTCCACACCTCCAGATATCTGGTGCCAAATTGTCGCCCCTTTCCTTATTTTGCGAATGGTGATTAAATCTTCTTGTTTCTCATAAACTTTACCAGATATGGAATCAGCATCGGTCACTGGATATCGTCTTCCTCCCCATGAGATTAGAGATATTGTTGACGCTCCACCACTTCCAGCACTATCATTCTCTCCATTAAGGGATAAAATACTGTTTCTTAAGCGGAGATCCTTGCCACCTCTGTCAGATTTAGCCAGACCTGAGGAAAAGCTTGCTGGACTCCGCATCGATGGGAAATGTAATACCAGGAGTCGCATGTGAGTAAAGCTTGTCATGATATTTCCTTCAAGCACTCAAGTGCTGGAGACGCTATGTTAGGTTATTTTATTCCCTCTGACTGTATGATTGGTCTCTCTTATGTTCTTTACATACAATAAGCACTCCTTGTTGGTATAATTCTTCTTCTTCCTTTTTTCTGGTTAATTCTTAAAAAAGAAATGTTTTCTTGTTTTAAAGCTAGTAATTGTTGATGCCTTGATGAGTTCATGGTGGTACTACTTCAATATTTAGTGAGCAGCTCCCATACAGGGGATCTTATGATGTTCTTTCTCAGGTCTTTCTACACTGGTATAGCGATCCATCAGTTAATGGAAGATGGTAGCCTAGGACCGGAAAAAGAGATTCAGGATCTGCCAAAAGGTGCTAAAATTAACTTTGTAACATGGTAATTTCCTTCTCCATTCTTTTATATATCCGTTCTTTATCCCATTTTTTTGGTCTACTTTATTTTTGAGTCCTTACTGAAAAGATTGACCCCTTTTCTCGAATTGCGAGAACTACACTCAGATAAACAAATTTAACACAAATAACACGTTCTAGTAGTATTATTTTAAATTTGATGTGTCATTTTTATACTTATCCTAAAATATTATTTATTATCTTTAATGACTTAGACGATAATAGCATCACATTTTTCTCTTAATCTATGCAGTAGTTACACTAGGTTTTCCAATTTGGAACAGTGACAAACTATTACAAATCTACTACTCCATACATCTCAGACTGACAACTTTATGATGTAAAATGTACTCTTTGATGTTAAGGTAGAATTAACCTAACTTTTTTTCTAAAAAATTATTGTTGGATAATAATATTCACTAATACTACTTTCTTATCAAGAAAATATTAACTAATACTACTCTATATCACTTTTAGCTTTCATGTAATATGTTCACGCAAGCTAATCTACCTTCTCCATTTGTCATGTCAATTATGTCAAAAATGCACTGGAAGTCAAAAAAGGTGTATTTAAACGGGTAGAGAGAACAATTTGTTCCAAGATTCTAACCTTCATAGAGATGGTAACCAGCTAGTTTTTTACTTCCGAAAATTCATCTCGTCCCAAATGGGAGGCAGATTTTCGTAAACGAGCAAGATGGTGATGAGTTCCAAGTGGTCTAAACCTTCGACTATTGACTAACAAATTATTGCAACCTCCCTAGCAGTTAGTATCATTTCTAAGAGGAGATGATCCGGTAGACAGTAGACTGAATGTCACACTTTACTCTTGGTCAACCAGTAGATAAATAGCTTTGATCTTTCGAGAGCATTTGAGTGATTAGCAATAAGTAAAACTATAAAAGCTTTTCATTTATAGTTCAATACTTCCTATCTAAGAGAGGGATATTCTAGAAGTAAGAACCCTTGGCCTCTGACAATAAGGTGGGGGTTTTGAGTCACTAAGGTAGTAAAGTTGGAAAGGACCATGTTACTCTCCTAGATAAAGGAGTGTTTCCTATCAGCTATCTTCCTGGTTAAACCTGTACATCACTTTTATTACTAGAAGAAAGCAGAAAGTTTACCTAATTCTGAATGCAATGTGAAACTAGAGAAGAAAATAAGAAGTCATGGTTTACAGTTCCATGAAGGTTCATGGTGATTATGTCTTATTGGCATGGTATAAAGGAGTGCTCTTTCTAAGGCAACTTTATAAGTTTCTTCATCATCTCTTCTTTACCTTATCCTAAAATTAAAATTCTTCATCATATTTTCCTTGAATATTTCCCTTTATACATAGATGTCTCCTCCTTCATCTGATTGTTTGCTCTTTTATGCAGGTCAAATAATGGCCAGCATTTAGCTTTCAGTGTCCGTCTTGATGAGGTATTTTGATATGTGTGCGTGCACCTATATGTCTATATTACTTGTACGTTGATGTTACGGGGAACTTAATCGTAGATTTGCGTTCAGCTATTTCACTGTGTATAATTCTGTCATTTTTTATGCCTAATTTCATGTAAGGTCCTTTGTCACGAGGTAGATGTGATGTTTTATTTTATTTTTTGTATCAGGATGATGGCAGCAGCAGCAAACTGAGAGTATGGGTTGCTAATGTGGATACTGGGAAAGCTAGACCTCTTTTCGAGTCACCAGATATATATGTAAATGCTGTTTTTGACAAGTATGCCATTTTTCATCCTCTATCTGTCATTAAGAGGAAAGTTTGCTGATTCTAAGCTACTATCTCCCTGTCCTGACAACTCTGTTTCTGTTATTGGCAGCTTTGTTTGGGTGAATGACTCAACTCTTTTGGTAAGTACCATTCCATTATCTCGTGGAGATCCACCAAGGAAACCGTTGGTTCCCTCTGGCCCTAAGATTCAATCTAATGAGCAGAAGAATGTTATTCAAGCTAGAACCTATCAGGATCTGCTCAAAGATGAATGTGATGAAGATCTGTTTGAGTATTATGCTACTACACAACTGGTTTTGGCTTCTTTAGATGGGGAAATGAAGCCTTTTGGTCCACCAGCTATATACACTTCAATGGACCCTTCCCCGGACCAAACATACATTATGATCACCTCAACTCACAGGCCGTTTTCATTTGTTGTACCATGTGGAAGGTTTCCCAAAAAGGTTGAAGTGTGGACATCTAATGGAGAATTTGTGAGAGAACTTTGCGATTTGCCCCTTGCGGAAGATATTCCCATTGCATTCAATAGTGTGAGGAAAGGGATGCGATCAATAAATTGGAGAGCAGATAAACCATCGACTCTCTATTGGTAAGCATACAAATATCTATTCTAGCACTTTTAGTTCACTGATTAACGAACCTCCATGGATGTGCTTCTAGACTGCCCCCAAAAAGAAAGATGGAGGGTTTTGGATTTGATGGGGAAAAAAATTAAACTGCCTCGTTTCCTGGTAATCTTATCCAGATATTTATAACTGATTTTTGAGTTCATATTATGGGCTTATGACTCATATCAGAAAAACATAAACGTTTTTCTTTTGATGAAAAAAGAAAGATAGGCGTTGTTTGTTGTATATTTGTCATGTGAATGACTTGTTTCTGGTTATCCACTAATATCTGGATGCTACTACTAATCTAGCACTTATTACCCCATGGAAGTGACAATTCGTAAGAGTTGCACATCGAATTGTGGAATTGTCAGTATCGCCACTTATTTGATGCTTTTTTGTCAGTACTGTCACTCATTTGATGCTTTTCGCCTGAAATTGTTTCAGGGTTGAGACACAAGATGGTGGTGATGCTAAAGTCGAAGTTTCTCCACGTGACATAATTTATACACAATCTGCTGCACCACATGAAAATGAACAGCCTAAAATTTTACATAAATTGGATCTTCGCTATGGGTATGTACAATATTATACCTGTGATGTTATGTACGATTGTTGCTCAACAAACGTGATTTATACATGTGGGATTCACATGTGTGTTGAAAGTTGAAACAACTTTCTTTTTTCATTTATCTTTGATACATGCTTGAAGAATGATTAGTAGTTTTCTGTTGGAAGATATTACTATTAGAATAGGAATAGGAATAGGATTTCATATATAGTATCCTACTAGGAAAAGGATGGTAATGTAGAATAGGAATAGAATTTCATATATAGTATCCTACTAAGAAAAGGATTGTAATGGAGTGTCTATAAATATAGTTCAGTGTAATCATGTAGATACACAATTCAATAATAATATTTTCTCTCATGGTATCAGAGTCATAATAGAATATTATCACTGAAAACAATAGGCGTGAACAGTGTTTTCTGCCGTGAATAGTATTTTTGGCGTGAGTAGTTACCGGATTCCGATCGTCGAAACTAGGGTACCGGCAATTCCAGGCTGTTTCGGACCATTCTTTTAAAAATTGTTTGTACTATTAGCATCGCGTAGAGATTCCGAGTAGACTCATACCACTTTCTTCGAGGTTCGATAACTTTCTATCCCATAGGGTCGTGCTATCATTCCGATCCTACCCACAAAATACCATCACAGTCCCGTGCCTCAATTCCGACGACTATTTTGCGTCCTTCTCTTCCAGAGCATTAATAAGGCTGTGAAATATTCCAACTAAGATTCGAAAAGAACATGCCCAGTGAAATCCCACGTGGGTCTGGTGATGGTAGAGTGTACGCAGACCTTACCTCTACCTTGGTAGGTAGAGCGGCTGTTTCCGAGAGACCCTCGGCTCAAGACAAGCATATGCATAAGCAAACACAAGAGAAAACAGTTAGACTCGGTCAAGAAATTTAAAGCAGTATGGAAATGCTGGTATCAAAAGCGAATACGCCATGATAGCGCATTCTGAAAGAAAGAAGCAGTAACTAACACAGAGCAGCAGAAATCAAACTGCGGGTGACTATAAAGCAATACTACACCTAATCATATGATATGCTAAGCGGACCTACATTAATAACACTACAACTACCTGTCTGTAAGCGTAAGTAGGACTACACTCGACTACCTACTATCCTTCTACCCTAATTCGTGTCCTCTACAACCCCATCTAAGGTCATGTCCTCAGTAAGTTGCACCTGCACCATGTCCCGTCTAATCACCTCTCCCCAATATTTCTTCGGCCTACCTCTACCCCTCTTGAACCCGTCCATAGCCAACCTCTCACACCTCCGTATTGGGCATTTGTGTCTCTCCTCTGCACATGCTCAAACTATCTCAACCTCGCTTTCCGCATCTTATCCTCCACCGAGGCCATTCCCACTCTGCCCCGGATATCATCATTACTAATCATATCCCTCCTTGTATGCTGACACATCCATCTCAGCATCCTCATCTCCGCCACTCATCTTTTGGATGTGCGACGTCTTGACTGACTAACACTCCGCCCCATACAACATAGCCGGTCTAACCACCACCCTATAAAACTTGCCTTTAAGTTTTGGTGGCACCTTTTTGTTGCACAAAAAAAAGATCACCACCGCGCATAATTTTTTCAGTGGCTGCTAGCGTCACATTTCTATCCAGTGGTGTTGTGCAGAATCCGACACCACCACATCATAGATCAGGTTCAAGCTAGTGAGTAACTAATTGTTGTGCAAATTTCCAACAATTTCCGGGAAAGCAAATTAGTCACCGTGCAATATTTCCGGTGACAACATAGCTGTCCGCGTCAAAATTACTTTCAGGTAGTGTTGCGCAAATTCCAACACCACCACGAGGTAGATCAGTCTCTTTCGACCAAAATCCAGTCAACGGCTCCGGCAAATATCCACTCGCGCCACCACATGTCGCTTGAAGTGCTAGCTCCGGTTAGCGCGTCAGATCCATGCGCCGCGCATGCACCTTTTTCTCTCCAGACTTGGGTTGTGTTCGCCAGATTCCATTCATCTTTCAAGTCAGATTTCACTACGTCTCTTGGTTTTGATATGTTTAACTCCAAAAAAACGGGAATTGGAAGTTCAAGTCCTATAATTACTTCAAAACCTTTAAGAGTAGATCAGAAAATCGCACATCACGGTCCATGAAGAAGCGACCTAGGTGTAGTTATTGTAATAGGCTTGGACACATTCGTGAAGTATGCTATTCTCTCCATGGTGACCCAGCACAATAATTCAGGAGTTTGGCATGACTTGTACTAAAGATCTCAACAGACTGAAGTATTTTTTAGGTATTGAGGTTGCTTAATCTAGATCAGGTATATTCTCCGGTGATATTGTTATAAAATTTGTGACGTCAAGTGATCAACTTGCAGATATTTTCACCAAGTCCCTCACTGGTCCTTGTATTAATTACATCTGTAACAAGCTCGGTACATATGACTTCTATGCACCAGCTTGAGGGGCAGTGTTAGATTATGAATAAGATTTCATATACGGTATCCTACTAGGAAAATGATTGTAATGTAGAAATATGAACAAGATTTCATATACAGTTTCCTACTAAGAAAATGATTGTAATGGAGTGTCTATAAATAGAACTCAGTGTAGATACACAATTCAATAATAATATTTTCTCACAATTACTTATGGTGTATCGGATTGCAAATTATACTTTGAATAAGAGTTGTGCAAATAGTCAATGGTTCAGTTTTTTTGGTTGTCACTGCCAATTGTTTAGCAAGTATTTGGCCAATTACAGGTGATTGATTACCTGTAAAGTTCTCCTCTCTAATAACCATGGATTGTAGTGCTACTCAGAAGCAGTTGAATTTCAAGTCATTTTGGTGGATGACTGCAATAACATAATTCAAAGTCCTTGAAATAACTTTTATGCAATTAATACCATATTTGACTTGGGTTGCCAGGTTTAGAAAAAATTGATAACTGTTCCTTTTTCATTTTACAAGATAAATGGATATGAACTTCATTTATAGATACTTGAAAGCACTTAATACTTGTTATATAGGGTTGTAGCAGAATAAATGTTATTGATAGTCTTGCTAAATGATTGCCTTTACAAGAACAGGTGTGATTTATCCTCTATGTTTGACAAGGGGATTCAGTTGTCCAATTAATAATGCTGTTCTTATATTGGATCTTCTTACATGTACAGAGGGATTTCTTGGTGTGATGATACACTTGCATTAGTTTATGAATCGTGGTACAAAACAAGGAAGGTGAGGACATGGGTTATATCCCCCGAATCAGAGGATGTAAATCCACGGATACTATTTGATCGATCATCAGAAGATGTTTATTCTGATCCTGGTTCTCCCATGTCGCGGAGAACTCTTGCTGGAACTTATGTTATTGCGAAGGTGAAGAAGGAAGATGATGGGAACACTTATGTATTATTAAATGGAAGTGGCGCTACCCCAGAAGGAAACATTCCATTCCTCGATTTGTTTGACATGTAGGTCTGGTGGTGCGGTTTGTTTCCATATTTTTCATTTGCCAAAGGAAGTGATCTGACATGAATTCTTTCAGAAATACAGGCAGTAAGGAACGAATATGGCAGAGTGACAAGGAAAAATATTTTGAGACCGTCGTTGCTTTGATGTCTGATCAGAAAGAAGGGGAATTGTCAATAAATAAGTTGAAGATACTCACTTCTAAAGAATCCAAAACTGAAAACACTCAGTACTACCTTCTGAGCTGGCCAGAGAAAAAAACATGTCAGATTACAAACTTCCCTCATCCATACCCACAGTTGAAATCGTTGCAAAAAGAAATGATCAGGTATCAGAGGAAGGATGGAGTTCAACTTACTGCGACCCTATATCTTCCACCAGGTTATGATCCCTCAAGAGATGGACCCCTCCCATGCCTAGTATGGTCATACCCTGGAGAATTTAAGAGTAAAGAGGCAGCTAGCCAAGTTCGAGGTTCCCCTAATGAGTTTGCTGGCATTGGGTCAACATCCCCCCTCCTATGGTTAGCAAGGGGGTGCGTCTCTGTTCTCTGTATTATCCATCACAATTTTGTTCATTATATTTATTATTTTTCTGGTGTGGTCATATTAATCTTTTTCGGGGATCTGTTTGATTTGGAACCATAAATTTCAGGTTTGCTGTCTTATCAGGGCCGACTATTCCTATCATTGGAGAGGGTGATGAAGAGGCCAATGACAGGTAAACTTGTGCACACATAATTGAAGGATGTGACTTCTCTTGATCAGTTTGAGTAGCAGTAAGACTACTTGACTAAAGCTGTTTAATAATCATTGGTCTACTTGTGGAAAAATTAGGCTTTCTTCTTGCTAAATATACAACAACAAATAAGACCAATCTCAATCTAGTTGGGCTACATACCTTAATAAAAAAAAGCTAGTTGGACTACATGAATCCTCACTATCCGTTTTGCTCCAATTTGATTGTCTCATTTCACTACTTAAATATTCAATAATTTCAGTTCTCTAGCCTTAGAAGTCTTTCACATTTTGTATTGACATACCATCCCCCCAAGAAGACTTAATAGACTCCTAGAATTTTTTTGACTAATGAAGCATACCTACAAGACTAAGCTTTAAGAGGAGAAGTGTAGAAAAAGTTGAAGGAAATGGTTTAAATCCAATTATTTGAGAGTGGGCACACATCGTTTATGAGAAACCTAAATGGAAGCAGGGGTGCTTCACGGTCAAGTGGAAGCAAGCTAGATTACCTCTAAAGAAAAATGTGACTTACATCTTTTAGGTAAGTGAAATATGTTATTTCTATTTGAATCAAACTCGAAAACATATTGCAAATGACAACAAGGAAGCAAAAAAGCCACATTTTCTAGGGACAATGGGTACACTTCCTTTTTTGTTATATTTTTTTAATTGCGGCTGTGTTTAGGTCAGCCTCAACCTATCCACTGGGTAGCTAAAAGTCTACAAGCACATGTGGCGAAATAAACATGCCCAACAAGGATTGATCTGTTGGGCTCACAATAACTATTGTAGCAGGGTCTGACCTTGGGATCTCCTGATTGTTACTCCTATGCCTCAACAACGATTACCTATACCCTTCTGATTATTTCTCCTATGTCTCAACTACTTACCTATGCCCTTGGGGACTTCATTTGGGAATTTGTTCTTGTTGGTTTATCTGGTAAAACTTACAGTACAAATGAGCATCCTTAAGTGAACTCCTGCTCTCCTAGGTTCTTTCACTCTTTTTAATTGCTCTATTGCAAAATGCTGTGACTAGCTACTGTATTTCATCTTAGATTTCCCTCTCTTTTGCTTGTTTTTCTTTCAGCTGTGTCTTGATCAGTTAGTCCTGTGTTCTGAGCCGGTTGGTGCTCTGCATTTTTTATGAAATGAGCTAAGCTGCATAGTGCATACTAAAACTTTGATCTTTATACTAGTCTTGTGAATCAGAGTCTGTGCTTCTTTTCTAGAAGTTTAAGCCCACACTTGGCTAATTCATTAAAAATTGGTCCCTCTGAAAGATCTTGTTGGAGCGCATATCAGACTTCTCCATCAAAACCATGAATTTGATTCTTCTTAGTTCTTAAATTTTTCACTTTGTATGAGGGTTAATGTTGATTGATATGGATTTCCTAGCATAATTATAGGAGTAATTTGATATAGTCTGATTATGTATTGATATTGTATTGATTATAAATGATTATGTAATATTCTCTTTCCTTATTTAGTCGTAGGACTTATTGTATAAATACCCATTGTTAAATCATCAAGAAATACAAAGAAGCCTTTTCTTCATCTTGAAATCTTCATGGTATCAGGGCCATTGCTACCTTTTATAGGTGAGTTATCTCCCTCGCAACAATAGGGTTCCTTTTTTCATCAAAGAGGTCGAGTTTTCTCTCTTGGTTGCTGTCCGCAACACAAACTTCTTCCTGTCAGTTTTTTGGAATTTTTTTCCTTCCATTGGAGTTGCTGGAACATTCCAAGCCAGCCCTACCAGTTATGATTTTTTTCCGGTCACCGGAATTAAGGTTCCAGCATGGCAGCCATTTTTTCCAGCGAGATCTACAGTTTTCCGGATTTTTTTCTCCCATATCTTGGGTCGCTAGCTTGTTTCGACCCTTTTATTGAAATTTCTGCTCCGTCCGCCACTGTTCTGATTTTCTGGGGACTTTTCCGGCATTTTTCTCGACGATTATTTCCAGATCTGAAACTTCAGCACTGTTCTAAGCAACTTGGCTGTACTTCCAGCGATGCAGCAGCTCCAGCGAGCCTATTGCGAGCCATCCCTCCTGTTTTTTGTCATTTTTCGAGCACCGGAAAGTGTTTTTCCGGCGTGACAGATCTGTTTCCGGCAAAGATATAGTGTTTCCGGCGATATTTTTCCAGATCTGTTCTTTCTCGAGTATTGCTAGGCAGTTCCGACCCCACCCGTGCATTCTTTTTGCACCTATAGCCACTGTTTCGAAGCTCCGGCGACTTTTCCAGCAAATTTTCAGATCTTTGTTTGTTCAAACTATTGGAGATACAATGGGAGCAGATAATAGTTCTCTTTCACAAATCAATGCTGGTCAGTCTAATATTGTAGAAAATGTGGAGACATCGAGAGACACTACTTCCGGAGAGACTGTCTCCGGATGAAGTTCAACAACTTCGTCGTCTTCTGAACAAACTCGACTCTTCTAGTGCTACTAGTTCTAATTATGTGCAGTCAGGTATTGCTTTTAATGCTCAGCTTAATTCTTGGATTATTGATTCTGGTGCGAATAGACACATGACAGGCTCTTCTAAAGGCTTTCAAAACTACTCTCCTAGTCCTAAAAGGGATTATGTCCGAATAACCAATGGCTCCCTAACCCCTGGCTCTGGAACATGTTCACTCGTTTATACCCCTGATATTACCTTATCATCCATTCTTCATGTTCCTGACTTTCCTGTTAACCTATTATCTGTTAGCGCTATCACCAAAGCACTAAACTGTAGTGTAAAATTCTTTCATGATTATTGTGTTTTAAAGACCTTCAAACAGGGAAGAAGATTGGCAACGGTGGATTGCATGATGGCTTATATTTGATCAATGGAACTCGAGATTCTGGTCAGGCCTATTTAGGGAAAAATAAGGATGTCAACCAAGAAATAATGCAGTGGCATAGACGGTTGGGACACCCTTCCTTTTTTGCTTTAAAGAAGTTATATCCTAGTTTATTTTCTAGAACTGAGTTTGAATCTTTGTCTTTTGATGCTTGTGAATATGCCAAGCACACTAAAACCTCTTATCCTCTGAGTGATAATAAAAGCATAATTTCCTTTTCAACCATTCATTCTGATATATGTGGCCCTACTCAAACACCTTCTTTGTCTGGTAATCGGTGATTTGCTACTTTTATTGATGGTTGCACTAGAATGACATGGGTATATCTGTTAAAAGCCAAAAGCGAAGTTTTCTCATGTTTTCAGTCATTTCATAAGATGATTTGTACTCAGTTTGAGACTAAGATAAAGATCTTCCGAACTGACAATGACACAGAATACATGGATAAAACCTTTGGAGCTTACTTGGAGTCTTTTGGGATAATCCATCAAACCAGTCAAGAAAAAACAGGCATTTGCTAGAAGTAACAAGATTCCTTTTGTTTACCATGAATCTGCTAAAGCCTTACTGGGGGATGCCATTCTAGTAGCTGCCTACCTCATTAATAGAATGCCACTTAAAACTCTCAATTCTCCGAGTCCTTTGGAAGCTTTAAAGGGTAAAAATGACTATATTGTTCCTCCAAAGATATTTGGGTGTGTTTGCTTTATTCACACTAGGAACTTCGGAAAACTTGATCCTAGAGCTCTTAAGTGTGTCTTTATTGGGTATTAACATAGAAAGGGTACAAATGTTATCACCTCCTTCCCGGAGAACCTTTGTCAGCATGGATGTTACCTCAGTATTACACCATCACCTCTTCAGGGGGAGAATTATAAGGAAGAAGAGATGGTTTTTCCTAATTCCATTGTTGAAACAAGAGAAAATAAAATCGGCGAAAGAATTCGGGGGGGGGGGGGAGACTGTTGGTCGTTTGGTGAGTCATCTACATTTCCTAATTAGTTAGATCTGCCTATTGCTCACAGGAAAGGAGCCAGATCTTGCACCAAACACCCCTTATCTAACTGTCTCTTCTAATTTTTTGTCTCTCTTATAGAGCCTTTGCCTTTTCTATTTCTTCTGTGTCTATTCCCCCGAATTGGAGGGAAGCTTTTGCAGATTCCAAATGAAAGCAAACTATGATTGAAGAAATGAAGGCCTTGTCAAAGAATGAGACTTGGGAACTTGGCACATCACCTCCAAACAAAAAGCTGGTTGGTTGCAAATGGGAATTCACTGTACAACACAAAGCTGATGGTTCGATTGAAAGATTCAAAGCGGGATTGGTGGCTAAGGATTCACTCAGACTTATGGAGTGGATTATCAAGAGACATATTCCCCTGTTGCAAAAATGAACACCATTAGAATTCTTTTGTCTTGTGCAGCTAATCTTGATTGGGACTTACAACAGTTTGATGTGAAGAATGCATTTCTTCACGGACACTTAAAAGAGGTGTATATGGAGATTCCTCCTGGTTTTGGTAATGAACAAAGTCAAGGAAAAATATGCAGATTGGACTGAAGTAGTCTCCTAGAGCTTGGCTTGACAGATTCTGCAAAGCAATGATCTCTTTCGGTTATCAACAAAGCAATGTTGATCACACCTTCATAAGACATCAAAAGGGTAAACTCACTCTTCTCATAGTTTATGTTGATGGCATAGTAATGACAGAAGATGACGAGGAGATGACCTGATTGAAGAAGTTGTTGGCTTAAGAATTTGTGATCAAGGATTTTGGAAAATTGTAATACTTCTTGGGTATTGAGGTTGCTAGATCGAATAGAGGAATCTTTATTTCCCAAAGAAAATATATTCTGGACTCTTGAAAGAAACTGGTATGACAGGTTGCAACCCAGCAGAATCACCCATTGAAAGCAACCACAAACTAAAAAGTGGAGTTGGAAAGTTAGTTGATAAGGAGAGATATCAGAGACTTGTTGGAAGACTTATTTATCTCACACTAGATCAGACATAGCATATTCAGTCAGCCTGGTGAGTCAGTTCATGCATGATCCTCGAGATTCTTATATGCAAGTTGTCTTTCGCATTTTGCAGTAACTGAAGTTTGCGCCAGGAAAAGGTCTACTTTTCTCCAGATGTGGTCACCTCAAAATAGAAGCCTTTACAGATGCGGATTGGCCATGATCTCTAGATGACAGAAGATTTACATCCGGTTATCCTACACTCATAGGAGGAAGCCTGGTCACTTGGAGAAGCAAGAAGCAAAGTGTTCTTGCTAGATCAAGTATCAAGTGCGGAGGCAGTATATAGAGCTATGGTTCAGGGTGTTTGTGAACTTTTATGGTTACGAAAGCTATTAGAGGAATTGAGATTGTCTGAAAAAGGAAAGATTTTCTTGTATTATAACAGGGTTGCAATCAGTATAATTCATAATCCAGTTCAGCATGACCGAACAAAGCATGTTGAAATTGATTGACACTACGAGTGGTGTCTTGAGTTTATTCCATGTTTTATTAAGAAAGAAACTAGTTGATGTGTTTATCAAAGGCCTCAACAAACTGACTTTCCATACGCTAGTTTGCAAGTTGGGCATGTGTGACATCTTTGCACTAACTTGAGGGGGAGTGTTGATTGATATAGATTTCCTAGCATAATTATAGGAGTGATTTGATATAGTCTGATTATATATTGATATTGTATTGATTATAAATGATTATGTATTGATTATAAATGATTATGTATTGATTATAAATGATTATGTATTGATTATAAATGATTATGTATTGATATTGTATTGATTATAAATGATTATGTAATATTCTCTTTCCTTATTTAGTCGTAGGACTTATTGTATAAATGTCCATTGTCATGGGATGTGTTAGAATCTGTGAAGATTCTAGCATATATGTAAATATAGTAGATAAAATATTTTGTAATTAAAATAAAATATTATGTAATTAGGAATTGATTTTCTTTCCTTTTTAGGACATGTAAACTTAGCTATTTAAACCCTAATAGCTTGAGGGAATAATCAAGCTAAGTTCCTCTCATTTTCTCTTCTGATTCACATGGTATCAAAGTCTAGCCCAGCCACAGGAAGAGAAAATTCTAAACTCAAATTTTTTTGCACCTGAATCTGGCGATCAGATCAGTTTTTTCAGCAAAATTTCTTGGTTGTCCGATCCTATCCATTCAATTTTCACCTGATCCCGGCGAGTTTCCGGCGGTCAGATTTGACTTTTCCGGCGACTGCACTATTCATCACTTTCCGGCGATTTTTTCCACAAAATTTGATCAGATTCCGATAAAACAGTCCATTTTATTCACTGTTTCATGCAAGATCTAGTTTATTCCGCATTTCAGATTTGTCATAGTTTCTGGTAATAGTCTCTTTCTCTCATCTTTGTAGTAACTTAACCTAGTGTTTGAGAAAAAAATGTCACTTTCTAGAATGCAGTTATTTGCATCCTTCGATACATAAAATCTGCTCCAGGGAAAGGACTACTCTATGAAGATCGAGGACATGAGAAAATTGCTGGCTATTCAGATGCGGATTACACAGGGTCACCCTCTGACAGACGATCCACTTCTGGATATTGTGTTTTAGTTGGGGGAAATTTGGTGTCTTGGAAAAGTAAAAAACAACATGTGGTTGCTAGATCTAGTGCAGAAGCAGAATATCGGGCTATGGCAGTAGCGACATGTGAACTCATATGGATCAAGCAAGTACTGAAGGAGTTGAAATTTGAAGAAATTAAAGAAATGGAACTTGTGTGCGATAATGAAGTTGCACTTCACATCGAATCCAAAGTTCCACGAGAGGACCAAACACATAGAGATTGATTGTCATTTTGTCAGAGAGAAGGTACTCTCAGGAGACATCGTCACAAGGTTTGTGCGGTCAAATGATCAGCTTGCAGACATATTCACCAAGTTCCTAGCCGGTCCCAGAACGAGTTACTTATGTAGCAATCTTGGTACATATAATTTGTATGCATCAACTTGAAGGGGAATGTTAGAATCTGTGGAGATTCTAGCAAATCTATAAATATAGTAGATAAAATATTCTGTAATTAGGATAGAATACTATGTAATTATGAATTGATTTGTATTGATTTACTTTCCTTTTTAGGACATGTCGACTTAGCTATTTAAACCCCAATAGCTTGAGGGAATAATCAAGCTGAGTCCCTCTCATTTTCTCTTCCGATTCACTTGATGTAAATCATCAAGAAATACAAAGAAGCCTTTTCTTCTTCTTGAAATCTTCAGTTAATGATTGTGGGAGTAGTTTGAATGTAAGTACCTTCCCCAGTATATGCTGCATATACATATTCTACTGAAGTTCTTCTCCGTAAAGTTGTGCGCCTGTGTGATTGCTGACAAGTGATGAAGCATTATTACATCCTTTTTTTCTCCCTTTCTTGGTCGTGGGATGTTGAGTGGCTTGCTTCCTCAGCCTCTCCTTGTAGATTATTGATGTTCCGGAACTAATTTTAAGAATAAACCATGTCTCTGTCTTGTGCTGAAATGGATTCTTTTACTTTTCTATCTGCAACTTGGAGGTTTGGGTGTTTATTGAATAAATGCTGGCTTAATCAGGTATATAGAACAACTTGTTGCAAGCGCTGAGGCTGCAGTGGAAGAAGTTATACGCCGGGGAGTAAGTTTTTTCTTCTTCTCGCTGAACATATGTTGCAAGAAACTTTGAAGTTGTGGCTGAGTTTTCTGGTGCTTTGTCTTTTAGGTGGCTGATCCAAATAAAATTGCTGTTGGTGGTCATTCCTATGGGGCATTCATGACAGCAAACCTCCTTGCACATGCACCTCATCTTTTCTGTTGTGGAATTGCTCGTTCTGGTGCTTATAACAGAACACTAACACCTTTTGGGTTCCAGGTAGACCTCCCAAGTCCTGTTTGAGTTCGACAAGTCTGAAGTCCTAATGATTTGGTGTTTCACCCTGTATTATAGGAGGATTTAGTTCATTCACTTGCGTTGCTGAGAACTTAGTTGTTTTCTTTTTCAGAACGAGGAGAGAACACTTTGGGAGGCCACCAATACTTATGTTGAGATGAGCCCCTTTATGTCAGCCAATAAGATTAAGAAGCCTATTTTGCTTGTCCATGGGGAGGAGGACAACAATCCAGGAACTTTGACAATGCAGGTAAAATGACGGTCCTCTTATTTTTACTTCTATCAGCATCCTGTTTCAAGATTGCCATGTTTTCCTTTAATCTTGCCCCTGTCATCTAAAGTAGGTAACATAGTTGCAAATTTTCTTGATTTACTCCGTAAATTTGCTAGTTCTTCAAAGATTTATTAATGAGTTTGCTGGCGTTGACTTCAAGAGTCTTGATCTTAATCACTTTTTTCTTTTTGCATAATACAGTCAGATCGTTTCTTCAATGCACTGAAAGGTCACGGTGCACTTTGTCGCCTTGTAATTCTACCATATGAGAGTCATGGTTATGGAGCACGGGAGAGTATAATGCATGTACTCTGGGAGACTGATCGGTGGCTCCAAAAGCATTGTGTCTACTCTTCAGATGTCAAGGCAGATGCGTGCAAGGACAATGCAGAAGGGACAGTAGATTCACAAAGCAAAGCTGTTGCTGCTGCTGGAGGTGTTCAAGAGCTTGCAGATTTGGATGAAGACAAATTTCACTCCATCAGGTCATTATTGTGGTAACATCTTATTTCATGGAAATATCTTCCTATTCATAATTTCTCATATCAAGAACTTGATTCTTCTGCCATGGGAAATGTAGTCAAGTTGATTGATCTTGCTTGAATAAAGTTTAACTTGATTCCCCATGTGCAGCAAATTCAAAGTTAGTCACTTTTTGTTTAGCATGGATAAATGCAGTTCCATTCTACCTTGAAATTACTTTTCTGCATTTTATCGTTCATTAACCAAGATTTGACAGATATAGTTTTGTCATTCCATATTAATACCATGATGAGTCATGGACCTTCATCCTTGAACTCCTTGAGGGCTTTAGAACTATATTCCAATAGTTGCTATGGTAGTGGTTTGCGAACTTTCTCCTCAAATTCATTGCATGTCCATGTTCGGTATGAGGTTAGATTTACATAGAGATTGGTGGCTTGCTTTCTGTTTTTAAGGATGCAAGGGGTTAATTGGTTTGAAGGATAGGAAAGAAAGGATTAATGCCATTCATTAATTTTTGTAGATTTACATGGACGGGTGCCCCCTTTTTATGTGGAAATACTCTATTATCTTTTATTAACGCTCCTTTTCACCTTTCCTTTCATTCTTACCAACCTACCAGTAGACTCTCAAATACCTGTTAACCTTTTTCCCTAATTGTCCAGTCCTAACGCAAGTGCGTTGAATGACCAAAACACTATTTCTGGTAACCTCCTTGAATAACAAGGTTACATCATGAGTTCAATGCATCATTGGTGGTCATTTTATTCACTGGAATTTACTCTTATCACTCTCTTTTCTCAATTGCCCATCTTTGTTTCTTGAATTGTAGATTTCATGGGTGACAAGCTACCTGGAGATGAAGCCAGGAGGGTATCGGATAAGGTCCGTGCTGACCACATATACAACATTCTATAGCAACAATAAGAACCCTCTTAAAGAAGTGCAGGTCACAGTATTTTCATAAGACGCATACTGCGTTGTTCTGCTTTGCGCCATTATAATTTATAAGTGTAAAGCTATTGTTCATTAATTAAAGAGGAACTTCATATTGGATATGGTAAACATCTTTTTACTGCGTACAACGATTAGAAATTATTGATTCAGTACTCAATGTATTGCTAGGTTATAATTTCGTCTAACTTATTATGTTGTGTTCTTATTTGGTTCAACTTTGAAAATATCTGATTGAAATTTAACGTTATTTCTTATTGAGCTTATACTATTCGATCTCTCTCTCTCTCTCTCTCTCTCTCTCTCTCTCTCTCTCTTTTTTTATTTTTTTTTATCCTGGACTAGGTCCAGTCACTAGTCTCTGATTACTATTTATCATCCCTGTCTGTTGTTACTGTTTTAGTTTTCCACAGCACTATGCTTATTCATTTCTTCGTCTGAACTGTTCATCTCGTCTTAAAGACTTTACCCCTATCGTGACAGTCGTCTTTAGCTACACCCAATTTTCAGGCCACAACAGTCCTTCAGCGGACACAACAGGCTAATAATCAACCACCGTTGACATAGGAATTTACAAGCTAATCCATGGAGGTCACGACGGAGTCCCAAGATAACCATATACTAAGTTCAGATAATAACCACTTATAAGCATGTTGCAATGAATCATTATAACAATAAGTTAGAGACAGAAAATCATAATACCAAACAAAGATTCATGATGAAAATAAAACTTCATATTAACATAACATTCTTGCATTTCTACAAGATAACATAAATACACGCATACTGTACATGGTGGAGATAACTTAAACGGAAAAAGAAAACTTACATAATTGGAAATACGGGGAGGTTTCCCTTTCGGGAGTCCCGAAAAACTAAACCACACTAAGGGATGGTTGTTTCAAACCAAAGCTATCTTACATGGAGGATTTATTTAGTAAGGGGAGATAGAGAACATGGATAATATTTAGGAAGAGAGTGGAGGTGTAGAGGGTTGAGATTTTTCTCTGTCTGTCTATGTTTCGTTGTGTTCCTTTCTTTTGTGAAGAAAGGGCATGTATTTATAGGGTCTGGCGGACTTGAGCTCCGGATTTCAAAATAAAAAAGGAATCTTCAAAAGTTTCGGCCGGGTGCGCTGTGGGCCCCATCGTCACTTTAACTTTTGACTATTGCGTCTTTTTCTTTTGTCGTCTTCTGCTGCTGGCATCCTCTTTTTTCAAAGTCGTAGATGCTGTCCTTGCTGTCTTATCTTGTCTACTTACTTTCGGCTGTTTGTCGGCCTGTCGCTGTCTGCTATTTGTCTTCCTGTACCTGTTTCTTCTCCAATTTTTATTTTTTGGAGTTTATGTGCTTAAGTTATGTAATGCTATAGAATCAAAACTCATGCCCGAATCGTTATCGTTCGGATCTTGAGCATAATTTTGTAGCAATTCATTGTCTGAACTAGTCTCCGAAACATGATCTATGTCATCCGAGTTCTGGGTATTATTCTCCACTGTCAAGGATGTTCTTGGTAGCGATTCTACCGGATTTTCATGTTTGTCTTCGGTCTTTATGTTCTGCTGTTCCTTGAAAATATTTTCAAGTGTCTCTTTAATTATTTGCTCAATGTTCTTACTTTTATCTTTTTTTGTCTTTCTGGTTCTTGTCTTACTAGTACTTCCTGTAAGAGTCTGGGGAAGTCTCCGTCTGTTTTGTGAAGAGGTAGCCTCTTCTCTTTCACTTTTTGGCAAAGTGACAGCCATCAACGGATTTGATGTGTCTTTACCGGCAACCGTTTGCACCGGACTAGTTGTACCTACATCTGGTACAATAGATTTCTGAGCATTCAGAAGGGAATGCACACCTATCTCATCCATTTTTGAAGGAGATGGAGAACTCTGTGTCTGTTGTCTGATTGAGCTTTGTCTGAGTTTTAACTCGAGTTCTGTGACTTTTTCTAAGAGATATGTATTTTGAGTCTGGAGGGTTTCTTTTGTCTGATTGAGTCTCTTAAAAGCCTCGGTCATTGTGCTACAATGATCGCAAAAGATTATTTTGTCTGTGTCTTTTTGTATTTTATATTGTGGTGTCTGGGCTTGGGTATATCTGAGAGCTGGCGATATATAGTAGTTAGGCCCAAGAGTTCCTCGGGCGTAGTCTAGAGCCTCAGTAAAAATATTAAATCCTTTAAATAAAGGTGTTTTAAAATCTTTAATGGAGTCCACTACTTCCAACCAAGTCTGAAAAATGCCGTTTGTCTTACCATGGACTACCACATAAAATTTAATTTTTTTGTCTAAATTTTTCTCGTTTAAATAAAAACATGTACTATTTAAAGTGGCTACAAAATGACTAGTGTCTTTACGATTGTGGGCAATCCACAAATTGTCTATCAAACATTTTTGTTGTCTGTCTAATACGTAGTCTGGGAGTATTTTAAACGTTAAGTTTGAAGAGGGAAAAGATACTAAATTATTCTTACCAAAAAAGAGTCTTTCTAATGTAGGAGTCTCTTGAGCAGTTATGGGCCTGAAATTCAGGTTCCCCAATACTGATTGTCTGTAGTCATCTTGGGGTTTGGCTGGGCCTTTCCCCTTGTCTTTGTTTTTTGTCGAACTCATTCTGCTAAGATTAAAAAGAAATCGTTAGTTCGTAGTAATTTTTAATCTGCTAAGTTGGTCTGCTAAGTTATTGTCTTTCCCTTTTATGTGTTCGAAAACTAAATTATAAATAGATATTGTGTCTAAGAAATTTAGCCATCTTCTTCTGCTACTATTTTTGTCATTTATTTTCTGATTAAATTTAACTATCGCTTCGCAATCTGTTCTAACTAAAGTCTCTGGTTTATTTAAAATATATAATCTAAAAGCATTTAACGCATATACTACTGCTAAAATCTCTGCGTCTATACTACTCATGTTTCCTTTCTCTTTATACTTACCGCTTTGGTAAGCACAAATCTTTTCTGAACTTTTACTACTATACTTATTAGTTCTGGCTTTGAGTACGGCACCCCATCCCTCAAAACTACCATCTGTCTCGATTATTAGATAATCTGTTTCTAGGGGCATGCTCAAATCTGGAATGTTCTGAATTCTCTGTTTTAACAGTTTTACTATTTTAATGTCTTCGGCGTTAAAATGTTTCTGTCCAGTAGAACCGGTTTTTGAATATAACGGTCCTGCTATCTTTCCTAGGTCTTTTATAAATGATCTAGCGTAGTTTAGTATTCCTAAGAATTTTTGTAAATCTTTGGTCTTATCTAATTTGTCTGGCATATCTAAAGGTTTCTTTGCTATGTGTGGCTGGAGTTTTATCTTACCGTCTCCTAAGGTTACTCCTAAGAAGTTTATATACTTCTTACATAACTCCATTTTCTTTTTGCTAATTATTATACCATTGCTGACAAAAAGTCTGAATACTGTCTGTAAGTGTCCTAAATGTTCTGTCATATTACTACTGAATACTAATATGTCATCGACGTATACTATGACAAATCTTTTATAATCTCCGAATATACTATCCATTTTTCTTTGGAATATAGGCGGAGCTGTCTTTAGACCGAATGGCATAACCAACCATTCGAAATGCCCTTCAGGACAAGTAAAGGCGGTCCATTCAATGCTACTGGAGTGCATTTTAACCTGCCAATATCCTGATTTGCAGTCAAACTTACTAAAAATGTTCTTGCCTTGTATTCTATTTATTAATTCTGATTTATCAGGCAATTTATAACCATCACTTTTTGTATTATCATTTAGTCTTTTGTAATTAATTACCATTCTAGCTTTACCTCTAACTACTTCTGAGTGATTTCTAACTATAAAAGCGGCAGATCTATGTTTTGATGTAGATCTCCTTATGATTTCTAAATCTAGAAGTTCCTTAATCTGAATTTTAAAGTCTTCTAAGTCTTTGTTTGTTGCTTCTATAGAGGCAGTTTTTATGATATATTCTGGGTTAATTATTTCTAATTGGCAAAGGATCTTATTATTATCCCAGTGTTTTAATGGTTTTTCTCCTATAATTTCTAGTTCGTCTAGAATTTTTACAATATTATCTAAGTCTTTTTGATCTTTAATTACTCCTATTTTATCTAATCCTTTTTTGAAATTGTAAAACTCTGTTTCTATTTCTATTAGAGAGTAATTCTTTTCCAAATGTTCTTCATCTTCGGAGAGTATTTCAGTGGTGAAATCTTCTTCGAAATCTTCTAACATTATAGTTTTATCATTGTTCTTATTACAACAGTATTTTTCTCCATCCTTGCAATTTTTACAGCAGCTTGTTGCCAAACTGTTTTGCAGGTTTACGGGAGAGATTTGTATTATTTTGGTCTCTGTTTTAGAAATCTGTACTGGAGTATAAGTACTATTTTTTTGAAAAATAACACCATCTCTAGTTATGGTGCAGCTTCCATCATTATTTAATAAAAAATCTAATCCTATTATAAAGTCTGAATTTATATTTAATTCTCTTACTAGAATTTTGTCTACTTTGTAACTAGGGTTATAAAATTTGGAACAAGTATTATTAAAACTCACTGATGCATCCTGGACATAATATTTATAAATATTATGTGTTCCATCCATCTGCATTGCTGACGAAGGTTTATCTAAAGTTTTGATTAGACTATTTGGGACTATCTTTTTATTTAAAATGCTATTTGTACAACCAGTGTCTACTAATGCTAAAGTAGTTATTTCATAGTCTTTGAGTCTTATTTTAGTTAATAATTTTAAAGAGCTAAATTTTTTATTTTCATTACAAACTATCATTTCTGAATTTACGAATTCTGAAGCTATTTCTCTTTCTAACTGTTCTTCTTCAGAAATCTGTTCTTCGTATACTTCTTTTCCTTTTTCTAAGTTTGTAAGTCTTGCTTCTAAAGAATTCATTCTAGTTTCTAAAGTAATTATTCTCATAGCTAACGTATTGTCTTCTTGTGTAGTTTTTATAGGTTCTTTTATTCCTATAGTAATTCCTAGTTCTTTTTGGAGGCAATTTATACAGCCTTCCATATAACATTTTTTGCATTTTGCTCTTCTGCTCCTGCTAGGGAACCATTTGCAAATGCAACAGGCGGTGCTATCTAGACCTTTATTTCTTTCAAATAAATGGTCGCATTCTATAGTAGTGTTTACTAAATTATTTAAATCTTCGTTTAAGTCTAGTTGCTCTATTCCTATTTCATTAATAAACTCGTCTGCTTCTGAGTCTGAAGAATCTAGTTTATTATTTTCTCCTGTGTCTATACTTACTACGGAGTATATACTTTCTGTATCTGACATATATTCGTCTACATTTATTAGAGTCTCCTGAAAGTCTTCTATTAACTGTGAATTCCTAGTATTATTATTTATCCTTTTGGGACAAGTGTTTGCTAGGTGTTCTATGCTACCACAAGTGAAACATTCTAATCTATTTTTATAAGTTCTATCGTTTCTATATTTTCTGATATGTCTATTTTTATCTAAATACGGTTTTTTAGCTGATGATTTTCTTAAGTAGTATTTTTTCTTTTTATATTTATCATAGTTTCCGTATTTGTTTTTTCTTTTATAACTTTTTCTTTTTACTGGGTCTTTATCGTAACTCTGGGTAGTGTATATCACGCTTTTACAGAAGTTTAACTCATTTTGTTTGAGTTGTTTCTGTATTTGGAGGTGTGTGCACTTCTCTTGAAGTATCTCCATTACGTGTTGTATCCTATGTCCTATGGACCATCGAGCGTTGGGGTTTTGCACAATCCCATCACGCTTGTTCCAACGTTCTTCTATTTCTCTGCCTAATGCTCCTGGTAATTTATTAAAAAGTTTCTTACCTAAGTCTTGATCAAACGAGTTACCGCTGATCGTGCAGTAATAAAAGAAATCGTTTAAAAATTTCTTTATATATACCCAATTGCTAATACTTAGCTGTTCTAGTTTAATTAATGCATTTCTTTGTAATACTACTAATCCACTATTTGGATCTTCTCCTGTTATCAAAGTATGTATTTTATTTGTAAAGTTATATGGGTTTGACCCCATTGCTACCAACTGATGAAATTCTTCTGGGAAATCTGTTTTGTAGGCTTCCCAAAGTGCCTTGGTAGATTCTCCTAAAAATGTTTCTAAGTATTTATACATTGTCTCAGGGTCTGTTTCTACGTAATTTTGTATGTAGTCTGCTACCACTATACCCTTCCATAAATCTATTACGGAATTCCATCTCTGGGGATCATGAGCAGCTATATTCAAAATTTTTCCTCTATTTCCTCCTTCTTGGAGTGTAATAGGTTCTTCTAACGGCATCCTTCTACCCGAAGGTTTGACGTTTTCTACAGGCTCTCCTGCAGTTCTAAATACTCTTCTTCTCGGTATATTACCTGTACTAGTGTCTATTGTGATACGTTCTCCTGCAGTCCTTTGGAACGGGCTGGAGCTAGAAGTGCTAGCTTCCATCAGCTCTTTCTGACTGATTTCAGAGTGTGTTTCACAATCTTCTTCATGTTCTGAAGAAAAGTCTTTCCAAATTGCTTCAAACATTTCTGTTTTTTCTTTAGCAATTTTTTCTTCTTTATATCCTAAGTTGTCTGTTTGTATTTCACAATACTTAAAGTGTTCTACTGTCTCTTCAAATTTCATATTGTCTTTTTTACAACCTTTACATCTAAATAAACTTGTGTTTCTTTTCCTATGCAGGTCTCGCACTTTTTCTAGGGCGATGTCTAGGATTCTTAGGAAAGATGACCACTGATAGTAATACCAAATTTAAGATAAGAATAAACGACGTAGTA
The DNA here is from genome assembly GCA_029783415.1 of Anisodus acutangulus. NCBI lineage: Eukaryota > Viridiplantae > Streptophyta > Magnoliopsida > Solanales > Solanaceae > Anisodus > Anisodus acutangulus. The sequence continues at coordinate 36,568,187 of CM056489.1, forward strand.
GAATTAATGAACAATAAAGGTATAAACTTAATTAAACCTACAAAAATTCAACCAGAAGAATATGCTGGTTTAGAATGGAAGTTAGACAATTTCAATAAAGATAAGAAAAAAGTATTACAACCTACGTCACATGTAGAATATACAAACCATATATATATATATATATATATATATATATATATATATATATTGTTTTTGGAGAAAGTCTAATGGAATGATCTTACATTGTAGACTTGTGAAAAACAATACCAATGTAACAAGTATCTTATTACAAAATTAACTACCGTATTAGTGTACTTGAGGTTGACTTTATAAAATTTTAGTGGTCATTTCGTGCCATTTAGACTTGACTCTTTCCAAATTCAGTAAATTAGCTTTATGACACTAGAAATTCTCTACATACTAACAGTATGAGTGGATAACAATAGTTTTAATGTAGTTGGCATAGCCATATGGATGTTCTTTTTTCATTCTGCTTTATTTTTTTATTTATTAAATTTGCATAGACTTCAAGAGATTGGAAGAATCTTTAGGGATAACTTCTTACCATGTGATTTTGAGTATATGTCGTCTTTTTGACATCAAGTATCTTGACAGGTGCATCTAATGGTTTATGTGGGATATATACCAAACTTTTTCAAGTTACATTCTCTCATTTTATTCTCTGCTTATTACTTGCACCCATTCAATGAGATCACTTAAATAAACATTATTTCTTTAAAGTATGGCCTGGAATCAAGTCATAAACAGGAAGATTACCCTTCTCGCAATGGATAGGTCAGAAAATTAAGTTGCCCTTGATTATTTGATAATATATACTTTCAGCACGTGCTTTCTAATATTCTTTCTCAAACATGCATGCGGCACTCCACAGTACTAGGCGCGGAGGTAGGGCGCAACTGAACCCCTACACTGCTGGAAAATTATATCATACAGTTTTTTTTTTTTAATGTATATATAGTAAATGTTGAATATCCTTGCTGTGTTTATTTCCTTATATTTTGAATCACTTAGTGAAAATCTTATGTCCGCCGCTACACAATACATTATAAGAAATTTAAGATTCTAAGTTCTATCAAAGTAGACCCAGCTACTCCTGTTGTGCATAACGACATGAAGAACATAAATAAAACATAGTTTTATGATGTTAAAAATTCAGGAGGAAGACGCCACGCACTGAAGGAAAAACAGAGGACACAAGGAATATAAAATTAGAAGAAAAGGCATATATATATATATATTATGTATAGTAGTAGTATTATTATCTATCTTACTGAGCAATGACAATATATTTAGTACTAGTATATATAGTCAAGTTAGGATGATGGGGAAACTTAGTCAAGGATGACAGCATTCAGTAATAGGAATTTGGAGAACGTGAAAGACGCCCCGTAGGCCCTATTCACAAGTCGATTTATATTAGAAGAAAAGGCATGTTGTTCACAAGAATTTAGATACACTGGTAATTATAAATTAAAAATGTATGCTGCAAGTATATATAAGTTAAATCCAAAAAGAAAAAAAACATGTCATATTATAAAGGAGTATTATATCTATAGAACAGTGACTATATGTAGTATATAGTCAAAGTGTGGCAACCGCCAACTGGACTACTATACTTCAACAAGAATTTCAATCGTGAAAGATGGCTGTGCCAAAGGCTCTCACCATACATTTTAAATACTCATTTCCTTCACTTCCATTTCCATCATCACTTGTTCGGTTTCCCTAGCACCTAATAAGAAACAAAAGAAGGAAAGGAATTTAAATTCTCTCTATTTTTCCACAAGCTAAGAGTACTAGAAATGGCCCCAGCTGCTGCAGTAATCAGTAACTATGAAGAGGAGGAGATTGTTCGCCCCATAGCGGACTTCTCTCCAAGTCTTTGGGGTGATCGTTTCCATTCATTCTCCCTCGATAATCAGGTCTTTAATTTGTCATCAATTCGTCTTCTTATCTTGTTGGATCATAAGGAAGTTCATTTCTGACTTTGAACATGCATTTTCTTTTTAAATATATTTGCAGGTTGAAGAAAAGTATGCTCAAGAGATTGAAACTTTGAAGGAACAAACAAGGAGTTTGTTAATGTCGGCTTCTGCAGGAAAAACATTGGCTGAAAAGTTGAATCTGATTGACAATGTTGAACGCCTTGGAATTGCCTATCACTTTGAGAAACAAATAGAGGACATGTTGGATCAGATTTACAATGTTGATCCTAACTTTAAGGGTCGTGAATACAATGATTTATGCATTTTATCCCTTCAATTTCGACTATTGAGACAACATGGTTACAATATCTCCCCAGGTAGGTCCATTACGTATGATACATATGTTTTTTGTTTGTTGTTATATCAATAATTCTTGGTAGTTTACACCAGGGAATTTTTGTTTTTATGCTTTTCTGCATGAAAACTGATCTTTTGTTATTCTTCATGAACCAGAAATCTTTAGCAGATTTCAAAACGCAATGGAAAATTCAAGGAATCTCTTAGCGACGACATCAGGGGTCTATTGAACTTTTATGAAGCTTCACATGTAAGGACTCATGGAGAGGATGTTTTGGAAGAGGCACTTGCTTTTTCCACTGCTCATCTTGAATCTGCAGCTCCACATTTGAAGTCACCTCTGAGTTAGCAAGTGACACATGCCCTTGAGCAATCTCTCCATCAGAGCATACCAAGAGTTGAGACACGCTACTTCATCTCCTTCTACGATGAGGAGGAATTGAAGAATGATGTGTTGCTTCGATTTGCCGCCAAATTGGATTTCAATTTACTTCAGATGTTGCACAAACAAGAACTCAGCGAAGTATCAAGGTACGTTAACAATTTACATTATAAATATAAATTACTTGTTTTATAGTAAATTCTCAGAATCTGATATGTTGTTACTTACTTTGTAGGTGGTGGAAAGATTTGGATTTTGTGACAACACTTTCATATGCTAGGGACAGAGCAGTCGAGTGGTACTTTTGGACCGTGGGAGTGTGCTGAACCTCAATATTCTGAAGCTCGTGTCATGCTTGCTAAGACTATAGCAATGATTTCGATAGTAGATGACACATTTGATGCTTATGGCATTGTAAAAGAACTTGAGGTCTACACCGATGACATTCAGAGGTACGAACTACTTCTCGAATTTTGTCTGCAATTTTGAATTTTTGCCTACAATTTATAATCCAAGACAAGCTTTGGCGTCAAACACTATACATTTTTCCTTCTTCCTATGATATATGTTATGTTAAACTGATAAACTTATTGAATTAATTTCTTTTTCATTTATTAGGCGGGATATTAACCAAATTGACCGGCTCCCAGATTACATGAAAATCAGTTACAAAGCACTTTTAGATCTCTACAACGATTATGAAACAGAGTTGTCAAAGGATGGCAGATCTGAAGTTGTTCACTATGCAAAAGAAAAGAGTATGAATCATGAATGAAAGAAATAATCCCTTGATTATTTTCATTAATTGAAAGACTATTTATACAAGTTACATATTTCCATAATAGGAGAATCCTATTCCTATTCTACTCCTAAAACCTTATTCTACTTGGATACTAACTATACATTTATGGTAATACAATTATTATGGTAAGTGTACAATACTAATTACATTACAATATTACCTAAACTAGGATACTAAATATTTACCCATATACACGGTACAAAGGGGACTGAATCCGAGACACAATATACACACAATATACATGTATATTGTGTATATTTAACACTGCCCCGCAGTCATAGCGGGCGGTCTTCGAACACTGAGACTGTCCCTAAAATCTTCAAAAAGGACCGAGGGAAGACCCTTTGTAAAGATGTCTGCAATCTGATATCTTGACGGGACATGACGGACGCGTACCTGACCCCGAGCAACCTTTTCGTGGACAAAGTGAATGTCCATCTCGATATGCTTAGTGCGTTGGTGCTGAACCGGATTACCGGAAATGTAAATGACACTAATATTATCGCAATAAACCAATGTTGCCTTCTGAATGGGACAATGAAGCTCCAAAAGCAAATTACGTAACCAACATGATTCCGGGACCACATTAGCTACCCCTCGATATTCAGCCTCGGCACTTGAGCAGGATAGAGTCGACTGGCGCTTCGCAGACCAGGAGACCAAGTTGTTGCCAAGGAACATACAATAGCCAGTAGACCGTCTGGTGTCTGGACAGCCACCCCAATCAGCATCCGTATACGAGACAAGTGTGGATGTCGAGGAAGGATATAAATGCAAATCATAGTCCAGTGTACCCTGAATATACCGAATGATGCATTTGAGTGCATTCATGTGCTCAATTCTGGGATCATGCATGAACAAATACACCTGCTGGACATCATATGTAATATCTGGTCTCGTAAAGGTAAGATACTGAAGGGCCCCTGCAAGCCTGCGATAGCGGGTCGAGTCCTCGTAGGGTACGCCGACTGCGGCACTAAGTTCGACTTCGTATCAACTGGAGTGGAAGTTGACTTACAGGATGACATCCCAACCCTCTCGATGATCTCAGTTGCATACTTCCGTTGTGACAAGAATAATCTATCGGAATGACGAGTGACGACAATCCCCAAAAAGTAACTCAAGGGCCCTAAGTCTTTCATAGCAAACTCAGAGCTGAACATGGTCATGATAGACTGGCGTAAGACATTGGAAGAGGCAGTCAAAATGATATCATCCATATATAACAGAATGTAGGCCAAGGACGAACCACGACGGTAAATGAACAAGGAATTATCTGACCTGTTGTGAGTGAACCCAATAGTCGAAACATAGTCAGCAAACCTTGTATACCAGGCCCGGAGAGACTGCTTAAGTCCATATAAGGACTTCTTCAATAAACATACATGATGAGTGAACGGTCTATGACTAAAATGTCTTTTTGATTTAAAAATACCCCGTTGACTACGAGTGAACGGTCTATGACTCGAGGGAGAATTGCATGGATTTTGGGAATTTGTTGGGTTCGGGACGGACTTGCCAGCAGGCAGTGGGCCTGATGGCCCAACACAGTATACTGGAGCAGTAACTGGACCCGTTCCAGAATTGGGCTGGACTGGCCCAATCGCTGGAACTGGTCCAGTGGAGGTACTGGGATAGACAGGGGTGACGGGTCAGTGGGGCCAGCGGGCAGTGCGCCCGCTGGAGAATTTTGGGTAAGGGAGATGTCCAAAAAATGCTGATTAATATACGGGAATATTTGTTCATCCAAAAAATTATACGAACTAGGCACGGGAGTATTAACTTTAGCAAATGGAAACTGGGATTCATCAAAAATGACATGGCGATTAATGATGATTTTATTAGAGGATAAATCAAAGCATTTGTAGCCACGATGATTAGACGGAAAACCCAAAAACAAACACGGAGTAGACTGGGCCTGAAGTTTGTTAATTGTGGTGGACGGGAATAACGGATAACACAAACACCCAAAAATCCGAAGATGTGAATATGAAGGAATTTTATTATATAAAATTTGAAGGGGGGAAGAATATGTCAAACCTTTGGAAAGATTTATGTTAAGGAGATAGTTAGCCATTTGGAGAGCATGATGTCAAAAAGACGGGGGACGGAAGCATGAATCAATAATGTTCGGACAATGTTATTTATGGAGTGAATTTTGTATTTGGCTTTCCCATTTTGTGAAGATGTATGAGGATAAGAGAAACGAAAATTTATCCCATTATTAGCATAGAATTCCCGAAACACCCCATTGTCATATTCTTTGTCATTATCACACTGAATATTTTTTTATTTATCGGTCGAATTGGGTTCTGATGAATGCTCTAAATTTTAGGAAGATGGAAAAAGACGAGCATGCCGCAAGAAAGGAGAAATGACTGCAAAAGCTGATGGCAGGGCTTGACTCGATGGACTGGAACTGGGTGTGATAGGATAAAGATCTCCCCTACTATCACACCTCATGAGAGGACTCCCCGTCTTGAAATCCTTCACAGAGAAACCAAATGGATCAAATTTAATAGCAACAGAATTGTCAGTAGTGAATTTAAGGACATAGACTAAGTTTTTAATCAATTTGGGGTGTGTAGGGTGTTTTTCAAGATAAGAAGAGAATGAGGGGGAGATAACGTTTTATGACCATAACCACGAATTGGAATATAATTACCATTACCAACGATTATACCGCGGGGGTTGCTCAAATTGGAATAAGACGAGAGCGTACCTGAATTGGATGTCATGTGGGTAGTGGCACCGGTGTCTATACCAATTTGGGTCCGGAGGATTTAAACCAAGTGTGTGCATTGCGGCTTCGATGTTGGTAGGCGTGGTACCGCTGCGTGATGGGCTTGCGGGGGCCGAGGCCCAAGCACCCCTGCTAGCGGTCTCGGCCCAGACTGCTGGCTGTAGGTGGACCAGGCCGAATTGGGCCTGGACTACTACTGGCCCGTCCACTGCCAGTTGGGCTGAAATTGCCGCTGGGAGGCAAATTGGCTGGGCCCAAACTGCTGTTGTGGGGCCCACTGCCACTATATAGGGGGCCACTGTGGGCCCCAGAACTGTTGTTGCTGCTGCTGACCACTGCAAGGACCCCCACCACCACCACCATTCTGCCGGCTGCCGCCGTTGTTGCCACCGCGGTTCTTGCCATTATTTTTCTTATTGCCACCCTTTTTGCCTCCACCGTTGTTGCGATTTTGGCCTGAGTTGTTGGAACCGGTAGGATACACCATGGACTCGATCATCATGACTACGGGACTAGCACCGGTAGCCACTCGTTTTGCCATGCCTGCTTCTTCGAGTGTAAGCATAGAACGAGCCTGATAAAATTACGGAAGTGGATTATTTTACCGAAGAAGCGTTCCAACACCACTATAGGTCTTAGAGAGGCCGGAAACCATTTGGAGGACCAAACGGCCGTTCGAAACTGGTGCGCTAACGTTGCGAAGTTGGTCCGCCAATTCTTTTAATCTTTTGCAATAAACCGAAACATAAGGGAAATCTTCCATATTGACGTGGGAGAAATCCTGCTCAAGGGTAACGGCTCTAGAATTTTGATTATCTTGGAATATATCATGCAGTTTATCCCAAGTCGTATGTGTCGTAGCGTCATGCTCAATAATTGTTTGCAAAAGATCAGTAGAAATTATGGAATATATCCACTGAAGGACGGTAGCATCAAGAGTCGTCCACAACTTAGGATCATCCTCGTGTTTTGGCACCTCCGTATCCTCAGGAGCCGCATGGATTATGTGATGGATGACTTGATGCGATCGTGTGTGAATTTTGACTTGGCTTTTTGTTGTTGCTCAGTCTTGAGCTTGCGGCATTCGTTGATCCTATGACCAGGTTTCCCACAGTGATGACACTTACCTCTGAACGTCTCTGCTGTGTGGGCCTTGCCGTCTTTCTGGAACTTCCGCATCTTGATTGAGTTCCCTTTGGTCTCAGCCAGATTTGCCTTTGCCTCAGCAGTTTGTCTGCCCCTAGGTAAGGCCTTCTTGTTATCTTCCTGGATTTGGAGTTTGATAACAAGCTCTTCAAATGTCATCTCATTTGTCTTGAGTTTTAAGTAACTCATAAACTCATTCCATAAAGGAGGTAACTTTTCAATCAGGGATGAAACCAAAAATTGCTCGTTTGGTTTAAATCCTTCCAAATCCAGGTGATGTATCATCATTTGGAATTCCTGGACTTGGGACATCACTGTCTTGCTATCCACCATTTGGAATTTTAGAAATTTTCCAACGATGAACTTCTTAGTACCCGCATCTTGTGCATTGTACTTCTTTTGCAGTTTTTCCCACAGCTCTTTGGCAGTGCCAACGGTGTAATATACCGTGTAGAGAGGGTCTGCCAAGCAGTTCAGTATGTAATTCTTGCACATGAAATCGCTATGATTCCATGCGTCACGAACCATCTTCATGCCATTAATGACATGGATACCAAGGCCCCCTTCATCCGTTTTATTAGGCGAAGAGTCCATTTCATCTCCAGCTTGTGGAGGATCTTCCGTAAGGAACTAGGTCATGCCCATAACTGTTAAGTAGAACAGCATCCTTTGCTGCCATCTCTTAAATTCTGATCCCATGAATTTTTCAGGGCGATCATGGTGGTGTGAGGAAGAAGGTGTAGCACGGCGATCGGGAAAAGCGGCGGTGTTACTGCCTTGAACAGTGGCAGGCGGCGATAGTGAAAGCGGCGATGTTCACGCCTTGGCGATAGCGGCGATGGCGGGGAAGGCAGCAACGTTACCTCGAGAGGCATCAGCAGTAGCAGCAACATCGGTCATATTTCCAGCCATGTTATTGCAGTTACCGTAAGCTAATATTGTCTTAAGATTGTTGGTATATCAAAGGATGCAGGAAACGGAAATTATATGTAACTGCTAATGTAAGAATTGAAATTACAATTCAACTAGAAAACTGAAAATTACAAAGATGTTGAACAAGAAAACTGGAAAGTGATTTTTATTGCTGAGTCGAGTGTGGCACTCTGTCCTTAAGACAATATTGCCCCGTATGTATCTTTTATACGTCCTGGACAATTCGTCTCGCAAGATAAAACAGCAATGGAACAATTGAGAAAAGGAAACTCAAGAGCTACCGTGAAGAATATTGAGTAACGAAATGATGCTTGGAAGTTGTAGGAAGAAACTATTTTCTGCTTGTGTATTTTCGTGTAGTGTAAGTATTTCTCAACAATGGTGCAAGGGGTGTTTATATAAGTGAGGGATGGGCTGTTTAACTGCCTCCATAACAACCATTATTGGCCAAATAATGACTATTATGGAGGTAGTAAAGCCACCAAATAAATGGTGAGAAAGACCAACAGATTGGCCATTATAGGAGGAGTAATTCAGCCAAAATAAATGGCTGAATTGAGTGCTTGACATTTCTGTTCTGACTGCCCAAATTTTGACTTTCTTGAAACTTCAGGGACAAAACTGTACATCTTGAAACTTCAGGGACCAAACTGTATATCTGAAAGAATTCTGGTCCAAACTGTACATCTGAAACTTCTGAGATCAAACTGTACTTCTGGCAAAGTTCTCTGGCCCAAAAAGATAATATCAGAAGACCCACAGCCCACGACCCGTGACCCGTGAACCCGGAATCGGACGGGACGAGCGGGCGGCGGTGGCGCACGTGTGGGCTTTCCTCGAACCGAAGCACATCTAGGTCCTCCCTCCTTTAAACACATGGGATACCCCTTGGGTCCCAAACCCCAAACCAATTTCGAGTCTTATATACACAACAATTCTTTCTTCCTCTACCGATGAGGGAGAATTGATCACACACCACACTTTTCCATGCTTCAAACACCTTACTTCGTGAACCAATATCTCTTTCATTTCTCAATGAAATTCGACGATTCTTGGCCCTACGGTTATCTACGTACTTAGTAGATCATGCATGTGTGAAGAACCGAATTCTCCAATATGCGTAACACTAGTGTTTAAGCCGTTAAAGTTGGTCGGTCGCAACTCCCGCCAAAGGCTAATTTCCAACAATCCCCTCTTGAAAGAGATTTTGGCGCACTCACATGATGTCTTTTCATTTCCAGCAATATTTCAGCGGACCGATGTTGCATAAAGAGAGGTAGCTTCAGCTTTGAACCTTCCATAGTTGAATACCATCGGACTTACTTACTGCGCGGTGAACGTGATGTCTTGAACCGTCAGTGTTTAGTGTAAGCCAAGTCAATGGTACCAACACAACAAATTCCCTTACTCTCTTCATCGTAATATTTTGTCCGTTTTGGCCATGGACAACGTCTTGGATTCTTAAGTGCGTTCATTTGAGGCGGCCCGTCCTCGCACTTAAATAAGTGGTCTCCTACAAGGTATCCTGCTATACCCCACTTCACAAGTGTTAGGAACCATTAAAAGTTTTCCAAAAAACCTAACCTCAACTGCTGAGGATCATTACAGGTTTTGAAAACTTAACCTTTACCCATACTGCAGCTAGCACTTAACGTCTATCGCGGGAACGTCTTTGGATTTGGTGTTTCTTTTCAGAAATCACTATCCGAAGTGCTCATGCTTCCACTGAAGCGATCAACTGAACCATTACAACTTCGTTTTCCCATTGAACCAAATTACTGGATCTCCAGTTAGTAAGGTTGGGTTACCACTGTATTGGTCCTTATATTTTGGGTTTTAAGCTCATTCCCCTAGACATGCAAGCCACCTGATCCTTGGGCAAGCCCTTTGTCAATGGGTCTGCTATATTATCCTTTGACTTAATGTAATCAATGGATATTATACTCGTAGTGATCAGTTGCCTAACGGTCTTATGCCTCCGTCGAATATGACGAGACTTGCCATTGTACATACCATTCCGTGCCCTTTCTAGAGCCGACTGACTGTCGCAGTGGATCATTACCGAAGGTACGGGTTTGTTCCAACACGGAACATCCTCTAAGAAGTCATGAAGCCACTCAGCTTCTTCTCCTGCTTTATCTAAAGCGATAAACTCCGATTCCATCTTGGATCGAGCGATGCAAGTTTGCTTAGAGGATTTCCAAGACACAGCCCCACCACCAATTGTAAATACATACTCACTGGTGGACTTGGTGTTCTCTATATCAGATATCCAGTTTGCATCAATGTACCCCTCTAGTACAGCTGGATATCTCGAATAGTGTAATCCGAAATTTAACGTGTATTTCAAGTATTGTAATACCCGATTCAACGCCTTCCATTGATTATCACTCGGATTACGGGTGAACCTAGCCAACTTATTGACTGCGTAAGCAATATCAGGTCGGGTGCAGTTTTTTATATACATCAAACTACCGATCACCTATGCATATCGCTCCTGGTATACAGGTGCACCAAGATTTTTATCAAGCTTTTGATTTGTATCCATTGGTGACGTTATCGGTGAACTGTCTAACATCTTGAACTTTCTCAAAACATCCTCGATGTAGTGAGACTGAGATAAGACCAGTCCGTCAGACGTCTTAGAGATTTTAATCCATAGGATGACATCTGCGATACCCATATCCTTCATGTCGAAGCATTGTTTCAACATGTTCTTAGTCTCTAGGATTACCCTAGGACTGCTTCCTGTGATTAACATGTCATCTACATACATGCATATCATAACAAATGAGTCAGAGTTACCTTTCGTGTAAACACATTTATCACACTCATTAATGGCGAACCCCTTCGAAAGTAGAGTACTATCAAATTTTTCGTGCCATTGCTTCGGGGCTTGTTTCAGCTCGTACAGAGATTTGACAAGCCGACAGACTTTCTTCTCTTGCCCTTGAACCACATACCCCTCGGGTTGGTCCATATAAATTTCTTCTTCCAAATCACCGTTTAGGAAGGTTGTCTTAATATCCATCTAGTGTATCTCAAGGTCACGCAAAGCTGCGATCGCAATGAATACCCGTATGGATGTCATCCGGGATACCGGAGAATATGTGTCAAAGTAGTAAAAGCCTTCTGTCTGCAGATAGCCATTGACTACCAACCTGACCTTGTACTTGTCTATAGACCCATCTGTTTTGTATTTCCGTTTGAGTATCCATTTACAACCCAACGGTTTATTTCCCGGAGGAAGATCAACCAACTCCCAAGTATGGTTATGCATAATGGAGCCTATTTCACTCTCAATAGCTTCTTTCCAGAGCGGTGCTTCTGGAGTTGACAACGCCTTAGCAATTGTCATTGGTTCATCATTAACCATATAAGCTACAAAGTCAGGACCGAAGGATTTATCCTTCCTGGTCCTTTTACTTCACCTTAGATCCATCTTTGGAGTCTCCAAGTTCTGAGAATCTGGAACACTAGATTCCGGATGTTCAGCCACCTCGAGATTCGCTAGATCTGAACCATCTAGATCCGGGCAGTCAAGTACTCCCGGTTCTTGAGAACTTTGTGCATAACTTCGTTTGGGAGAGGTTGTGTCTTTTTCCTTTCTAGGAAAAGTACCTTCAAAGAATAAAACATTCCTTGATTCCATAATTGTACCCTGGTGGATATCTGGAATATCTGACTTATGCACTAAGAAGCGATAAGCACTACTATTATTTGCATATCCGATGAATATGCAATCTACAGTCTTAGGCCCAATCTTGACCTGCTTTGGCTTGGGTACTTCAACCTTAGCCAAACAACCCCACACCTTAAAATATTTGTAGGTGGATTTCTTTCCTTTCCATGATTCATATGGAGTTTTGTCCTTAGCCTTATGTGGGACTCTGTTAAGAATAATATTAGCGGTAAGGACGGCTTCTCCCCACATATTTTGGGGAAGACCGGAATTGATAAGCAAGGCATTCATCATTTCCTTCAATGTGCGGTTTTTACGTTCCGCCACACCGTTCGACTGAGATGAGTATGGAGCCGCCGTTTGATGAACAATGCCTTCTTGGGCACAGTATTCCTCAAAAGGCGCTACATATTCTCCCCCTCTATCGCTACGAATGGATTTAATCCGTAGGCTTAGTTGGTTCTCAACTTCTGCTTTGTAACGTCGGAACGCTTCAAAGGCTTCATCCTTACTTTTTAACAAGTAAATGTAACAATACCTTGTGATATCATCAATGAAAGTCACAAAGTACTTGTTCCCCCCTCTAGTTTGGGCGAACTTCAAATCACATATATTTGTGTGAATAAGTTCTAGAGGAGTGGTATTCCTTTCGACGGATCGAAAATGAAGTTTGGTGAGTTTTGCCTCTATGCACACCTCACACTTATGTTGAGGGTTTACGTCGATAGACAGCAACAACTCCATCTTTACCAGCCTTTGAATAGACTTGTAGTTAACGTGTCCTAATCTATGATGTCATAAATTAGAAGACTCAAACAAATAAGAAGAAGGTTCAACTTTATTTCCTTGACGCAATACAGACATGGCATTCACTTTAAAGAGGCCTTCACAGACGAAGCCTCTCCCCACAAATGTGCCATTTTTAGTGAGTACAAACTTATTGGATTCAAACACTAGGCTAAAACCAGCATTAACCAATAAAAGTCCAGAAACTAAATTTCTGGGACGTGCATCACTTCATTCAGAGTGAGTTCCTTGCCGGAAGTCATCTTCAGGACCACCTTTCCAACCCCCAGCACGTCCGAGGAAGCGTTGTTACCCATGAACAGCTTCTTGTCGGTGACCGGAGTGTACGTGGAGAAGGCATCTTTGTTGGAACAGATGTGTCTTGTTGCACCTGTGTCCACCCACCACTGCATCGGATTCTCAACCAAGTTGGCTTCTAGCACCACTACCGAGAAATCCTCAATCATGTCATCCAGGAGCGTGTCCTTGACGACGTTTGCTTGCGCCTTGCCTTTCGACTTGGCTTTTTGTTGTTGCTCAGTCTTGAGCTTGCGGCATTCGTTGATCCTATGACCAGGTTTCCCACAGTGATGACAGTTACCTCTGAACGTCTCCGCTGCGTGGGCCTTGCCGTCTTTCTGGAACTTTCGCTTCTTGATTGAGTTCCCTTTGGCCTCAACCAGATTTGCCTTTGCCTCAGCAGTTTGTCTGCCCCTAGGTAAGGCCTTCTTGTTATCTTCCTGGATTTGGAGTTTGATAACAAGCTCTTCAAAGGTCATCTCCTTTGTCTTGAGTTTTAAGTAACTCATAAACTCATTCCATGAAAGAGGTAATTTTTCAATCAGTGATGCAACCAAAAATTGCTCTTTTGGTTTCAATCCTTCCAAATCCAGGTGATGTATCATCATTTGGAATTCCTGGACTTGGGATATCACTGTCTTGCTATCCACCATTTGGAATTTTAGAAATTTCCCAACGATGAACTTTTTAGTACCCGCATCTTGTGCGTTGTACTTCTTTTGCAGTTTTTCCCACAGCTCTTTGGCAGTGCCAACGGTGTAATATACCGTGTAGAAAGGGTCTGCCAAGCAGTTCAGTATGTAATTCTTGCACATGAAATCGCTATGATTCCATGCGTCACGAACCATCTTCATGCCATTAATGACATGGATACCAAGGCCCCATTCAGCCGTTTTATTAGGCGAAGAGTCCATTTCATCTCCAGCTTGTGGAGGATCTTCCGTAAGGAACTGGGTCATGCCCATAACTGTTAAGTAGAACAACATCTTTTGCTGCCATCTCTTAAATTCTGATCCCATGAATTTTTCAGGGCGATCATGGTGGTGTGAGGAAGAAGGTGTAGCACCAGCAGTCGGGAAGGCAGCGGTGTTACTGCCTTGAACGATGGCAGGCGGCGGCGATAGTGAAGGCAGCGATTATTCGCCTTGGCGATGAGCGGGAAAGCAACATTGCCTCGAGAGGCATCAGCAGTATCAGCAACATCGGTCATATTTCCAGCCATGTTATTGCAGTTACCGTAAGCTAATATTGTCTTAAGATTGTTGGTATATCAAAGGATGCAGGAAACGAAAATTACAAGTAACTGCTAATGTAAGAATTGAAATTACAATTCAACTAGAAAACTGAAAATTACAAAGATGTTGAACAAGAAAATTGGAAAGTGATTTTTATTGCTGAGTCGAGTGTGGCACTCTGTCCTTAAGACAATATTGCCCCGTATGTATCCTTTATACGTCCTTGACAATTCATCTCCCAAGATAAAACAACAATGGAACAATTGAGCAAAGGAAACTCAAGAGCTACCGTGAAGAATATTGAGTAACGAAATGATGCTTGGAAGTTGTAGGAAGAAACTATTTTCTGGTTGTGTATTTTCGTGTAGTGTAAGTATTGCTCAACAATGGTGCAAGGGGTGTTTATATAGGTGAGGGAGGGGTTGTTTAACTGCCTCCATAACAGCCATTATTGGCAAAATAATGACTATTATGGAGGTAGTAAAGCCACCAAATAAATGGTGAGAAAGACCAACGGATTGGCCATTATAGGAGGAGTAATTAAGCCAAAATAAATGGCTGAATTGAGTGCTTGACGTTTCTGTTCTGACTGCCCAAATTTTGACTTTCTTGAAACTTCAGGGACCAAACTGTACATCTGAAAGAATTCTGGTCGAAACTGTACATTTGAAACTTCTGGGATCAAACTGTACTTCTGGCAAAGTTCTCCGGCCCAAAAAGATAATCGCCCACAGCCCGGAACCGGACCGGCGGCGGTGCACGTGGGCTTTCCTCGAACCGAAGCACATCTAGGTCCTCCCTCCTTTAAATACATGGGATACCCCTTGGGGTCCCAAACCCCAAACCAATTTCGAGTCTTATATACACAACAATTCTTTCTTCCTCTACCGATGAGGGAGAATTGATCACACACCACACTTTTCCATGCTTCAAACACCTTACTTCGTGAACCAATATCTCTTTCATTTCTCAATGAAATTCGACGATTCTTGGCCCTACGGTTATCTACGTACTTAGTAGATCATGCATGTGTGAAGAACCGGATTCTCCAATATGCGTAACACTAGTGTTTAAGCCATTAAAGTTGGTCGGTCGCAACTCTCGCCAAAGGCTAATTTCCAACACCTACTTGTGCATGAAGTGTGCTAACAAGGAAGATTTTGAATGGTTGACCAAGAACCCTAAAATTCTTGAAGCCAATGTGACCTTATGTCGAGTCATTGATGACATGGCCACCTATGAGGTATACATTTCATCAAATAAACTCACATTTTTAATTTTACCTGAGTTACAACCATGAGCCAGTGAAAAATGTTGTCATACTTATACCAACACGTATGATTTCCTTTCAGGTTGAGAAGGGTAGAGGTCAAATTGCAACTGGAATTGAGTGTTACATGAGAGATTATGGCGTATCAACAGAAGAGGCAATGGAAAAATTTCAAGAAATGACCGAGATAGCATGGAAGGATGTAAATGAAGTAATCCTTCGACCAACTCATGTCTCTACAAAAATTCTCACTCATATTCTCAATCTTGCTCGCATTATTGATGTCACTTATAAGCACAATCAAGATGGATACACTCATCCTGAGAAAGTACTAAAACCTCACATTATCGCCTTGTTGGTGGACTCTGTTGAAATTTAAATCTTCAATTGTTGAGTACATCTTGGAGCACTTGGTTCTGGGTCCCTCAAATAAGTATTTGATGGATGCCTTGTTGGTATCTTTGTTGCTAGCTAGAGTAGGTAGGAGTTGCTGACGATACATGTTGTTATCGCGTAGTGAAGTTACCTTCTTAAATTATTTTGTATCCTTATTGACATTTGAATTATACTAATGCTTCTTTTAAACTCTGTAAAACAATTCTGGATAGGCTTCAGCGGTTGCAACTAATCCTGACTAACCACAAGAAAATGAGTAGTCGAATAATAATGAGTTATTGTCAAAATAAACACATAATATGACATCAAAACATAAAAAGCTAACTCCCGAAAATTGATGAATAGATGTCCTGTCCAGCCTGATATTCATGACACAAGTGAAACTGCTGTAGGAATACTTTTTGTTTCTAAATCAACCGAAGGGTTAAACTTGACTTCTCTGCTAAAGCCTTGAATACAGTTACATTTCTTTTCATCTTTATATCTAATTCTCTAAAATTACTACTATCAAATTATTGTGAAAATCATTACAAGCTACGGAGCTTAACAGTAACATAAGAAATGCAGCAACTTTGCACTATTGCGGCAACACAATTAAATCAAATGAAATACACACACACACACACACACAAAAATTAAAATAAAACATGATCTATCCCACGACATTAAAGGCTGGAATACTGTAGTTCAATAAGAGGGCAGTTGCAGTGAAGCACGGGCTGTTGAGTTTTACAATTGAAATAGGTTGGTGAGAGATTACTTGACACATTTTAGGAAGGAGTTTGTAATGCCTCAGAAGCTGATGAGGCTGTTGCTTAAACATTTTGGAATCTTTTATGTTTCAGAATGGGGTAAAAGGTTTCATGTATTTCTCAACAGTGCTTATGAAGGTTCTAAGCTTTGTTGGTTACAGAAAGGAGGAGGAATCAATGGATACTCTTAAGGATTTGCAGGAGTATGAGGATGACATATCTCTAGAATATTCTTTGTACATCTCCTATATTAGCTAAAATTGTAGTCCAATTGTAATTAGGAAGTGTAGTCCAATTGCAATTAGGAAGATTAGTTAACTAGTTTGTAAAGGAGTAAATAATTATGTAACACTAGATATATTGTATATAATAATCAATGAAAGGGAGGGGAACATATTCCTTTGTGGTATCAGCAGCCAAATCCTAAAATTCTCTTCCTAACCTCTCGGCCGCTTCCTCCCTCTCCTCTTCCCCAAACTTTTCAATGGCTGAACAACCTAAATTCCATCATGCCCTTGCAGTTAACAACATCAAAAACTTCATTCTCATAACTCTTGAGATGGAAAAGGGTCAGTATTCATCTTGAGTGGAATTATTTAAGATTCATTGTCGTGTGTACAAAGTCATCGACCATATCATCCCTCCTAAATCAAAGCCCCTGGAACACCCTGATGTTTCTGATGATGACTTTTGGTCCCTCTTAGATGCGGTTGTTCTACAATGGATCTACGACATGATCTCAAATGATCTATTGCATACAATCATTGAAATCGACGCCACAGCCCGACAAACGTGGGAGCGCTTGAAAAGTATTTTTCAAGATAATAAGACACAACGTGCCTTGTACCTAGAAAATTAATTTAAGGACATTCAGCATGATGATTTTCCAAATGCGTCGGCTTATTGTCAGGAACTTAAGATGATTGCCGATCAACTCTCCAACGTCGGTGCACCGGTCACTAATCAACGGTTGGTGATGCAACTTATTGCGGGTTTTAATGAAACTTATGACGACGTCGCTACCATCCTCAAACAATGCACGCCATTGCCTTCATTCTATGAGGCCCGTTTGAGACTCATCTTTGAAGAAACCCGAAAAACAAAGTGGGTTGCAGCTCATAAAAGCACCGCCGATGCCGCGCCCCTCCGCTGACAGCAGGACCCCATTTTCCGATTCACAAAACCGGCAATCCGACGACCCGAGACATGGTGCGCCTTCCCGAAATCACCATAAAATGCGAAACTCTGGCAAAGCACACGACAGTCATGGCGGGAGCAACAGCCGTGGCGGGAGGGGCCAACCACTGCCGGCTGGCAGCAACCCACATCGGCAGCGGCAGTGGCAACAACCTCCACCGTGGGCTACCTACCCGCCATGGGCTACATAGGCTCAGCCGGCTTGGGCTGCTCTACCTTGCCTATACCCGACATCCTCCTGGGCCCCACCTCCTGCCCAACAGCCCCAGATCGGCATCGTCGGTGCACGTCCACAGCAGGCATACATTGCACATACCTCTCCTCCTTCCACTTACGCCCCGATGGATATTGAGGCGACTATGGAAATGATGTCCCTCAACATTCCAGACAACAGTTGGTACATGGATACTGGCACCACATCTCATATGACGTCATCCTAATGTACTCTCTCATCTTATTTCAATACGAGCAATTTAAATCGTCATATTATTATTGGTAGTGGACAGGACATTCCTATTCGAGGTTGTGGAAAATCATCTCTCTTCCCACCACACCCTCTATTAGCTTTAAAAAATGTTCTTCATGCCCCGATATCAAAAATCTAATCTTTGTGCGTCGTTTCACAACCGACAATAATATTTCTCTTGAATTTGATCATTTTAGTTTTTATGTAAAGGACCTTATGACAGGGATGCGAATAATGCAATGTGATAGCACCAGGGACCTTTATCCTATTACCACCACCGTCGGTCATCCAACCTCATATCCGTCATCTCTTGCAGTTATTTCCTCCTCCTTATGACATAATAGATTAGGACATCCGGGAGACTCTATTTTACGCTCATTTCGCAAAAATAAATTTATAGATTGCAAACATGTATCTTATACTCATGTTTATAAATCTTGTGTTTTTGAGAAATATGTCAAGTTGCCATTTTATTCTTTATCTACTTGGATTTTAATACCTTTTGACATAATACACAGTGATTTATGGACTTCTCCTATTTTAAGCACAGCCGGGCATCGATACTATATGTTGTTTTTAGATGATTATTCAAATTTTCTATGAACTTTTCCCATTGAAAATAAATCTCAAGTCTATTCTATTTTTTCTTCATTCAGCGCTTTCATTAAGACACAATTTGAAAAGAATATCAAATTTTTTCAATGTGATAGTGCGAGGGAATTCGATCATAATCAATTCAAGTTTTTCTGCACCAAAACTGGCCTTGTTTTTCATTTTTCTTGTCCCCACACCTCTCCATAAAATGGCAAAGTTGAACAAAAAATTAGGACCATAAACAACGTAGTTCGTGCCCTCATTGCCCACACCTCTATCCCCCCTTATTTTGGCATTAGGCTTTATCCATGACAATTTATCTCTTAAATATTCTCCCCAACAAGTCTCTCAAACATAAGTCTCCCACTCAAGTTCTCTATCTTCGGGATCCTTTCTATAAGCATTTAAGAACTTTCAGATGTCTATGCTACCCCCTCCATCCCTCCACACAAATCAATAAGCTACAACCTAGGACCACCACATGTGTATTTTTGGGGGTGGTTACAACTGCTACGACCTATCCAGCCGAAAAATAATAATTTCTCGTCATGTCATATTTGATGAATCTCAATTTTCCTTTCCCAAACTCAATTCCCCACTTTCGAATTCATATGACTTCTTAAATGACAGCCTTAATCCTCTTCTAATTTATCATTTACAAAATCAGTCGCTACTATCACCGACGCCCGACCCACCTCCTTTTATCCCGTATTGGGCGGGCCAGCCAGCCCCGCCACATACTCATCAGAACAACCACTCTCGACTACCCGAGGTCACTCTTTCCCCTCAAATAATGCCCTCGCCCCTTCTCCCCGATTCCACTGCTTCCTATCGGCCTGCAACTCTGCCCCATCTGCTTTCCGATCCCACCCTACCTTCCGCGGTACCCACACAGATGATGGAAACCCATGATATGCACGACATTTTCAAACCCAAACGGCAATTTAATTTGTCGAATTCGGTTGCTCCTTCACCTCTTCCTCGCAACCCGAAAAATGTCTTGTCCGATCCTAATTGAAAATCTGCCATGATTGACGAATATAATGTTCTTATTGAAAACAATATGTGAGTGCTAGTGCCCCGTCCTCCTGATGCTAATGTTATTCGTTCTATGTGGATTTTTAGACATAAAAAGAAATCTGACGGTTCTTTTGAGAGGTACAAAACTCGTCTTATAGGTGATGTCATGTCTCAATAGGTGGGCGTGGATTATGATGAAACATTTAGCCCGGTGGTGAAACCGACAACTATTCGGACCGTTCTCAGTATTGCTTTGTCCAAATCATGGCTCATTCATCAGCTGGATGTCAAAATGCCTTCTTGCGTGGAGACATTCATGAGACTATGTATATGCATCAACCTTTAAGATTCAGGAATCCAATCCATCCAGATTATTTTTGTCATTTGAAGAAATTGCTCTATGGACTCAAACATGATCATCGTGCGTGGTACCAATGGTTTACTAACTTTGTATCCTCTATCGGTTTTTCACATAGCAAATCTAATCATTCACTTTTCATCTATCGCAAGGGTAATGACATGTCATACATTATGTTATATGTTGATGACATCATCCTAACTACATCTTCTGATGTACTTCGCCGATCCATTATGTCGCTCATTGCCTCTGAGTTTGCTATGAAGGATTTGAGCCCTCCTAAGCTATTTTTTGGGCATTGCTGTTACAAGCCATGCAAGTGGCTTATTTCTTTGTCAAAAGAAGTATGCCGAAGAGATCCTTGACCGAGCAGACATGACGTCTTGCAAATCGGTCCACACACCGGTGGACACTAATTCCAAACTCAGTGCTTCTTCGGGTTCTCTGTACGCCGACCCGACTCACTATCGCAGTTTAGCAGGAGCATTGTAGTATCTCACTTTCACGAGACCAAATATATCATATGTCGTGCAATAAATATGCTTACACATGCACAACCCGACAGATGAACATATGAATGCCCTTAAACGATTTTTGTGATATGTACAATGTACTCTTTATTTCGGCTTACACATATACAAGTCCTCACTCTCCGAGCTCACCTCTTATTCTGATGCTGACTGGGGTAGATGTTCTGACACTCGTCGATCCACATCGGGTTACTGTGTGTTCCTCGGAGATAACTTGCTTTCTTGGTCTTCTAAAAGACAACCTACTCTGTCTCGATCCAGTGTCGAAGCCGAGTATCAAGGTATAGCAATATTATTTTCAAGTCTTGTTGGATACGCAACCTTCTCCTGGAACTTCACTATCCCATCGATAAGGCTACATTGGTCTATTGTGATAATGTAAGACATATACTGTCATACTGTTAGTGGAAAGAGCAATCTCAAATAACCTTTTTTTGCCATATGGGTGTGAAAACCAGGAACTATCACTTGTATGAAAACTTAAAACAGAAAGTTGGAGTCAAAATGTCCAAAGTAAATGCATTGTTACATTTCTCAAAGAAAAATACTTCATCTGTCCCAATTTATATGACACACTTTCCTTTTTAGTCAGTCCAAAAAAGAATGGCGTTTCCTTATTTGACAATAATTTAACTTTAAACTTTACACCTAATAAGATTATCTATAATCACACAAATATCTTTGGCTTGTTTTAGATCATAAAATTCAAAAGTCTTTCATTATTTCTTAAACTCCGTGTTCAATCAAACTATATTATATAAATTGGGACGGAGAGAGTAACAATCTACTTTTGTAGTAAATAACGTGCGAAAATAACTTACACGAGATATGTTACGTAGAAAGAACCTTACTCAAATGAGTAGAAATCATGACCCACCTCTGAAGTTTCTCTAAAAAATATCACTAAAAGCAATGAACAATTCTATATTACAAACTCTATAACCTAATGGGCTGTTTGGCAACATGTATCAGCAGATTTATCCAAGTATAAAATTTTGGATTAAATTATCAAGTGTTTGGTTGTGCGTATTAGTTAAAATCAGGATAAAATTTATATCACAATCATAAAATTATTTTATCCCATGTAGAAGGTGAGATTGTCGATCCTAATTATAATCATGAGATTATATTTTTAAGATATCCTTATTTTGAACCAAACGACTCCTAGAAAACTAAATCCCAGTTATTTGACTGCCTACCATTACACGAATTGAAATGAACCTTGATGCTAACTCTAGCCCAAAAGTACAAAATGTTTCCTCTGGAGATTACCTAACAAGTATGTTTCTAAAATAAGCTAATTAGGTTACAACTCAAGAACGCCTATTATAAGATTTTTGACAAACCAAGAAACTAAAAGAGACTTCAACAATAAAGCTAGGTTCTTTAATTTGATATATCTCTTGCTCTCTCAATACTATCAAATGTAGGTGCGTGAAACTGCAACAGGGCAAACTCATCCAATATATAAAATACACGGTTAGCAACATGGTTTAGAGATAAAAAGAATAATAATACTTACTCTTTTAACGCTAGAGGAGAGCCGTTTCTATACTTTTAAGGGTCCGGTGCGAGAAATAAAAAGAGACCCTTTTTTATTCACATTAAAATTAAAATTAACTAATTAATCAATATTTAAAAAAATATTGATCAAAACATCAAATAAATGTATAGTAAACACTATTTGGGACTTGAGGCCAAATATGATTTTGTGTTAAAAAAAAGTCTTTCGCTACTCATTGGATTCAAACGCACGACCTCACTAGAGAAAGACTTTTAAAGGAAGCCTTCAACCGCTAGGCTACAGCTCTCACTGATAAGATTGGAGGCATGTTTAGTATATATCTTAATATTTGAAATCAATAAAAGAAAAAGAAAAATTCTGGAGTGGAAGCCCCGCCGGTCGGGGGCCTTGTGCGGCGGCGCCGCCTCGACCGCCCCAGGGACGGCTCTGCGCTAGAGAATAAAGTAAGTTTAAGAAAAACACACGTCTTTCTTTAAAATAAACTTTTATTGTTGCACGATTTGGACTCATTAATGACAATAATGATCCTCGAAGATTCTCTATTATTACACGACTGCTAGGTCATATAACACGACGTAAATAATATTACGCGTGAAAGTAAATCCTAAATCAACTCGTATTAAAGTAATCGGCGGAGCCAGAATATTTACTAAAGGGGTTAAAAATATAAAGAAGTAAACACACGAAGAAGTCAATGGAGTTCAACGTCTATTAAATATACATAAAAAATTATTTTAACCTTATATATATAATGTAATTTTTCGCCCAAGAGAATTCGGCCTCAACCCTTACTAGCTCCGCACCTGGACACACTCTATAAAAACCACTTTATAAGACCAGATTCTTCGGGCTGCAACACCCGACCAATATGATTATTGATTATTTATTTGTCGATCATCAAAATCATAATTCAATCGCCAAAAACTAAAATTAAAGTTTTAACTATAGCAAATAAAGGTAGATTCGGGCCGATTTGGTAACGAGGATAATTTTTGACCAAATTTTAATGGAGGAAAAAGTTATTCCAATTCGTGTAGTTGAGATGAAATTTTCATCATTAAAATATAGAAATTTTCAAAAAGTATTGGAATATTTTTTCAATTATTTTTACCATTAGAGTAATTCTTTCTAACTTTTTGTTTGAAATTGAAACAGACGCCACCAATACTTTTTGAAAACTCGTGTTGAATCTTTAACTTTTTTCTCATCAGTATCTCTTTATATTCTTTCCAAATTTTCACCTAACTTTGTACTCTCAGTCACACATACTATAAACACTCAAAATACCATATTTTTCTCTCCAACAAAAAATAAAATGCCTTCTTTCTTCTTTCTATTCCTCTTTTTTATATCAGCAATTCCTATCGCGTTTATCATCCATCTAGAAACTTCCGCCCCGAAAACACACGTTTATCATTACCATAGCACTGGGTGGTTACGTGAGTGTTCCAAATGGGATGATGTGAACCGCCGGTTCATTGTGAGTTTCTTTGAAGGCGGTTTAGGTGTGATTCCGGTCGATGCTGATTATTCTCTAGGCGACGTGTTACAGGAAATTCCGGTTGTGAAGGATGTTGATTTGACCGGCAATGCGTCGCTCGGTTTAACGATAGACCGGGAAAGGAACCGGGTTTTGGTTGCTATTGCTGATGTGTTTGGCAATCGGTATAGCGCTTTGGCTGCCTATGATTTGACATCGTGGAGCCGGCTTTTTCTTACTAAACTTAGCGGTCCAGGTAGCCCCCCCCCCCCCTTTTTTTAATTCTTTACATTAATTATTTATAGTACTCTGATGTCTTTTCCTGATGAATTATTGCACGCTAATTTTGGTCATGTTGAGAACTTCGTCATGTTGCATTTTTGCGAGAACAATTTATTTCTATATATTAAGTGCTTTATTGCATATTATTCCCTCCGATTACAAAATTTAGGTATTTTGACTAAATTATTCTTAATTAAAATTTATATATTATTATTAAGTGTCCAAGTAAATGCATGGTTACCTTCTCAAAGAAAAATACTCCCTCTGTCCCAATTTATATAACCTTCCTTTTTAGTCGGTCCAAAAAAAAATGACGTTCCTTATTTAATAATAATTTAACTTTA
Source organism: Anisodus acutangulus (assembly GCA_029783415.1). Classification (NCBI taxonomy): domain Eukaryota; kingdom Viridiplantae; phylum Streptophyta; class Magnoliopsida; order Solanales; family Solanaceae; genus Anisodus; species Anisodus acutangulus. The sequence goes on from CM056489.1 coordinate 36,592,695, forward strand.
AACTTTACGTTTAACGAGATATCTATGACCACACAAATATCTTTGGCTTATTTTTAAACCACAAGATTAAAAAATCTTCCTTTATTTCTTAAATTTCGTGTCCAATCAAAGCCCTTCACATAAATTGGACGGAGGTAGTACTTGTTTGGTAGCTAATAAAGAAATAACTTATTCATATATTAGTTTCTGCATAACTTATACCATGTTTGGTAGCTAGTTAGAAAATAAGTTATCATGTATAAAACTAATACAGGTATAAGTTATGATAAAATCTGTGTATTATTTTATGTAGGGTAAAAGATATATTAATTAATACTATATAAATAACTAATACATGAATAAAAAGATGAAATGACAATATTATTCTTATCACTTAAATACTTTCCTTTTCTATATAAACAACAGATTCTATAATAGAATATTTTTTAAGGTCAAGTATCAGATCCTCTAAAATATATAATGTTTATTAATTTTTAATATAACAAATTAATATTCAACGAAATAATTTATACATAACTAAAATTATGCACAACTAGTTTATATATTATTAATATATGCCTAACTCTAACCAGCTATCAAACGACCCCTAAACATTTAATAAAGACAAATATTTAATAAAGACAAATTCTTAAGGTTATTTTTCTCCCATGCTTTTGTCAGTAATAAAAAAAGGAAAAGAAATAGGAATGGCACATGACCCATCAGTCGAGGCTCGAGGGCATTGGAATATTGATTTTAACATGTTTTTTTTTCTTCTTAAACAAACTTATAATTGGTTGTCTATTGTCTCCTCTCTGTCTTTGATGTGTGTTTGGGCTAACTAAGACACAATAATACACTTTTCCTTATTCCTTGACCTAATTGTGGGTTAGAAAGCACTTACGGCTTAATAGTTTGATGTGCTTCAGTTGTGAGGTCCACTTTGTGCGGCTAATAAAGAGCTTCATCAACTTAATTAAATACGGAGTATCTTCTTTTTGGTGGGTAGGAAAGCACTTGAGACTTGGTACTTCTATTTCCCAAATAACGTTTGCCATTACTCAAGCCTGCCAATCTCGACCGTACTTTTTACAATAAGCTATTCCTCCGGTATTGTGTATGGAGATTTGCATTTATTTCAGAATATTTTCATGAAAAATAAGAAACTTTTTTTTCACTAATTCACTTCGGACATGAATATTACTTGGAAAAAAGTTTGAAATATTATGAGTGAAAACTTGAAATACTCCTCAAATATGTTTTTTAATTATTTCAAGTTTGAAGTTAAAATAATAAATCAGTACGGTGTGGCCTTGATATGGCTGAAATTTGAAAAAAAAAATTACCTGAAATCTGATTTGAAAATTCAATTGTGTTTGAGCATGAATTTCACTTAAAAAAAGTTGAAGTTAAAATAATTAATCAAATTCATAACTAAACGGTTATTTGAAAATTAAGTTAAAATATTTTAAGTTTTATTCATGGAAAAATGCCTAAAATGAAAAAAAAAACACCTAAAGCAAACACTTTTTTGAAATAATTTTACAATATTATTTTAATGTCTATGGCTAAAAAGAGTCCTATCACAACGATAAATGAGACTGCTTAAGAGAGGTAAATAATTGTTTCATAATTAAAATTATTAAATATCTTTTTTAAGGACTGTGCAAAAGTTTTAAAAAATAAATAATATGATTTCTCATGCTATGTTGGACTAGCCTCGCCTTAGCGTTATGGTAGAAGATAATTGTATACGATAAAAACCGACATGACACGTGACAAGGTTTAAATATGAAGTTCGAGGTGGTTGGTTGAGTTCTGAACGGGACACTAGTGGCACAGGGGGGAGTGCGGTAGCTGAAGACGAGTTGGGGTTCAACCGAGTCAATTGACATCGGATGAAGAACGGAGGAACCTAGCGTGTACCTATTCCGGATATGGCGGCAGCCGTTACTTTTTGCTCATTAAAGAGACTTTAATTAGCATTTAAGTCATTTAATTATAGAGAGATTCTCGGGCATTAAAGTCCTACTTCCGTAACTATAAAAGGAGTCCAACTTTCATGTTGAAAAGACATTCAATTCTCATTTTTACACTTGAACGATCAGTCTTGTAAGAATTATAGCTCGTTAGCTCTCATTTTTGGCTCGTAATCGAAGCAATTTAGCTGAGGCCCGGACCAACTTCACTGAGAAGATTCAATCAAGTTCACAGCATATCAGGCTAATCTTTTTACTTTTTGTTTACTTTGTGCTTACTTATTGTTAATTGTTTATCATCTTATATTGCAAATTAAACCACGTATTCTTAAAAACACTTACAAATTTAACTGTACCTTTTTTGGGGTAAAATAACATAAGTCAAAGCATAAAAGCTTAAAAGTGTGCCTTTCTTTACATAAAGGAACAACTAGTACCATTCTTCATGGCATAAGATCTCTTGAAAGATTTCTTTCTTTAGTTGCATTGTGGAACTTCCTAATAGTTGTACGGCTGATGGCCCCTTATAATTTGAAAGTTAAGTTGTTAGAGAACGTTCCTATTTTATTCCTGAAGGGACAAACATGGAGCTTAAAATGACAATATTTTTATTAAAAAGCTTTGATTGTTCTATATTATGCCCTTCAAAATTCCAACCCCCTTTAAAATTTCAATATTTTTCCAGAACAAAACTTGAGACGTACTGCATCTTTGTGTTTGCATGTGACAACAGAGAATTTGCCTATTGAGACTGCTAAGACCATTGAGTTTGAGTTTTGGAGTTCCAACATAGTTTTATCACTCAATGACCTGTAATAATTTTTCTATTATCTGTTCTTGTATAGCTTTGCGAGTTTCATTTTGACCAACTATTGTACCTCCGACATAAGCAGATGGTAAACTTAAAATCATAGGATGACTAGATATCCCTTGGAAGTGAGCTAGCAGAATAAATAGTTAACAATAAACTAGGCTCTGAAAGCTGGCATCTCTGTCCCATTGTAGTCAAATGATTGTTTCCACATGTCCTGGTGTGCTAGTGTTGGAACACTTCATTTACTATGCATTTTTGAGATATACTCATCAAACAATGACTTCTGTAGAGGTGAATTCAAGATTGAGTCGGTGCATTCGGAATAAGTTAGGTTATTGTATGTATATATTTGATTTTTTTTTTCATATGTAAATATAGTTCGAGCCGATAGTGTAGGTTCAGCTGAACTCATATACTCATCCAAAATCAGTCTCTGAGTTTTATGTCTAATTGCTTGATTATAATTGTAATAATGCTATACCCAAACCTGCAGAGGATGAGAAAGCATTTGCAGATGATGTGGTTGTAGATACAGAGGGGAATGCATACATAACAGATGCCAAAGCAAACAAGATATGGAAAGTGGGCGCGAATGGAGAACTTAAATATACAATCAAGAACCAAATATTTACTCCTAAAGAGTGGTACAATAAACTGGTTGGGCTAAACGGAATAGTGTATCATCCAAATGGATACTTACTGGTGGTTCATACATTCTCTGGCAATTTGTACAAGATTGAAATAGCAAAGGGCGACAAAGTAAAACTAGTGAAGATTAATAATGGATCATTAAAATTTGGTGATGGCATGGAGTTACTGTCTCCGACCAAACTGGTGGTTGCTGGAAATCCTACAAGACTAGTTGAGAGTTCTGATGATTGGGAGAGTGGCACTATTGTGGGGAAGGCCAAGGGAGCTATTCATCGTTTAAGTACAGCAGCAACTGTGAAGGAAGGGACTGTTTATCTTAACCATATGATTGGTTTGGGGTACCCTAAGAAAAAACATGTTCTTGTTGAGGCTGTTTTTTCTGCTTAATTGATCCATCCATCCTTTGTAGTTTGTGTGTAACAGAATTTTATACTTGATTACCAACTACTGATTTATGTTCCTCGGCAAGAAATATCAGTCTTATAGTAGAATATACAGTATTTATTTTGTTATGCATCATGCAGTTGTAGTAGTTGGATGTGTCTAGTGGAATAGTTGAATCGTTTTAGCTTTAATCATAGCTCTGCAGTATACTTATTGGTAGGACGTGAGTGCCTTACCTGGTTACCCCTTCAGTAACTATACCCAGTATTAGTCCAGATCAATTAGATCAATGTGTTCAAATCCAGAAGGTGGGGGGGGGGGGGGGGGAATGTTTCACTCTTTCATTCCTTTCCTCCGGACTGTGGATGGCAGTATACGAGTACAAAAAAGAAATAGGGTCTTGATAATGATATTGAGGTGAGAAGAGCTTAGTTAACACATCATTTGGCAAGGGATTAATCAACTTCTTAAATATAAACTTGTGAGCACACGTCCAAGCTACCACTTTTTCTTAGACAAAGTAAGCAATTTCACTGGTATAAATTATTTATCATATAGTTTTTGCTTGTTTCGTCATTAGTTATAGAGCTAGCTGGGGAAGTGTGCTTGAGTTGTTTCAACGAAATACATCCACCTCTTTTTTGTATGCTTATATAATTGTTTTTTTCTTTTTCCATCTCTAATTCATATAATTCCTTTTATGCTACTTTCTGTCCTACAACTTCAAAGTATCACCTAAAAGATCATTTAATATCATAGTTTTTCTTTATTTCAAAATTAACTCAACTAAACAATACTGAGACCTTTCTCTTATTTTAAATTTAAACCTATGTACACCTAACCTAATGACGATAAGATTTTTGTTTCCTTCTCCAACGTCAAACATTTCTAGGTCATTCTCCTCCTCCATCATTGTCTTTATGTCATTGCTATTCTTCACATGGAAATATTGAGAGGCTGTAATCTACATTATCAAAAAAAGAAATTGCATGGTTTTGTATAATTGCCCCCCAATTATATATAAATGAACATTTAATATTTAAAGTAGATTTTTCAGGTGGCTTTATATATATGTTCCCTACGTGTGATATCTTCTGGGAAAACAAAGGAATAATTAAATTATTTTATTATAACAAAACAAAAACAACAACATAGTCAGTGTAATTCCACAAGTGGGGTCTGGAGAGGGTAGGATGTACACAGATCTTACCTCTACCTTTGTAAGGGTATAGAGGTTGTTTCTGATATGACCCTCGGCTCAAAAGAAAACGTATTCAATCCAAGAATTCAAGAAAAATAAGACAGCAAAATATTACAATACGAAACAAAGAAGCAATACATAGCAATACACACATACGAGTATGGATCTACTCGAAACCTAAATAATACTACAAAGCAAAGGAGAAGAGGGGTGAAGAGGCAAGCCCCCTACCTCTTTCACACACAGTGCGGCAAAATTCAATGACCTACTAACCTTTTATCTTAATCCTCGACTTCCAAATCTTCCTGTCTACGATCATGTCCTCGGTTAGCTGAAGATGTGACATATCCTATCTAATCTCCTCCCCCCAGTTCTTCTTCGGCCTACCTATATCTCTCCTAACTCCTACTATTGTCAACCTCTCACACCTCCTAACTGGCTCATCCTCACACCTCCTCTTCACATGCCCGAACCATCTCAATCTCGCTTCTCTCCTCTTGTCCTCCACGGAGGCCACTCCAACCTTGTCCCGTATAACTTCATTTCTAATCATATCTCTCCTAGTATGACCACACATCCATCTGAGCATCCTCATCTCCGCTACCCTTGAACGTGAACGTTCTTGACTGGCCATCATTCTTCATTCAAAAGCTTATGGAAGTACATTTGCTATCTCCATCTAATGTGTGCATCTTTTGTCAACACTTCGACATTCTCGTCCTTTATACACTTCACTTGATCCAGGTCGCAAGACTTCCTCTCTCTTGTCTTGGCGAGTCTATACAACTTCTTATCCCACCTTTGCACTCGAGCTCTTCATACAAGTGCTCAAAAGCTATTGTTTTAGCCTTCATGACCGCTAGCTTTGCTTCTTTCTTCATTGCCTTATACCTCTCCTTATTACTTCTCATCGACGCTCGCCACTAACGACAGACTTCTTGGCTTCTACTTTTCCTTGGACCTCTCCATTCTACCACCACTCCCCTTTACGTTCACCTGAGTAGTCCCTTGAGACCCCTAACACCTCTCTAGTTGCTTCTCTGATACATTCAGTTGTCTTAGTCCACATACTATCTGTGTCCCCACTACTCCCCCAAGCCCCATGGCCACCAACTTCTCCTTCATCTCCTGAACTTTGACCCCAGTCAGGCCTCCCTATCTAATCCTCGGCCGGTCATGAGCAATCTTCCTCTTCTTCTTTCTCTTGACCTATAAGTCCATAACCACGAACTTATGTTGGCTTGTCAAATTCTTGCCTGGAATAACCTTACAGTACTTGCTAAACACCAAGTAATCTCTCTGGGTCTTACCCACTATGGTAGGTCACCAAGTGTTCCTCCCTCTTGCGGAAGCTCAAGTTAGCGATGAGCAACTCAAATTCATCAAATTGAGTGAATTTGTTTCATGGTTTTCGTTTTGTAAATCAAGCTTATAATCTATATATAATGAAAGAAAAAGCTGGAAGCTAAATATTGAACTATTGCTTACTAACAAAGAAAATAAAATAAGAAAAAGGACGAAGAAGAGTAAATTCCACTTTTCATGTAAATCCTAAAGACGCGTTAAAAACAGGCTGGGAAATTGCTCTATTGCACATATCTATTAATTGACAGGCTGCCTAGTAAGAAGCTGTTTGAAAGCAAATGCTTTTGGAAATATACTTATATGTTCAAGATGAGAAAAACATTTACCATAAACTAAAGAATTATATATAGTCCCCTCAACGTAGTAGTATTTGTGGGTTACAACAATTGTAAGAAACGGGAAGTAAGTAAATATTACAAATTGCTAGAAATGATAAACTAAAGATTACAACAAAACTGGAATCAAGAACGTAACAAACTACTTGTGATTTGCTGAGTCGAGTGATGACACTCTGTCTTTAAGACAAGATTGTCTCGTATATATCCTCTTACGTTGTCGGGCAATAGTCTCCCAAGTGTTACACCTCGTAAGATTAAGACGATAATTAAGAACGTCATTAAGGAAGTAAGATTCGGATATTGAATATAAGGAACGCTTACATATGTTAATACGAGAAATTAGTGTATAAACGGATGTTATCCGGGAATAATTTTTCTTTAGTGCTATACACGTGACGACGAGAATTAATCCTAGTAGTTGAATTTATTCCAATGGAGTTATGGAATAGTATTGTATTATAAAATTATGACATTGAGGATACGAGGCTTTATGAAATTCTCGGGAATTAAAAGAAGTGGGTTTGAGTTTTATTAATTGAAGAACTTGGGGGCCAAAGTGAAAAAAAGAAAATTCAGATTTTTTTTTATAACCTACACTCTTCATCTTTCATCTTCTTCATTCCAAACTTAACACAAACTCTCCTCTCCTCCCCATACCCTAGCCGAGAAACCCCCCCCCCCCAACCCCATAGCCAAATTTGAGATTTTTATCTTCTCTTCCTATACTACATTTTTCACCAAAAATTAGAAGCAAAACAACACCAAAAACAGTGGCAAAACAGCCACTGCTTGGCCGAAAATCTGCCCAGAAATTTGAGATTTTTGGGATGAAATTTTAGAAGAAAAACGTGTAGGGGTGATGGCTTAACATTATAGAACACTTGCATGTCAATTGGAGTTGAAGAAGTGAACAAAAAAGAGGAGAAAATTACAAAACAGTGGGGAATCTTCGGACAAACAGTGGCAGGAAATTGCGGACTGTTTGGATGAATTTGAGGTATAAAAATTCTTCTTTCTATGATGTAATTGGAATGCATGTTGTTAGAATTAAGGTAATGAATTTGTGTTAAGGAAAAATTGGAATTTAAGCATTGCATGTGACAATTTTGGGCTAGTTGCCAATTTGGGATAGATTTTGGTATTGTTGGATTCGTTGGTTATTGTTGTTGTTATTATCACTAATTGCATGATGAAATTGAAAGGAAACATTGAGATTTAGTTGGAATTAGTTATATGTAAGTATTGAAATCCGAAATTGGATTATAGGAATTAAAATAAGAGTTATGGAATTATGACATGTTGTGGCCAAGAACTTGCATGAAATTGTTGGACATGTTGTGATGCATATGGACTGTTTTAGGGACTGTTTTGTGGTGTTATAATTCTGAAAATTTAGTCACCATTATGCATGTTTAAGTGTGGTAATTGCTAAGGTAAGTCCTAAAGGAATAAGGGTGTAGAAAGGCTTCACATTCTACCCTCGTTGTTGTTGGAACATGGACTGTTTTGTGGGCTATTTTTAAGGTGGATTAAGAGGCTAAATTTACATGAGAAGTGGGTGTGTAAATTCCCTTTATTGTTGTTTTGGTTGTGCCCTTAATTGGTGCTTGTTTATTGATGTTATTAGCCTCGTTTGGAAGTTGTGGAAACATGTATAAACAGGGGAAGTGTTGCCCGAATTTTTATAGAATAAGAAGTCGTTATTCGATATAAAGTATGCTAGTGATCATAGAATTGACGAACGTATTACCATTATTATAGGTTGAAGTTCTAAATCGAGACGTACTCTAATATAGAGTTGATTAGTTCGTCTAAGAGGTATGTGAACTATTCCTTCTTTCTTTGGCATGATTTTTATTTAATGAAGGTACGGCGGACGTACTTGATTCTTATACAGTTTAATTTCTAAAGAGGATTGTTATGAGAAGTGCCTATGATTTTTCAGCAAAGAGTTTATTATGACATTATTACAATGATTTTATTGAGAGTCAGATGATAATTTTTACTTGCATATGGTTACTCATGATATCTACTCGTGCTAAGTGTTACTACTTCACCTCACCGAGTCCCGGGCCGGGTTACGTTCGTGCACAGCCTTGCATTTTTCACCGAGACCCTCACTAGAGGGTCGGGTTACGTAGGATGGATCCATAGATGAGATATGACTTTACCGAGTCCCAGTATGGGCCGGGTTATGATATGATTCCACCGAGTCCCGCACTAGTGGGCCGGGTTACATTACAGATATATATATATATGTATATGGACAGACACTCATGTTTTCTTGACTTGACTCTCATTTTTATAAGGCAACTGACTTCTATTGTTATGGCACAGTTGGATTTGAATCCTGATTTTTTTATACTGATCTCTTGTTATCCATTGGCTACTTATGATCTCATTTGCAGTATTTCATGTTTACATACTCAGTACATTATTTCGTACTGACCCCCCTTTTCTCGGGGGGCTGCGTTCATGCCCGCATGTACAAGTGCTCAGTTTGGTGATCCTCCGGTTTAGGTTCCTGCGCAGCTGTTTGGAAAGCTCCTTTGATCCAGAGCTTTATCATTTTTGTACGGAACCCTATCTTTTTGATTTATGTATATTTAGGGGCACGACGGGGCCCTATCCCGTCATATGTCGTTATCCTTCTTGTAGAGGTCTGTAGACAGTTGTGGGTTGCACTGGTGTAAGGGTCAGAAATCTATTTCGGTCAGCCATATTATTGTACTCTATGTTGGGGGTGTTCCCGTGTATATGTGATATTATTTGTTGGCAGCCTTGTCGGCTTGCCTGTTATATTGTGTTGGCTAGTTGTGACTCCTCAGGAGGCAGGTACATTCGGGGGTAAAGGCAGCCTTGTCGGCTTGCCTACCCTAGCATATGTTGTTATTGCAGCGTTATGCTGCCGGATTTCAGACTCATTAAGTGTTAGTTGGATTATGTGTGACAGGTTAGTATAATGACGTCATTAAGGCGTTTAGTCGCGGCCCGTCGGGTCGGGTCGTGACACCAAGATACAACAACAACTTAACAAATGAGCAAAGAAAACTCAAGTGTTACTGTTAAAGAACTTTTAGTATAGTAAACTTGCTAGAGATGAAGAAGAAGATGTCAGAAAATTCTGTAGTATTTTCTTTGTGTGTTGAACAATTGAGCCAAAGACCTCAATTTATAGTGTAATGAGATGACCCTTCAACTAGCCAACTAATGGCCTTCAATAGCCATGTAATGGAACTTGATTGAGGGGTTACATTTAGCCAAATAATGGCTAAATTCATGTGCCAAATAATGTAGATTCAATGCTCCAAAACCAACCCAAAAGTCAGAACTTTCCATCTTCCGTCGCATTATTCTGCCTCCGAAGCGTCTCGGCTCTGCGAATTAGCATCGCAGCTCCAGTGGCTGAAGACCCAATTAGCATCGCGGCGCTCCGGTGCCTCGGCTCTGACGGGGCTGCGTCGCGGCCCTTTCCGGCGATTTCCGACTCGTTTCATCTTACACTTCGTACACTTCTTCTTTCGTTTACCAACGTGGAATACTTTGTCATTTGGCCAATAACCGTCCATCATTCTATGTCTCAAACGTTTCACTTACGTACCAATATCTCTTTCACTAATGAAATTTGCGATACTTGGCACTACGTGTGCACGTGTGTGGAAACGATATTTTCGACGTGCGGGGCCCCAATTGTTCAAGTCATAAATAATGGGATAAACTTAATTCCACATTAGTAAATTTCCAACAATCCCCTTTTGAAAGAGATTTTGGCGCACTCACATGGTGCATTTTCCAGCAATCTTTCAGTGGACCGATGTTGCATCAGAAGAGGTAGCTTCAGCTTTGAACCTTCCATAGTTGAATACCATCAGACTTACTTACTGCGCGTTAAACGTGATATCTTGAACCTTCAGTGTTTAGTGTAAGCCAAGTCAACGGTACCAACACAACAACTTCTCTTACTCTGTTCTTCGTAATGTTTTATCCGTTGTGGCCGTGGACACTTCTTGGATTCTTAAGTGCGTTCAATTGATGCGGATTGTCCTCACACTTAAATAGGTGATCTCCTACAAGGTATCATGCCATACCCCACTTTACAAGTGTTAGGAACCATTAAAAGTTTCCCCAAACCTAACCTCAATTGTTGAGGATCATTAAAGGTTTTGGAAACTTAACCTTTACCCACACTGCAGATAGCACTTAACGTCTATCGCGGGAACGACTTTGGATTTGGTGTTTCTTAACGGAAATCACTATCCGAAGTGCTCATGCTTCCACCGAAGCGCTCAACTGAACCTTTACAACTTAGTTTTCCCATTGAACCTAATTTCTGGGATCTCCAGTCAGTAAGGTTGGGTTACCACCGTATTGGTCCTTATAGCTTGGGTTTTAAGCTCATTCCCCTAGACAAGCAGAATATATAATCTTTGGGTAAGCCCTTTGTCAGCGGGTCCGCTACGTTTTCCTTTGATTTTATGTAATCAATGGATATTATACCCGTGGTGATCAACTGCCTAACGGTCTTATGTCTCCATCGAATATGATGAGACTTGTCGTTGTACATAGAACTATGTGCCCTTTCTAGAGCCGATTGACTGTCGTAGTGGATCATTACAGAAGGTACGGGTTTGTCCCAACAAGGGACATCCTCTAAGAAGTCGTGAAGCCACTCAGCTTCTTCTTCTGATTTGTCTAAAGTGATAAACTCTGATTCCATCATGGATCGGGTGATGCAAGTTTGCTTAGAGGATTTCCAAGACACAGCCCCACCACCAATTGTAAAAATATACCCACTAGTGGACTTGGTGTTCTCTGTATCAGATATCCAGTTTGCATCACTATACCCTTCTAGTGCAGCTGGATATCTCGAATAATGCAACCCGTAAGTTAGCATGTATTTCAGGTATCTTAGTACCCGATTCAACGCCTTCCAATGATCATTACTCGAATTACGGGTAAACCTAGCCAACTTGTTGACTGCATTACTAATATCAGGCTGGTTGCAGTTTGTTATGTACATCAAACTCCCAATCACCTGTGCATATTGCTCCTGGCATACGTGTGCACCACAATTTTTATCAAGCTTTTGATTTCTATCTAGTGGTGACTTCATAGGCGAACTGTCAAATATCTTGAACTTTCTCAACACATCCTCGATGTAGTGAGACTGAGATAAGAGCAGTCTATCAGACGTCTTAGAGATCTTTATCGCTAAGATGACATCTGTGATACCCATATTCTTCATGTCGAAGCATTGTTTCAACATGTAGTCTCTAGGATCAAGCTAGGACTGTTTCCTGTGATCAACATGTCATCTACGTACATGCATATCATGATGAATGAGTCAGAGTTACCTTTCGTGTAGACACATTTGTCACATTCATTAATGGAGAAACCCTTCGATAGTAGAGTACAATCATTTTTTTCCGTGTAATTGTTTCGGGGCTTATTTCAGCCCGTACAGAGATTTGACAAGTCGATAGACTTTCTACTCTTGCCCTAGAACCACATACCCCTCGAGTTGTTCCATATAGATTTCTTCTTCCAAATCACCATTTAGGAAGGATGTCTTGACATCCATTTGATGTATCTCAAGGTTACGCTATGCTGCAATCGCAATGAACACCCGTATAGACGTCATCCGAGACACCGAGGAGTAAGTGTCAAAATAGTCAAGGCCTTCTTTCTGTCGATAGCCATTGACTATCAACCTGGCCTTGTACTTATCTATAGACCCATCTGTTTTATACTTCTGTTTAAGTATCCATTTACAACCCAACAGTTTATTTCTCAGAGGAAAATCAACTAACTCCCAAGTATGGTTATGCAGGATGAAGTCTATTTCACTCTCAATAGCTTCTTTCCAGAGTGGTGCCTCTGGAGTTGACAATGCTTCATCAATTGTCCTTGGTTCGTCACCAACCATATAAGCTACAAAGTCAGGACTGAAGGATTTATCCTTCCTGGCCCTTTTACTTCGTCTTGGTTCCATCTCTAGAGTCTCCAAGTTCTGAGAATATGGAACACTAGTTTCCGGATATTCAGCCACTTCGAAGTCCACTAGATCTGAACCATCTAGATCCTGGCAATCAATGACTCCTGGTTCCTGAGAGCTTTGTTCATAACTTCGTTTGCGAGAGGTTATATCTTTTTCCTTTCTAGGAAAAATATCCACAAATAATTGAGCATTTCTTGATTCCATGATTGTACCCCCGTGGATATCTGAAATATCTGACTTATGCACTAAGAAGCGATAAGCACTACTGTTATTTGCATATCCGATGAAAATGCAATCTACAGTTTTAGGCCCAATCTTGACCTGTTTTGGCTTGGGCACTTCGACCTTTGCCAAACAACCCCATACCTTTAAATATTTATAGGTGGATTTCTTTCCTTTTCATGATTCATATGGAGTTTTGTCCTTACCCTTATGTGGGACTCTGTTAAGAATTGTATTAGCGATAAGGACGGCTTCTCCCCACATGTTTTGGGGAAGACCAGAATTAATGAGCAAGGCATTCATCATTTTCTTCAATGTGCGGTTATTGCGTTCCGCAACACCGTTCGACTGAGGTGAGTATGGAGTCGTCGTTTGATGAACAATGCCCAATTCTGCACAATATTCCTCAAACAGCCCTACATATTCTCCCCATATATCGCTACGAATGGATTTAATTTGTATGCTAAGTTGGTTTTCAACTTTTGCTTTGTAACGTCAGAACGCTTCAAAGGCTCCATCTTTACTTTTCAACAAGTAAAGGTAACAATGCATTGTGCTATCATCAATGAATGTCACAAAGTACTTTTTCCCTCCCCTAGTTTGTGCAAACTTCAAATCACATATATCTGTGTGAATAAGTTCTAGATGAGCAATATTCCTTTCGACGGATCGAAAAGGAAGCTTTGTGAGTTTTTCCCCTACGCACACCTCACACTTATGTTGAGGGTTTACGTCGATAGACGGCAACAACTCCAACTTAACGAACCTTTGGATGGACTTGTAGTTAACATGTCCTAATCTATGATGACATAAATTAGAGGACTCAAGCAAGTAAGAAGAAGCTTCAATATTATTGCTTGCACGTATTACAGACATGGCGTTAACTTTGAAGAGGCCTTCATAGACGAAGCCTCTTCCTACAAAAGTTTCATTCTTGGTGATTACAAACTTATTGGACTCAAATACTAGCCCAGAACTAGCATTAACCAATAAATAACTTGAAATTAAATTTCTCCTAATCTCAGGAACATGCATCACCTCTTTCAGAGTAAGCTCATTTCCATAAGTCATCTTCAGGACTACATTTCCTACCCCCAACATGTCAGAGGAAGCATTGTTATCCATGAACAACTTCTTGTTAGTAACTGGTGTATAAGTGGAGAAGACATCTCTATTGGAACAGATGTGTCTGGTAGCACCCGTGTCCATCTACCATTGCATGTGATTCTCAGCAAGGTTTGCTTCAAGCACCACCGCCGAGAACTCCTCAATCATGTCGTCCAGAAGCCTGTCTTTGACGACGCTAGCCTGAACCTTGGCCTTATCTTGTTGCTCAGTCTTGAGCTTGCGGCAACCCTTGATCATGTGACCAGGTTTTCCACAGTGATGACAGTTTCCTTTGAACTTCTCAGCCGCTTGGGTCTTGCCGTCTTTCTGGAACTTGCACTTCTTGCTTGGGTTCCCTTTGGCCTCAGCCAGATTTGTCTTTGCCTCGGCGGGTTGTTTTCCCCTAGGCAAGGCCTTCTTATTATCTTCCTGAATCTGGAGTTTGATAATAAGTTCTTCGAAGGTCATCTCCTTTGTCTTGAGTTTTAAGTAACTCATAAACTCATTCCATGAGGGAGGTAACTTTTCAATCAGTGATGCAACCGAAAACTGCTCATTTGATTTCATACCTTCCAAATCCAGGTGATGTAGAATCATTTGAAATTCCTGGAATTGGGACATCACTGTTTTACTATCCACCATTTGAAATTTCAAGAATTTCCCAATGATGAATTTCTTTGTACCAACATCTTGTGTGTTGTACTTCTTCTGCAGCTTCTCCCATAACTCTTTGGCGGTGCCTACGGTGCAATAAACCGTGTAGAGTGGGTTTGACATGCAGTTCAAAATGTAGTTCTTACATATGAAATCACTATGACTCCATGCATCAAGAACCATCTTCATGCCATTAATGACATGGATACCTTGGCCCCCTTCAGCCGTTTCAGTAGGCGAAGGGTCCACTTCATCTCCAGCTTGTGGAGGATCTTCTGTTAGAAAATGAGTCATTCCCATAACAGTCAGACAAAATAACATCTTCTGCTGCCATCTCTTGAAGTTGGAGCCCATGAATGTTTTTGGGCGTTCATGGTGGAATCCAGTGGGTGGAGGAACGACAATGTTCCCTTGAGCAGCAGAAAAGGCGTTGGATGAGCCTTGAGCAACCGGAAAGGCATTGGGTGTGCATTGAGCAGTGGGGAAGGTAGAGGGGTTGCCTTGAGTAGCAACATCAGCAGAATCAGAAGTGAGTTGTTCTCTTCCAGTCATCTTTCTAAGTACTTTCAACAATCTTGTCTTAAAATTGTGGGTTACAACAATTGCAGAAAACGGGAAGTAAGTAAATATTACAAATTGCTAGAAAGGATAAACTAAAGATTACAACAAAATTGGAATCAAGAACGTAGCAAACTGTTTGTGATTTGCTGAGTCGAGTGATGTCACTCTGTCTTTAAGACAAGATTGCCCCGTATATATCCTCTTACGTTGTCAGGCAATAGTCTCCCAAGATACAACAACAACTTAACAAATGAGCAAAGGAAACTCAAGTGTTACTCTTGAAGAACTTTTAGTATAGTAAACTTGCTAGATATGAAGAAGAAGAAGTCAGAAAATTCTGTAGTGTTTTCTTTGTGTGTTGAACAATTGAGCCTAAGACCTCAATTTATAGTGTAATGAGATGACCCTTCAACTAGCCAACTAATGGCCTTCAATAGTCATGTAATGACACTTGATTGGGGGGTTACATTCAGCCAAATAATGGCTGAATTCATGTGCCAAATAATGGAGATTCAATGCTCCAAAACCAACCCAAAAGTCAGAACTTTACATCTTCTCGTCGCAGCATTCCGGCTCCGACGGGGCTGCGCCGCGGCGATTTGCGACTCGTTTCATCTTACACTTCGTACACTTCTTCCTTCGTTTACCAACGTGGAATACTTTGTCATTTGACCAATAACCGTCCATCATTCTATGTCTCAAACGTTTCATTTACGTACCAATATCTCTTTCACTAATGAAATTTGTGATACTTTGCACTACGTGTGCACGTGTATGAAAACGACGTTTCCGACGTGCGGGCCCCTATTATTCGAGTCATAAATAATGGGATAAACTTAATTTCACATTAGTAAATTTCCAACAATATTTATATGGATTGAATATTAATAATATCTAATATTTGTATATAATGAGTATTATCTTTTGAAGCAAAAGAAAAACGTTTAAAAGGGAAAGGCATCAAGTTACAGCAGTTTTTCGTGTAGTACAGTAATAATAGACATTTTAATTAGAAGGCGCCTTCTCTTTTAAAAAAAATGACCTGTTTCAATAGTGTATGGGTTGTGAAATGTAGTGTGGGGTCTTAAGAGAGGCTTAAATTTTGTGCAGGATATTTGAATTCAATGAACAGAGGACGAAGTGTGTCAACTGTTTTCTTTCTGAATAAAACTTAATTTTCTGGAATAGTATCAAACTGTGGTTTGTAGAGCCATAGACTTTAATAAATAAAACCAGCAAAAAGAAAAGAAAAACGTTTTTGTAGGAGGTTTAAAAGTGTAATTACTCCTTGAAATCAACAAAAAATCATAATTTAAACTTTATACGCTTATGTTTGAAATTTTTTCATTACTCATTTGATTTACTTGTTTAAAAATCCGTTATATGTATTTAATTGATAATTTTTTTAACATATAATATTTGAATAAAATTACTGAATTTGAATGAACCCATAATACTTAATTCTATGTCAACATTTTCAGTTTGATAAAATTGGGCAGGAGGAGGAAATATATCCTCTTTACATCCTTTTCAACCTTACCAAACAATCCAAATTAACTTGTCAATATTTCCCTCTTCCCTTTCAACATTTGAACTAAATCATAAAATTTTCACCATCGTAAAAATAAACAACTTAATTTTCTTTTATTACAATTTTTCCCCATCTGAAAACCATAACAACGTTAATCAAAATCCAACATTAAAAGTTTACAAAAATTAGGGGCAATATGGAACTACATGTTGGGTTGTTGTATGCAGCGGATATTGAAAACTTGTTTCAAACCCAACAAACGTAGAACTGTTTGACTATAGGGTAATTTAAAACCGTAAACATAAGACTTGAATGGTACTTACATGTTTACAATATCTGGAATCTTTATCAACTGTGGGTGCGCACGTGAATGCCCTTTCGATTGCAAGCTCCAAGCTTCAATGTATTCCTCCTTTGGAAAGCTAGGAAATCCAGCAGAGGTTCGAGAGAGTGTTTTGATTCTGAGTCTCTAAGACTTAGAATAATGATATGAAAATCAAGTGTAATGAATAATGAAGTGTAGGTCTGTATTTATAGGTGAAAAAATTATGTCAAACCGGATTAGGGTTTGACCTTGGGCCTGACCCAAAAATTTTCAACACATTCTTAATTAAATCCAAAATCCAATTTTGACATAATTAAAACAATCACCATTCATTTAAATATCTCGATTCTAAATCGAATATTTAATACTCTCTCAATACATCCTTAGATCGAAAAGACAATCGACATAGTGTGACCCTACAAGCGTTCACGTATCGACATTAATCAAATTAAGGTCTACGCGAAACTCCTAGACGGTGCCGCAAAACGAACTCAATATGTGAAGTACGTTTACACGAATCTAGTAAACTTAACATCTATGTGGTAAGATAAAATCCGTTTATTCACGACACACCCGATCAAGCTTAGGATTTGTCAAGTGTCTATCCAAATGGCTTAATCATTGTATCTCATCTATATTAGTTGACAACTAGACCATATTCTAAATATGTCTATTGCGTTGACCAACGACTTAGTCAACCTAATATTACTGAGAAGTTGAGTGTTCTCTCGAATATACATTTGAGGAATGAATCCTAATCTTGGCTCAACTACCACCTTTAATCCACATCGTAATATACCCAATACAAGCCGTATCTCAACCTATAAGGCATTTGAGCTTAGCACAGGATCAAAGTATATTACTTTTTAGACAAGGTGCGCATTGACCTCAAGTCTAAGGACTTCTATCTCCCACACGCTGATAATACTTTAGATAAGTATAACAAACAGTATATCAGCAGGGTATACAAATACTTCCAAAGTATCCATGTGTCCATCACGAGTAGTCATTACTCGTAGCAGGTGAGACATACTACATACTCTAAGGATGTGATGCAGACCACATGTCGACTTATCACATATCATCGATATCCCATTTTCGATGATCATTAGTCGAGACTATTTAAGAGTTACGTTATAATATTAATATCTCACATTATTAATAAGAACGTAACCTCTAGGAATGCATATTATAGAATATTATAAACAATCAACTAATAATTCAATAATTGCAAATGCCAAAATATTATTCTCCATTAATAATAATACGAATATGTATAAAGTACATTTGTCATAATGCAAATTGTCTCTAGGACATACATATACTTTCAAACTCCCACTTGGCCTAGAGCCAATCTTCAACATATCTAATGCCCATATTCTCAAAATTACCATTATGCTTAATGGTTTAGTGAATGGGTCAGCTAGATTATCGTTTGTGGGAACATAGTCTAATTTAATCTCTTCAGTCTCCACCATCTCCCTGAGTATGTGGTACTTCCTTGGTACATGCTTGTTTCTGTTTGTTGATCTTGGTTCCTTAGCCTGTGCAATCGCACCAGTGTTGTCACAATAAATAGTTATTAGACAATTAGCACTCGGAACTACCCTTAGTTCCTTCAGGAACTCAGAAATCGCGACAGCTTTTTTACCAGCTTCCGATCTAGCAATGTACTCAGCTTCTGTTGTCGAATCAGCAGTTGTAGCTTGTTTGAAACTTTTCCAGCTCACTGCTCCACCATTGAAAATAAACGTGTACCCAGACTAAGATTTGAAGTCATTCCGTCTGGAAGCTAGCATTAGTGTACCCAGTAGCAGCTAGCTTTTCTTCCCCACCATTGACTAAGAAGTAATTTTTAGTTCGTCTAAGATACTTAAGAATACTATTGACTGCTTTCCAATATTCTTCCCCATAATTCTGCTGGAATTTGCAAGTCATACTAAGTGCAAAGGTCACATCTGGCCTAGTACAGGTCATGACATACATGATCGATCCTATAGCCGAAGCATATGAGATCATCTTCATGCGTTCAAGTTCTATAGTATTAGAATGATTGTCCTTCTTAGATAACTTGATGCCTTGTCCCATAGGTAAACCGCCTTTCTTGAAATTTTTCCATAGAAAAACGTCTAAGCACTTTATCTATGTAGACTGACTGTGACAACCCCAACAATCTATTAGGTCTATCTCTGTAGATCATAATTCGCAGAATGTAGCAGGCTTCACCTAAATCCTTCATCATGAAGGTACTGGACAACCACTATTTGATTGACTGCATGAGAGTCTTATTGTCTCCCATTATCAATATGTCATATACATATATAATAATGAAGGCAACACTCTCATCCTTGCGTTTACTATAAACACAGGGATTCTCTTTGCTTCTGACGAAATCAAATGACTTGATAGCCTTGTCAAAGCAAATATCCCAACTCCTCGAGGCTTGCTTAAGCCCATAAATGGACTTTCGTAGCTTGTATACAGCATTTAGTTTGGACTCAAGCGAAAAACCCTGAGCTTGTTTCATAGACACCTCCTCAACTAGATTACCATTAAGGAAAACAGTTTTGACGTCCATCTGCCAAATGTCATAGCCATAATATGCAGCTATTGCAAGCAAAATCTGAATGGACTTAATCTTAGCAACAGGTGAAAAGGTTTCATCATAATCGACCCCAAGCCGTTGATTATAACCTTTAGCCACCAACTTTGCTTTATAAGTCTGTACATTTCCAAATGTATCAATCTTCTTCTTAAAGACCCATTTGCATCCTATGGGTTTAACCCCATCAGGCAAATCAACCAAGTTCCACACTTGATTGATGTACATAGATTTCATCTCGGATTTCATGGCTTCTTGCCATCTCTTCGAATCAATGTCCAACATTGCTTCGCTATAGGTTGTAGGCTCATCGTTATCGGGAATATCTATCTCACTGTGTGTTTCCACAAGTAGATTTAGTTTTTTAGGAGGACAATGAGTCCTAGTGGACCTATGGAGTTGATTGCTTTGCAGTTCAGTGCTTGGTATGTTCTGACTGTGAGAGGGTTCTTGTGTGTTTGATAATCCACTAACTTGAGAGCTTTCAGGAATATCATTTTCATGTATTTCCTAAATGGGATGAGGTGCAACCATTGCATCTACTCCCAAAGGCTGTGTAGGAGGATCTTGCATTTCTGCATTGTTCCTCGTAACACTCCCACTGGCCGAAGGGCATACTTGAAGTACCCAATCTTCGCCAAATAATCCCACTGAATTCTTGCCTTGGTCATTCGGCAAGGATTCAGCATCTATGTTATCTTGCGGTTCTTGAATTTCTTCAAGTTCTATCTCTATGCAACTATGTTCCTTGTAGACATATTCTTCTTCAAGAAAAGTTGCGTTCCTGGAAACAATGACCTTACGTTCTCCAGGAAGATAGAAGTAGTATCCCTTAGTTTCCTTTTGATACCCCACGAAGTAACATTTCTCACTTTTGTATTCCAACTTGTCAGTGAGCATCTTCTTAGCCATTACTCATAGGAGGTGAGACATACTACATCCTCTAAGGATGTGATGCAGACCACGTGTCGACTTATCACATATTATCGATATCTCATTCTCGATAATCATTAGTCGAGACTATTTTAAGAGTTATGTTATAATATTAATATCTCACATTATTAATAAGAACGTAACCTCTAAGAATGCATATTATAGAATATTATAAATAATAATTATAAATATCAAAATATTAATCTTCATTAATGAGTAGAAATAAAAGGAAACCAACTTCACTCATTTTAGTCACGATCTTTTCCATCATTCCGCCATAATCCGAGCTTACGTTTCATTACTGTGAATAATTTATCATCGTTTTTTATAGTATTAGTAGTACTTTTTTTTTCTAGTTGTTGTATATTATTATAAAATTCTAAAGCACCTTAGCATATCAGCATGTGCCACTGCCAATGCCTCTCTGTGCATTACCATATCCTAACCACTCTTCTTGACTTATAGGAGTAGTATGCATTTATAAGATTAAAAATAAAAAAAGTTAAAATGTAGAGTAAAAAGTATGACTCATTGAATTTTTTTTTTTTAATAATTGTGATTTTTATATTAGTAGATTGTGGCTTTGTCGAAAAGAGGTCATAATTATGTGATTATTTATTAAATTTACCCCTTACCAAATCAAACATAACGTTAATCAAATCCAATACTAGAAGTTACAAAATTTTGGGGCACTATGAGACCACAACTGTTAATCATATAACTTCATCACCGAGATAATTAACCATAACTCAGTTCTTTACTTTTTAAAAAGAAAAACAAATGAAAGATATTATGTTTTGTGGGAGTAAAACACTAGTAGTAAAAGAAGCTTCACCACTCTTGGCTATATTTACAACATGTGCACAGTTGACAACTAATCAATTTCAAATAGTAATAGTTTAGGTATAGTCCACGAGGCATAGCGGGATGACAAAGGAGGGAACTTAAAATTCAATTAAAGACCTGCAACGTGGGTTCGAACCCTGGTGGGAGCAATTTGCTCTCTTCTGTGGTAGAAACTTATAGCTGATATTAGTTGCTCTGTTTTCAAACCCTAGTTATTCAGACACATACCACGATTTAATGATAATAGTGCATAAAATATATAACCAAAAGTTAATTACTTAAAAGAAAACCACCCTCACTCACTTTGTTTGTCACGGTCTTTTCCACCACCCAGTTAATTCTGATACTTGAGCATTATACGTCCCAATCCTCACTATCTGCGTTTTCTTGTCAATGTTTTCTTAATCATTCTGAATAGTACTCTTCTTTTATCTTGATTAGTTATAGTAGTATATTAATATTAAATTCAATAGCACCTTCGCATGTCAGCACGTGCTCATTACCATATTATAAGTTCATAACTACTCCTCTTGACTTCTAGTACTATTATAGAAGAAAGAAAGCCCTGAAAACCCCCCACACGCACAGAGAAAAGAAAACACAGTTTTTCTTATGGAGAAGCAAAAGAGTTTCTCCATCAAGCCCACAAGGCTATGGCTTTTCTCTTTCACCATTTCATTATCTCTAATCTTTTTTATCTTTTTTTCCATTTGGGTCCTCAACCTTCCACTATCTACTCTTCAAGAAACACATCTTCACTTCAACAGTACCAGTACTGCTACTTCAGTTTCTTTGACTCTCAGATCCAACATCAAGATTCAAACTTTAACTGCTTCCCACAAAAATTACTCAACAACCCAAATCAAGAACTCCATTTTGGTAGGTACCCATTTCACTAGACTTGAAAATGAGTCCCAGATTTCCAACTTTTCAACATTTGAGCCAATCTTGGAAAAGGAAAGTCAGCCCCAATCAGTGGCTTATGATATAAACAGTGTTAAAAATTCAACCTTTTTTGGTAACCGTTCGACAATAGATAGTGCCAAAAGTAGTATTCCTACTAGGAAGCAGCACACTATTACTTTGTCCAAGAAAGGAGAAGCTTCTAGTGATGTGCTTAAGGTGGTGAGTAAGAATTTAGGATGTGACATAACAAAAGGGAAGTGGGTGTTTGATGACAGTTATCCTTTGTACACTAATGCTTCATGTCCCTACATTGATGAAGGTTTTAGTTGTGAAACTAATGGAAGATTAGATAAGAATTACATGAAATGGAGGTGGCAACCTCAATATTGTGACATTCCAAGGTAAAGCAATAAAATCTTAGACTCTTTTGCCCCTTGGTTTTTTTCCTTTTTGTGTGTGTGTGTGGATCCCTTGCTTAAATTGTAAGCTTTTATTGTCTGGCTTGTAAAAGAGTAGTAGGAAGAGTAATAAGAAAGCTTGAAGAAAAATAATTCCTAGCTTATGACTTTAGGGGTCGTTTGGTTACTGGTTAAAGCTATGCTGATATTAGTAATGCAGAGATTAGTTATCCCATTTTCTATTGTGCATAAATAATACATAGATTGTCTCATAGCTTATACATGTATTAGTTATGCGAGATTGTAAATTGATAACCAAACACCGCACTTGGAGTGCTGGATTTTATACGTAGCAACTAAAATGCTACCAAATGTGGTACTAGTTGTGCTGGTTTTAATACATGAAACGTGGTACAGGTTCAAAGCTGCTCAGATGCTGGAACTTATCAAAGGCAAAAGATTAGTGTTTGTTGGTGACTCCATCAACAGGAACCAATGGGAATCGATGATGTGCTTGTTAATGGGAGGCATAAAAGATTCAAGAAAGGTTTATGAGACTCGTGGTCGGAGAATAACCAAAGAGAAGGGAAATTATTGTTTCAAATTTGTGGTATTGATCAATTCAATTTGTGATTAACTGAATATGCAAAAAAATGGTGTTTTTCCAGGTTTCAATAATTGGTGTCATTGTTGCAGGACTATCAATGTACAGTTGAATACTATGTAACTCATTTTCTGGTTCATGAGGGCAAGGCAAGAATAGGAGGCAAACGGGTGCAAACACTGCGTATTGATACGATGGACAAAGGTTCATCAAGATGGAGAGGGGCTGATATCCTGGTCTTTAATACTGCTCATTGGTGGAGTCACCATAAAACTAAAGCAGGGTAAGTCTTTTGGGAACTGTATTTCTAGGGAATAATTTATAGGTACTTCCAGTTTAACATATGTCAAATACTAATAGAAAACAAGTTATAGTTGATGAGCTTGAATCAGTGAGGATTCATATAGTGGATCCTTACTTGTTTGGGATTGAGAAATAGTTGTTTTTAATTTGAGTAGCCAACATTTTGATATGAAAATGTAATCATGATATTGTGATGGGATATAAAAAGAACTTTGCCAATACCGGTTAGTGAGCTAGATTATTTTTTGGTGCATCCTGTACATTTTTGCTGTGGATATAGAAAACAAGTTACTGGTTATTCTCGTCTGTGATGGATGCTGTGTTACCTTTTTCTGAATCCTCACTTATATAGCCGTTACTGTCACAACAGGAAAAATTACTACCAGGAGAGGAATCAAGTTCATCCTCGTCTTGATGTTTCAACAGCTTTTGAAAAAGCTCTGACTACTTGGGCATCATGGGTTGATAGACATGTGATTCCAAGCAAAACACAAGTTTTCTTCCGGAGTTCTGCTCCTTCTCATTTCAGGTATGCCTTAATTTGCTTTCAACTCATTGTCATAAGATTTGTGACGTATTGTCTTCATGGCTTATCACCCTCTTCTTAAATTGGACAGCGGGGGTCAGTGGAACACTGGTGGGCACTGCAGAGAAGCTTCTCAACCGATCCCCGAGACTTACAAAGGCGAATACCCAGAGAAGAATATGATAGTTGAGAAAATAATAGGCAAGATGAAGACTCCAGTTACCCTTTTGAATATAACTGGTTTGTCAGATTACAGGATTGATGGTCATCCTTCTATATATGGAAGAAAACTGGGTAGCTCTTCGCGTGTTCAAGATTGTAGCCATTGGTGTCTCCCGGGGGTTCCAGATACCTGGAATGAAATTTTGTATATGCATTTAGAAAGTAAAAGAAGAAAGAGTTTGACTAACTGAAACTTCATTCTCAAATTTGTAATTCTTTCATTTGTTCAGATTGTTTGCTAGGCTAGTATATAGCTGTGAAGTTGAGGTTTATATTTTCTTCTCTCTTGGTGTGTCAATTATGTCTTGAGATGGCAAATGGATGTGTTTGTCAAATTTGAACGGATTAAAATGGTAAAACAACATACACAGTGTAATCTCACAAGTGGGGTCAGGGAGGCTATTTTGGAGGGCAGGGAGGCTATTTCCGAAAGACCTCGGCTCAAGAAAAAGTAGGGCAAAAGCTCAGATAAGAATTGACGAAAGTAAACAAGTCATGACACAATACTATAAATAAGCATTACGAAGAAAAGTAATTGCATCAAACTAATAGGATATATGAAGTACAAGGAATAGCAAATAATAGCAGAGAATAAAGAATAATACGTATACTAGTATGAAAGAGTACATGAGAAAACGCTCTACTACCTCCTAACTTTCTACCTTAATCCGTGTCCTCCACAACCTGTCATGTCCTCGCTGAGCTGCAACTGCGGCATGTCCTATCTAATCACTTCTCCCAATACTTCTTCGGCCTACCTCTACTTCTCCTATCTAAGGTCATGTCCTCTTTACATGTCCGAACATGTTAAAATGGTAAATTAATAAATTGTTTATGATCCAACTCAAAATGGATAGAATCAACGATTACTAAGGGACTTGGAATACGAATGAGATCAAAAAGGCCATCATTGGGGCAAACGATGCAATAGTTTCAATTCTTTGTGTGCGTCTGAGTGGGACCTTTCCTCGTGAATTGCCTTCTTCGAGGCATGATCAGGGGCGGGATTTCCCTCTTCAATGGTATGGTAAGGTGGAGGAAGGAACTGATTGCATTAGTCTCAGGTCAGGGACATAGATCTATCAGCCACTTGGTGACGGTCAATAAATAGGAAAAAGGGAGCTGCCTCATCTTCTGACGGTCATAATATAACCCGTGCAAATAACATCATATAACCCGTGCAACATGACACGACCACCTTTTTATTTTCTTTTTTCCTTCTGGGAAAAAAAGTGAAAATTATGTACTTTGTTTAATAAACATTAGTTCAGGTTCTTCCAAACTTACACAATTTCCAATAGACTTGCCACAATTTCACATCAAATAATACAGTTTTTTAATCACGCCTATGTTTTTTAACTTGATAAAAATTCAGTTAATTGAACACCCCTAGCCACAAAAAGATCCATAAAGTCCAGCAGAGAAATTTTGAAGTCTCATCTTGAACTTTAACCACTCCTAGCAATCATAGTGTGGTTTCAAAACAAAACTGGTTCTAAATAGAGTAAAAAGATTCAGCAAAAAGGAAAGAGACAAACTTGTCCATATAAGCTGTATTATTACAAGACACCTTGTGTGTAACTCAAATAATTTCTTTCACCTGTTCAGATGACTATATGTTTACATGTTTCTTTGACATTTTTCCGCTTATTCTTTACATAGCTGGATCCTCTCTCCTATCACTTCTTTAATGTATTATTATTATTAGCACAATAATAAAATATGATGGAACTCCACAACAAGGAAAAAAACAAATAAAGAAAACATTTTATGATTGTCTAAACTCTGTATCACTGTATACAAGAGATGTAAGTACAGCTTCCTCTGTTCCTCCTCCATGTTAAGCACTCGCACAATAAGATAGAGATGGTTATGTTACAACCATTGAGATAG
Source organism: Anisodus acutangulus (assembly GCA_029783415.1). NCBI lineage: Eukaryota > Viridiplantae > Streptophyta > Magnoliopsida > Solanales > Solanaceae > Anisodus > Anisodus acutangulus. The sequence goes on from CM056489.1 coordinate 36,619,037, forward strand.
TCAGAGTACTGTCTCAATGAGATTATTGGTGTTTCTTTGGTCGACCTAGAGGCGCTGGTGAATCGTCTCTCTTTGTGCCCTCAGGTTTCCTAGCCCATATTGGTGCTTGATCGGGACCATAACGATAATCATAGAAAAGCTCCTCACTAGCTTCGATACGTTCCTTTGCAAATATCCCAACGCGATGATCACCAGCAACCAGCATTACCTAAAGAAATCTCGAATCAGCAAAAATCAAGAATTTTATTGAACTATACATAGGATGGTATGTACCTTAGCATAACAGTTTGGATTTGATGAGTGATTGGCAAATTTCAGCTTGTCTCCCTTTCGATAGGCATCAAGGACATACTGCAATAAAGAGAAAAGAGCAGGAGATACCATGTTTATCTTTGATATTTGGAATTGGAAATTGTAATGGACTAAATTCACGAGTGAAAATAGGTAACAACAATTTGGAACCAGACATTCTAGATTGTGGAAATAAAAGCATATACCTACAGGGGCGGATCTACCTTATGCCGAGGGGTGTCACGTGATACTACTTCGTCGGAAAATTTTACTAAATATGTATAGATAATTAAAAGGCAGAAGAAAATACAAGTTATATTGAGTAAAGTGACGCTGCTCAACACTAATGATCGCTCAGGTCAATTGGTCAGGTGCTTTAATCCTCCGCTGAGGACGCGAGTTCAAAACTAGGCAGCACCATTTAATTTTAAAATTTTGGCCTCTTTTACAAAAAGATACATGTTCAGATTCAAACACATAACCTCTTGGTCATAAGTTAACAAAATGGTAACCAGTTGCTCCAAACTCGGATATGTTCATTATTGTGACAATAAAATATTTACTCGATAAAGGAGGATCTCGTGCTTTCCTAAGTAGTAGTTGTGCCTTTACGTTGTTTAGTCATTATTTGGTGCCCTATATAAAAAAAGTATTTAATATTATTTCTAATGAGGTTAATTTAAATACATTTAAAAAAAGAAAACTCATCGAGAAAAGTTATGGCAATGTATGTGAATTGTGTTTATTTATATTTTGTTCTTTTTTTTTAATATGGTGCTATATTTATTTATTTAATGTCTCTCATTTTAAAATGTGTCACTACTGACGAAAAATTCTGCTATGTACGTGAATTGTGTTTATTTATATTTTGTTCTTTTTTTTTTAATATGATGTTATATTTATTTATTGCTTCTCATTTTAAAATGTGATACCGCTGACGAAAATCCTGCGTACGCCACTGTATACCTGGTAGGGTATACAAGGCAGGACGGATGGTCCTAAGATTCAGATTTCAACATACAAGGAAATATATGAATCTCTCAAACAATTAGCAGTGCTCACCTGATCGTTCAGGTCGAAAAGGAAAGACGAATTTGCACGATCATATATTTTCCCCCGTTTATCTGCTTCTCGGTGAGAAATTAATTCACCAGTATATTCTCCCAGGTAATCATTTTTGTAAACAGGGTTCTAGGTGCAAAAGAAAAATTAAACAAATTAATTAATTAGTTTATTAATACTTTATAGTAGCTTAAGGTGCAAGTGTATCATCACACAGGAATATGGCTTACCTTCAGAAAGGCTCCCCATCCAGCAACATCAGATTTTGCCAGAAGAATCTGTTACAGAAATGAGGCAAAGCAGATTGAAAAAGGAGAAAAGAAAAGACAGTTTTATAACAAAAGTAGTAATCAGAACCCTAAAATGTCTGACCCTTTGCTGCTGCCTTAGGAGGAGCCTCATGTTACCACATTGACCTTCTCCTTGCCTAGGAGGCTCACCCAATGAGCCAGCACCACAGCTGAAAAGTGTGTGTCATTATTTCAGAAGCAATACATGGGTGAATTAAATTGTGCAAAACTTTGCAACACGAAAAAAAGTCTGTCAAGATGCACAAGTAAATGGCATCAGCACTACTAAAGCTTAGCATCTGTGACTTCCATGAGATTGGAGGAATAATAGTTCTTGACCTCTTAGCATAACACGTCATTGAGATGAAACACTACTAAAGATGCATAACTACCAATATCATTCTCTGTCAGCTAATAAATTGGAAAGACCACAGAAAATTGATACTTTTGTCATTCGTTCCTTTTTTTTGGGTGTCCAGGGGGGGTTGAATAAAGGAGGAAGGTTCTTCACAAGGCGAGTGGTCAAATAATTCGCATGAGTACCTAGTCTTGGGATTACTTGATCAGTGATGGTGTCACAACAGTTCCTAGATGTCAAAGTTCGTGAGAGTAAATATTATAAACCAATTCAACCAGCCAAAATGGTTTTGCTAAGAAGTTCTATAAGTTTTGTTTGGTAATTAAACTAATTATAAGAAGAAAAAAAAGAAATTAAAACTTGGTAAGAGTTGGATGGGTAAGGTTATGACCCATTGTTTAACTCATCATGACGCAACCTGATACGACCCCACCTTTGAAGACATATTTTAGAAAAAGAAAGCGTAAAAGAGGAAATAGAGATTCTGGAACTACACGTGAGGTGGAACCAATCAGCCAAACTGCCTCCTTAATTCTCTCCGGCAGTTACCAATATTCCAACCACTATCAGATTAGGCTTTACAGTTTTCTAGTTGTTTGTTGTAGACAATATATGTGTCCTATAAATATCTAGTCAGGCTTATTATGAAGATTATCGAATATATGTTTAAATATCAGATTCTGGGAGTTTTGTCCACTCCATACGGACAAATTTCATAGTTGTAAACTGTGTTTAAGATCCTTGCACAATCTATTACCAGTAGCACTTTCCTTTCTTTCTCAGTCATTTTCTTAATAATTTCCAGTATCTAACAGTTTGGCATCAGAGCAGATCGATGCAACATGGTTAATACCAGATCTTCTAATTCTCAAGAAGACGTTCCCAATGTTGAATCTCTTGCCCAACAACTATCTGCCATAGCATCAAGAGGAAACCAATCATCGAACCCGTAATGGAGGAAAAAACACAAACGCTTGGCAAGAAGAAGACATTGATAATCCAGGATGGCCAAAAAATCCTTCCCGAAGGCCACACACGAAGATGGAATTTCCCAGATTTGAAGGAGGGGATCCTAGAGGTTGGATTTTGAAGGCAGAAAAATATTTCTGCTACTATCAAACTCCAGATGAACACAAAGTTGACGTCGCCGCTATGTATCTTGAAGGTGATGCTCTTGATCTCTTCTCTTGGATTAATCGTGAGCAAACTTTGCTCTATTGGGAAGAACTAGTTAAAGCATTACAAGAAAACTATGGTCCTACGGAGTTCCAAAATTCGGACGAGCATCTTTGTAGCATCCGGCAAACAAGTTATATACAGGAGTACCGTCAAGAATTTGCAAAACTTTCATCTAGAGTCATTGACTGGCCAGATCACTGTCTCTTGAGGATTTTCATGGATGGACTAAAAGAGGAACTTAAATCAGATGTTAGGATTCACAAGCCCAGAACAGTTTGCAGGGCTGAGTTTGGCAATTGAATTTGAAAATAAATGAAGTCTAATGCGCAGAAATAGAGGGCCCAATTGGACCCCAACCAATAGACCCACCGTACAAAACCCATTGCAGTATGTTAAAAATACCCAGAACAACTACTTCTTCCTCTGCACATCAAAATTCAAGAAGCAGTGTTTCTTCCAACCCAGTCGCGTCCCAACATTTTCAAACTCGATCATGGGATACCGATAGGAGAAATCTTATGGCGCAGGGACGTTGTTATCGTTGCCATGAGAAATTTGCACCCGGTCATAGATGCAAATCCACAAAACTGTCACTCATGGAGATTACAGGAGGAGACCAATTGGACGGTGTTGATGAAGTCAATGCTACAGATGGTGATGATGGTGACCCTCAATGAAGCTTCAGGGTGAAATCAATAAGAGACGGGTCTTGGATAATGGTTCTACGCATAATTTTGTGGCAGAATCCATTCTTGAAGAGCATAAACTTCCAGTAGAAACAGTTCCAACATTCAGTGTGCAAATAAGGAACGGTGACATCATCCGCTGCAATAAAGTCTGTCGGAATCTTCAAATTCAGTTGTCGGTCTATACCATCACTCAATATTACTACCCATTTGCAATTGGAGGGGCTTATTTGGTCTTTGGTATCAAATGGTTAGCTTCTCTTAACATCATTCAAGCTAACTGGAAGGATATGTTCATAATTTTCAATTGGCAAGGGAAACGTTACAAACTGCAAGGGGTGAGATAGACAAATTCCACCACGGCTTCCCTCCAATCTTTTAACAATAATCCAATTCAGACACTTTTAGATGAGTTTCAGTCGGTGTTTTTTAACCAACATCTCCTCCACCATTTAGAGCACATTCCCATGCAATTCCTCGGTTACCAAATTCTAAACCTCCAAACATAAGACCTTATCGATACCCACATGGCCAAAAGACTGAAATTGAGAACCAAGTTGCTACTTTACTAGAATCTGGTTTCATTCGTCTTAGTTTAAGTCCATTCGCTAGTCCAGTTTTGTTAGTGAAAAAGAAAGATGATTCGTGGAGGTTTTGTATTGATTATCGCAGACTCAATAAGGTAATTGTACCAGATAAATATCTGATTCCCAATATAGATGAGTTACTGGATGAGTTATATGGCAACACTATTTTTTCAAAGATAGATCTTCGTTCAGGGTACCATTAAATTCGTGTCCAGCCAGCCGATATCCATAAAACAGCTTTCCGAACTCATTCTGGCCATTATGAATTTCTTGTAATGCCTTTCGGACTCACTAATGCTCCCGCCACTATCCAATCCGCAATGAATGACCTTTTCAGACCCTATCTCAGAAAATTCACCTTGGTTTTCTTTGACGATATTTTAATCTATAGTCCAACCCTCCAACAACACAAAAACCATCTCCAGATAGTTCTTCACCTCCTTTCCACCAATTTTTTTTGTTAATCCAAGAAGTGTCTGTTTGCGCAAACTCAGATTGGGTTTCTAGGTCATGTGATTTCCAAAAAGGGAGTAGCCATGGATCCAGAAAAAATATCTGCGGTCTTGGATTGGCCTCTGCCAAAGAATGTGAAGGAACTCTGAGGTTTTTTGGGACTTACGGGTTATTATTGCTCGTGTAGACAAGAATGTTATGAACTATGTAATTATTGCTCGTCCCTTGAGGATCTGACCAAAAAAGATGCTTTCATATGGAATCCAAAGGCAGAAGTAGCTTTTCAGCATCTTAAAAGAGTCTTGACATCAGTACTTGTTCTTTGTCTACCCGATTTCACTCAACAATTTACTATTGAATGCGATGCTTCCGCTGATGGTGTTGGTGCTATTCTACTTCAACAAAGTCATCCTCTAGCCTATTTCAGTAAGGGGTTTTCCTTTTCTAATCGGGTTAAATCTACATATGATTGTGAGTTATTGGCTTTGGTTCTTGCATTACAAAAGTGGAAGCACTATTTATTGGGTCAGCATTTTATTGCCACAACTGATCATTGCAGCCTAAAATATCTCCTGAATCAGAGGGTAATGCTGAACACCAGTGTTTGTTGATTAATTCACTATTGTCTACAAAGCGGGTAGTGAAAATAAAGGAGTTGATGCATTGTCTCGCCGCCCTCAACATGCTGATCTTTTGACTCTAGCAATGCCTGTTTCATTAGATTTTAGCACTTTAAGGGAAGCACTTGAAGCTAATCCATATACCAAGCAGCTTTTAGATCGACTTTCTACTGATCCGTCTTCTCATACGGATTTTTCACTGTCAGACAGCCATCTTTACTACAAATCCCGGTTGGTAATACCTGATTATCCTGAGCTTAAAGCCAAGATTTTAGCTGAGGCACATGATTCTCCAACAGGACATGGAGGATTTGAAAACTCTCAAAAGAGTTTCTGCAAATTTTTACTGGCCATGTTTGAAGCAGGATGTTAAGCTGCTTGTCCAGAATTGTTTGATTTGTCAGCAAAATAAATATGAAACTTTGGCTCCAATTGGTCTTTTGCAGCCTTTGCCGATTCACAGTCGAGTTTGGGAAGACATTTCCCTGGACTTTATTGTGGGTCTTCCTTCTTCAAATGATTATGACACTATTCTTGTGGTAGTAGATAGGTTCAGCAAATATAGTCATTTTATGGCTTTATCTCATCCATTCACTGCCAAAACAGTGGTTGCTTTGTTTTGTAGGGAAATTGTCCGGCTACATGGCTTACCTCGTTCTATTCTTTCAGATCATGATGTTATTTTCTTGAGTGCTTTTTGGCAAGAACTTTTTCGTCTTAGTCGTACTCGTCTCCGTATGGGTACTTCTTACCATCCCCAATCCGATGGCCAAACGGAGGTGGTTAACCGGTGCCTTGAAGCCTATTTGTGTTGTCTTGCTCATGAAAAGCCTAAATCGTGGTATCAATATTTAGCTTGGGCTAAGTATTCATTCAACACAGGCTACCATTCATCAACTAATATGACTCCTTTTCAAGTTGTGTATGGGAGGGAGCCACCACCATTGCATCCTTTTGTTCCTGGTGAAACTAAACTTGCTGATCTTAAAGTGCAAATTTTGGCCCGTGACCGGATGTTAAAAGTTACTGCAGTCCAACCTCTTGAAGGCTCAATCTCATATGAAATCCCAAGTGATTCAAAGCGACGTGAATTGTCTTTTAACGTGTGTGATGTTGTTATGCTTCGTCTGCAGCCTTATCGTCAGAAGAGTCTGGCCAAACGTCCTATTGTCAGAAGAGTCTGGCCAAACGTCCTAATGAGAAGTTGTCTCCTCGCTATTTTGGTCCATATAAAATTGTTCGCAAAATGGGTCATGTTGCGTACGAATTGCAGCTGCCTCCCAACGGCGAAGATACATCCAATGTTTCATGTCTCCTTGATTCGTCCTGCTCTTGGCTATGCTGATATTCCATCACCTCCGCCATTACCGCTTTCGGCTGATTTGGAATTCATAGTGGAGCCTGAAAAAGTTTTGTCGCACAGCTGGGTGAAAGGACCTGGGATTTCAACTTTAAAATTACTCATTCAATGGCGTCATCGTCCTGTTGAAGAAGCTAGTTGGGAAGACTATGACTTACTTGCTGGTCAGTTTCCTTCCTTTCGCCTTGAGGACAAGGCGTCTTTTCAGGGGGGTGTACTGAAGAAACTGCCTCCTTAATTCTCTCCAGCAGTTACCAATATTCCAACCACTATCAGATAGACTTTACAGTTTTCTAGTTGTTTGTTGTAGACAATATATTAAAGGGCAGCCCGGTGCACTAAGCTCCCGCTATGCGCAGGGTTCGGGGAAGGGCCGGACCACAAGGGTCTATTGTACGCAGCTTTACCTTGCATTTCTGCAAGAGGTTGTTTCCACGGCTTGAACCCATTGAACCCATGACCTCCTGCTCACATAGCAGCAACTTTACCAGTTACTTCAAGGCTCCCCTTCGTTGTAGACAATATATGTGTCCTATAAATATCTAGTCAGGCTTATTATGAAGATTATCGAATATATGTTTAAATATCAGATTCTGGGAGTTTTTTCCACTCCATACGGACAGATTTCATAGTTATAAACTGTGTTTAAGATCCTTGCACAATCTATTACCAGTAGCACTTTCCTTTCTTTCTGTCATTTTCTTAATAATTTCCAGCATCTAACACAACCCATCTCAGCCCAAGTAATCTATGATCCGATCATTTATTAACTCAGCCCATTCTGATCGCCAATTTGGCACCCCTACTTTCGAGATTTTATCTGCTTACATGTATAGGTTTGAGTAGTGTCTTATTGACATCTTACTGTTGTTATCATTTGAATACTATTTGTATTATGCCCAAGCTCTTCTAGATATTTAAACGGAGGATGAAGTTACTAGTCATTATTCGTTTTCAGTCTTCTACCTCAATATTATAATAAAAACTTCTCCGTCTAGGGTCATTGCTTTATTATCCACCTTGTTTCTCTCTTTTATTTCAGCCAAAAAAGCTCTCCTCCGGGCTAAAAGTATTCTTTATCCAACTCTTAGTTCTCGTTTGGTTGGGAACAAGTTATCCCGGGATTAGTTATTTCACCCTCACGGAATTTTATTCCAACCAAACATTGGATAAGGATACTAAAATTTTATCCCGGAACTATTTTTGCTTATCCATCATACCAAACGACCCCTTATTTCTTTTCTTTTGACCAGTCAAATTTCTTCCCATTATTCACACCATGATGGTGTCAACTTAAAAGTACAAATATTTTAGCCATTTGGCTAACCCAAAAGTGTATATAGAATTTGAATCTAGTCAGGCAAATCTATATAGAATTTCTTCCCCTTACAACCTATATCTGTTTAAATGCATGCTTCTCTGGAGTTCTCTTGCTGTTTATTTGTACTCATAACATGCAAACTTAATATACTTCACGTGTCAAGTACAATTTTCAAAATCTTGATTATCCAGCGCGATTCAAATTGGTAATTAGTGTAAATCATCAGCATTTAGCAACATTTTACCTAACCCAACAATTGCGGCAAACATCAGGATCACATTCACGTCCAGCAGCAAAACACGGACATTGTCTGCTTCTGCATTGACTCTTTGCACAGTGGCATCCACGGAAACGATTTTTACAGCTTTTTGAGCAGCTGAAATGGAAGAAGAGATATTAGCAGAGATCACTGATTCCTGAAATAATATCGGAAAGCGAACAAATGAATTCATAGCTAGCCCTAAATAAACCACAAAAAGAAGAGAAAAAGGTGGACTGGAGAATCATCTGACTTAACAGGTCAAAGACGAAATCCTTTATTGATAAATTCAAAAGCTCAACATACCCACAGTACTTTTCACAGCAAGTACCATTCTGCAGACAAGGACAACTCTTTCCACACATCGGCTGGCATCCACAAGGATTATACCGTATACATGATTGATTCTTTCCATCGGCTATTCTTCTCCACATTGAGGGATGCCCAGCAGACTTTGAGGAATATTTGAGCTTCCGTGTTCTGCCTCTTCTACGAAGAAAGCGTGATTTTGTCCGAATATCTGGCTCCTAAATAGCCAAATACATCAAATTAGATGGATATACACCATGAAGGAAGTAACTCAAACTAATCAAGGAATGTAGAATGCTAATAAAAGTAAAATTAGCTTCTTGAGAATTTTCAACTCCAGCAGCACCTTATAGTAGTATGTTCCACTTATAGCATGAGAAATTCAAGGGAAACAATATTCTCATACATGCATCAATTTCCAAAGAAGAAGATCCGACTTTCTCAAATTCCAAAAATAAACTTGTGCATCATTCTGCGCTTCAAATGAACTAGAAGTAATTCTTGACATTATGACTCTTCCTTCTGCATAGGTAAGTATCTTATTCTGACTTAGAGAAAACCATTGTTTTCTTGATTGCCAAAAGCTACCCCACCCTTATACAATAAAAAAGAGCGTACAGAATGTTAGAAGGTAGGACTGCCTGCTGCTCCAAATATTTATAACAGTCAATATGGTCTCATGAACACCAAAAGATCCATGATGCTTTTTCTTTTTATTGCAAGCTGATAGCTTGGAACATTCTGTTCAGACTGCTATGTCCAAACTACAGACTGGAATTAGAAGTCTGTCCTCTAGTCAAGTACTTTAGCTCTACATATATTTGAACAAAGATAAGTATACTTTTTTGTATACAGCCCCAGATTATACTACAAGTATTAAATAATACCTTTCATGAATTAACTTTTTAGGTTATTTATTATAAAGTGAGATTAACGAGTGCCTGTATCATAATTTATCGCACTAAAATGTGGATATGGACTTTAATGCAATGTGATGTCTGGTTTTGCAATTGGACTAACTATTTTTTTGAAACTTTATCCGTGGATTTAAGTCCATCATGTACTTGGGAAAACTTTTGCCATTTTAGGATTTAAAAAGAAGACTAACAATCCCATTAACAATATCGCTTCTCCTTGGATTGAAAAATATCAGCATAGGGGGTGTTTGCTAAGAATACAAACACCTTTTCTCAGTCCCAAACACTGTAATAATTAAGTAGGGAAATTGATGTGTTCCCAAAGCTGTGTACCACAAGAACTCCTTGGTCGTTTCAAGGTCTGAGGAATATGAGAATTCATGTAGTACCATCTTTGGGCTAAAGCGTCAAGTAAATTATTAGGCACGAAGAGGAGCACAAACCATGTAATCCATGTCAGCTTTCCCATTATCCTCTGAAAATAAGCTTGTGGAGCATCCACGTTGCACTGCTGCTCCGTTATCCATGTAAGAGGATACTTCCATACAAGTTTTCAAGCCAGGAAGTAAGTTCCTAGCAATGAGGCAACTGCAGTGTACAAGATATCCATTAGAGCTGACACATATTGACATGACAATCTGATTTGAGTCTAGCACTTAACCAAATATAATCCAACAAGAATCTGTTACCAACACTTAATCCACTCCGTGTACTTAAGAAGCATGACTAAGCGGCGTGGGGGTGGGGGAGTTTGGGCGGGGGTAGAATATGATCTGCATAAAAAGAAAGGGCGCTTCTCAACATAGAGGGACTAAATGTGCTCAAGTATGGTGTAGCATTTATCCAGGTGGTGCTTTTGTCTCGTGACATGGAAAAATGAACTCTTTGAAAATGTAAAAGGGTCCCTGGAAGGCCAGCGAAAATATGAATGTCCCCTACTTTCACTTCTATGATTGACTGATTGATTGATACTGGGGAAAGTTCAGTAACTAATCTCGGAGGATCCGACACACCCATTTGAAGAGTCGGAGCAACATAGTCTGTAGCTGGAAGAGAAGGGCAGACAGTTTCTATTTCCGAGTCTGACCCATCATTGCACACGGAAACAGCATCTTGCAGAAATGCAAGGCAAGGCTGCCTAAATGAGACCCAATGTGGTATGTTCTTCTCCGGACCCTGCGCATAGCGGGAGCTTAGTGCACCGGGCTGCCATTTAGTCTGACCTATCATTGGATGTGGACGAAATAGATTGCATGGGGCTGGAAAATTTTAAGGATATGTTACTACCGACCTGGGTACTCCAAAATATTTGCTTTAGTGGGTTTGGTGAATGATGGTAGACTAGGGTCATGTTCTCCGTCGCGGACGATGGCGAGGGGCAAGGGTCATAAGTGAGTTAAGGGAGCTTCTAGGCTGAGGTTAGGGTCTTGGAACATAGGGTCTTTGTCGGGAAAATTCATAGAGCTAGCGAAGATGCTCAAGAAAAGGAGAATTAATATAGCTTGCGTCCATGAAATCAGATGAGTAGGAACTAAGGCGAGGGATGTGGACGGATATAAGTTATGGTACTCAAGAGGCTCGAAGAATAGGAATGTAGTAGGCATTTTAGTAGATAGCGAACTTAGGGAGCAAGTGGTAGATGTTAGGAGGGTCAACTACAGGATGATGACGATTAAGGTAGTCATTAGATGTTCACTTTGAACATTATTAGTGCATACGCACCGTAAGCGGGTTTGGACAAGGAGGACAAGAAGCACTTTGGAAGGATTTGGACGAGGTGATGAGAGGTATACCGCACATTGAGAAGCTATTTGTATGAGGGGATTTCAATGGACACAACGGGCCTACTCCGAAGGGTTATGAGGATGTGCACGGAGGTTTTGGTTTATCGGATAGGAACGAAAGAGGAGTCTCACTTTAGAATTTCGCAAGAGCTTTTGGGTTGACGGTAGTCAATTCGAGTTTCCTGAAGAAGGAGGAGCACATGATGACCTTCCGTAGTACGGTGACCAAGACTCAGACTATTTGCTCCTTAGAAAGGATGATAAAAGTCTTTGCAAAGACTGCAAGGCTATCCCGAGTGAAAACCTTACGACCCAACATAGGCTCCTGGTGATGGATTTGTATATCAAGAGGAAGAGAAAGAAGAGGGTTGTGGCCCTTGTGGGTGAACGGCCTAGGATCAAATGGGCTAACATGATTTTGGCCAGTTCCCAGGAGAGAAGTTGATGACTATAGAGGCTTAGGGGAGTAGTGGGTATGCAAACAGTATGTGGGATAGGACTGCTAGTTGCATTAGGGAAGCCTCTAGAAAGGTGTTGGGGGCCTCGAGAGATTGTTGTGGTGGGGACTGGTAGTGGAACGGAGAAGTCCAAGGGAAGCTGGAGGCAAAGAAGTTGGTGTATGCGATGTTGGTGGAAAGCAATGACGAGGAGGAAAAGCGGACGAATAGGAAAAGGTATAAGAAGGCAAAGAAGGACGCTAAGTTAGCGGTTACGGCGCAAAAACGGCAGCTTTTAAACGCATGTATGTAGAATTAGAGGACAAATGCGGGGATAATAAGTGGACAGACTAGCCAAGGCGAGAGAGGGGAAGGCCCGTGACTTGGACCAAGTGAAGTGCATCAAGGACAAGGACGGTAGAGTACTGGTAGAGCAGGCACTCATTAGACGGAGGTGGCAATCATACTTCCATACACTCTTGAATGAAGAGGGGGCAAAGATATTATGTTAGGAATTTGGAGGGTATTGTAGGTGTATAAAGGTTGAGGATGTTAAGGGTGCTATCCGTAGGATTCGTTGGGGAAGAGCGACCGGGACAGATGAGATCCCGATAAAATTTTGGAAGAGCGCAGACAAGGCAGGTATGGAGTGGCTGACTAGGCTATTTAATATCGTTTTTAAGACGGAGAAAATGCCCGAGGGATGAAGGTGGAGTACAATGATTCCTTTGTAAAAGAACAGCAGGAAAAGAGGTTGTACGTGAAAGAGTACTCAGACGAAAATGCTCTTTCCTCAAGGTTGTACGAGCTGTAATAGTAGTTGAAAAATCTCCCGTCCGGGTAGCATTCAGAGTTGCAACAACTTTGGGGTATCAAGCTATTATGCGCCACTATGAAAGATTGGAGAGGGTGCTGTAGATGAGGGTGAGGAGGGGCGTGACTATTTCCGAGAACCAATTCAGATTTCATGCCAGGGTGCTCAACTACATAAGTCACTCATCTTGTAAGGAGGTTGGTGAAGAATTATAGGTTGAGGAGGAAGGGCCTTCACATGGTGTTCGTCGACCTAAAAAAGACATACGATAAAGTCCCAAAGGAAGTTTTAAGACATTTTCTATGGAGATGCTTGGAATCTAGAGGTGTACCTGTAACATACACTAGGGCGATCAAGCACATGTACGATAGAGCCAAGATCGGGGTAAGGAAAGTGGGAGGAGACTCGGAGCATTTCTCGGTTATGATAGGGTTGCACGAGGGATCAGCTCTTAGCCTGTTTCTATTTGCCTTGGTGATGGATGTACTGACGCGACATATTCAAGATGAGGTGCCCATGGTGTATGTTATTTGCAGATGACATAGTTCTGATTGACTAGACCCGCGAGTTAAGGCTAAGCTGAAGGTTTGGAGACAAATCCTAGAGTCTAAAGGGTTTAGGTTGAGCAGGACCAAGACATAATACTTGAAGTGCAAGTTTAGTGATGTAACGCATGAGGCTGGCATGGAAGTGAGCTTGATGCATATATCATCCAAAGGAGAGAAAGTTTCAAGAATCTACGGTCTATTATCCAAGGAAATGGGAAAATTGACTAGGATGTCATACATCGTACTGGTGTAGGGTCGATGAAATAGAGGCTCGCATCGGAATCCTGTGTGATAAGAAGGTGCCACCAAAACTTAAAGGCAAGTCCTAAAAAGTGGTGGTCAAACCAACTATGTTGTATGGGGCGGAGCGTTGACCAGTCAAGACCTTTCACGTTCAGAAGATGAAAGTTGCGGAAATGAGAATGTTGAGATGAATGTATGGGCATACTAGGAAAAATATGATTAAAAATGAAAAAAGCTGAGACAAAGTGGGAGTGGCTTCGGTGGAGGACAAGACGCGGGAAGCGAGGCGGAAATGGCTCTGACGTATGAAGAGGAAATGCACGCAGAGGGGAATTCAGGATTTCAAGAGAATTGGTGCACCATCAGGAGCGGCGGATCTAAGGGGGCGAGAGGGTGTTCACCCGAACCCCTCCGACAAAAAAACGACACTATATATAAGATAATATTTTTACTTTTGTGAACATATATAAATTTTGAATCCCCTAAACACAAGACTAGAGATTGACCTAGTGTTCTAGGGGGTTCGAAGTTTACCTTGAGGTTCCAAGTTCAAATCTCAAGCACTGCCTTTTTATTTCTATTAGAAGAGCGAAAAAGGAAATTTAAGTTTAGAAATAGAAATTTGGTTAAAGGAGGGAAAGTGAAACTTGAGTTTAGAAATAGAATAAAAGCAATAGCAACAGAAAAAGGAAAACATATAAGTTGCAGCAAAAGAAAGGAAAAAAAAGAAATGAAGAAAAAAAGACGAAAAAGACATCTGATGTTCGGTAAAAAATGCATATATTTAGTTATTGTTGCCTTACACTTTAGTGCTTTTAATCGTCTTTTGAGTACATTAAATTGATTTATACTTGATATTATATTTTATTGTGTAGGAAGAAATTGGGGAGAAGATAAAGAGATTTGAGACAAAAAAATGGATGAAAAGTGTGATGTTGCAAATTAAAAAGAAAAGAGAACGAAGTGCTGAAGAGAAGTGGAATTTAATTGTCAAGGATTAAAGTCATCATGACTTAATGATTGGGGAACAAGTTTTTGGCGCCGTTGTTGGGGACTTAGAAATTAATTGTTTATTTAGATTAGACGTTTATTTTTCTATTTTATTTATTATTTTTTTTATTTATTATTTTTTTGTACTCTCCGTGACATAGCATCTTCGAATAAAAAATTGTGGTCGGATAAGTATTCATGTTTTGTTTTGTTGATCCATGTCCGTATTGCAAATGACCTTACTTCTGGCAACATTGTCAATATATTCCCAAGGGCGAGTTGTGTGCACCATCTCAATCTTGTGAAGTTTGTGAGGGAAATTGAAAAAGTTGTCCTAGGTGTTCTTATCCTATCCCGAGCCCTTATTATGATGATTCTAATAATGTGCTTGTGCTTTTGTTAGTATGGATCATTACAAAAATTTAATAGAAGAATATGGGGGTCTCCATGATGATCTTACGAACGCGGTGATACAACTGATAGAAGAAAGAACAAAGCTCGGACAAGAGATGGATCAATTTGGCTCAGACATCCACGACCTACATGCTCAATTAAATAAAAAGGCTGAGGCGTCTGATGCCCAACTACCAATTGTCGTGGATAGTAGTCAGGATGTGGAGCAGAAAGAGGTATTCCAACCGTTCGATCAGAACTTCATTGATGATGTTGAGGTTGAGGGAGTATACATTAGTAAGGATGTCAGAAATAATCCAGGTACAAGAGCCTTATATCCTAAAATTTGCCACACTGGAAAGAGAAAACGACATTCCTCACTTAAGGGCCAAGAAGTGCAAGATGCGACACCTATTGTTTGGCTCATTTGTTTTCACACCACTGCCCCAAGAGCGGAGCAGAAAATTTGATGCAAAATTGGGGGTGCAATTTATATCGTCAAAGTGAAAGGAAAAGTGGTGAAGGTGATAGCGTCATGTCACGACATTAAAAAATTAACCCAATGTGTAATAGTTTTAGTTTTTTATTTTTATAGTGTCACGTTATATTTTGTTTTTATTTTGCAGATTAGGGGAAGTCTGAGTACCCAAAATTGAAGTTGAGGAGCATGTTTGAGCTTAAGTGTGGGGTCGTGCCGACTCTTGATATTGAAGATTATGCTGCTAGCTATGCCATAGAGGGTCTCCGGGAGTATTTCTCACCCTTGTTTTAATTTTTTCTTTGTTATCCATGCAGTGAGGACAACGCATATTAAGTGTGGGGTGGGTACTTCTGACACTTTTGAGGTCGAGGATGATTATGCCATAGGATCTTTTTAAAATTTCTTAAACTTATATATAGAATAAAAACAACAGAAAATAAGAAAAATTCAAAAAGATTTTACTTTGTTCGTTTTATTTTTCTTTTATAGCTTCTTTTTTTCTCATTAGTGGCATAGATCATTCACCCCTTGGTTTTTCTTATGGCCTTAGTTCTTTTCCAAAGGGGGGCCTTTGAACCGGGTAATTATTTTTTTATTTTTAAGATTAGTTTTTTTAGTAATAGTAAGAGAGGAAGAAAAAAGACATTTGTGACTTGTTTGATACTAGCATATTTAGGTCTGAGCTTGAGTTGTACTTTCCTGTGAATGCTTGAGTGTTAGTATAGAATAACAAATTTTCTGACACCTAAGCTCAGGGTTGTGACTCTGTATATAGCTTATTCTTATTTTGTAGTTCGATATGACCCTGTCTGTCTTAGAGTAGAATTGATCCACCTGGATTGATACTTGTGCCATGTGTGGTGAGGATTTCTTGCATATATTCCATGTTTTACATCTTAGTCTAGAACTTGCCATGCATGTTATTGAAGCGAAATAAAAAATGTTGGTTTAGAAGATGATGAAAGGCTTTCTTTGATATGTCTTGTGAATTTTAGCCTTTTTCAGATATTGTACCACTAGTTAGCCCTTTTGAACATGTAGCCTTTCGTTTGTTAGCCGTATTTTTGCATTGACCCACTTGTTGAATTCCTAGTTTTTGCACCCTACTTCCTTGAGCATTGTAGCTTAGATTGTTATAATTGTGATATCTGAAGAAAGGGTATTTAAGTGAAAAATGGTGACCAATGATAGCTACAAAGGGATGAAAAAGCCCTCTTAGAAAGAATGTGACATGAAGAAAAAAATGAAGCGTTCTTGACATGATGAGAAATACTTAAGGAATAATGAATGAGGAGAGGGCTGAAAAATAAAGTGAAAAGTAGAAAATAATGGGTGATGAAGTCTAAAAGTGCAAAGTGCTTAGGAAAGTGTAAGTCACTATTATATAGTTTTCATACCCATCCTCTAGCAAACATTACAACCCGTTAAAGCCCCATTTGATTCTATTCAAGCACACTTAATTAGTAGAAATGTACATAACGGGCAAGCCTATGGTTCTTTATGCATACATGTGAATTTCTTTGTGAGTGTGAGAATTGTTTTTTATGCTAAGTCCTTAAATTATATTCATTCTTTGATTTGAGTGTGCGGACTATTTCTTCTTGGGAGGGCGGGCACTTGTTTCATGATAGATAGGTGATGTTATTAGATTTCTTTGACAGAATTGGTGAGCGAGCTTAAATTTGATAAGTTAGAGTCCATCATTGAGGTTAGAAGGTTAGAAGTTTGTTGTTCGATTGAGTTGACTTGTATATCTTGCATGATGATCAGAAAGTGTATATTTGATAAGTTGGATTGCTATAGGGCCTAATTGTTGGTATCAATCAAAGTGGTGGTGTTCCTAGGCTTGATTTATTGAGAGTGATTTTAGTGCTTACTCGAAGGCGAGTTCGGCAAAATGCATATATTTAGTTATTGTTGCCTCACATTTTAGTATTTTTAATTGTCTTTGAGTACATTAAATTAATTTATGCTTAATATTATATTTTATTGTGTAGGAATAAAATGGTGAGAAGATAAAGAGATTTGAGACAAAAATTGGATGAAAAGTGTGAAGTTGCAAATTAATAAGAAAAGAGAATGAAGTGCTGAAGAGAAGTGGAATTTAATTGTCAAGGATTAAAGTCATGATGGCTTAATGATTGTCCAATGATAGAGCAACAACATCAATAGGATTTGATCCCTTGACCTTAAGAGTTAGAACCCGCGCTCAAACCAGTGCACCATTCAATCTCTTTTGACCATAGGTTCCTTTAGATAATACTAGATATATTTCAAGAATTATATATATAATATATGAAGTTTAATCGGTTGGCCATGAATTCACGTGATCCATTTTTTAGCCATAAATCATCTCCTGAATGCACGGATGTCTCAGTGCGGAGGTGTGAGAGGTTGGATATGGACGATTTCAGGAGAGGTAGAGGTAGGCCGAAAAGTATTCGAGAGATGATTAGATAGGACATTGCGCAGTTTCAGCTTACCGAGGACATGACCTTAGATAAGAGGTTGTGGAGGACACGGATTATAGTAAAAGGTTAGCAGGTAGTAGAGTGTTGTCTCGCTTGTCCTTCCATGCATTTCTCCGTCCTTCGATTTATGTTACTATGTGTTGCTTCTTGTACAATGGTTACCGATTTTGATGTAGCTACTGTTTAGAATGCTTAGTTATGCTTTCTGTAGTATTTTGCCATCACTTCTTCATTTCTGTTATTTCCTTTTTCAAACTGTTTTGAATTGTTTTTTCTCGAGATGAGGGTCTATCGGAAACAGCCTCTCTACCTCCGAGGTAGGGGTGAGGTATGTGTACACTCTACCCTTCCTAAACCCCACTATGTGAGATTACACTGTGTTTGTTGTTGTTGACCTGAGTACTCCAAAAAGTACCAAGTGACGTGAAGACTCAGAAAGACTCCTTTTGCTTTTACCATCCAATCTCACTTTCTGTCCGCTGTCAACAAGAAACAATTACCTTACCAGATGATATCCACGTGGAAAGAAAAAACCTAGTGTAACAATTCACTTGGACATGCATTTCTTACCACTGATGACATCGACTTATTTTAATGTAATTGTAATTCTATTATTGAGGAAGAGCCAATATTAACTAAAATCCATACCTATTTCTCCCAAAAATCTCTATCCCCTTCGAGTACAGTTCTTTCTCTAGGGGTTTCCATTCTGGTAGATTTTTCGAGTAGGATGCGTGCTTCATAGTTTCCTTTTTAGTATCTTCTCCTTCATTCCTGTCATTGTTCCCAGTCTTATTCAAAGAAGTACCATGATTATAGCCAGACTGATCTGGTGCTTGTGAATCTGATACATAATCATTGGTGATAATAGACATTTCATTGCTCTCAGATCTATCTTCTGCTGCCACACTAACAGCAGTAGGGAGTGACAATTTCCTTCTCTTACAAGAAGAATCTTGTTGGTCATCCAAACCCAGATCTGACTTCTCTAAAGTTGTGTTTATAGACTCTGATACTCCGTGCTTCATTTTGCTATCAGTGTGCTCGTCTATTGTGACAAGGGAAACATGCACAAGTGGAACCAACGGCAGGTAACTTCAAATGTTAAAGACGAGAAAAGAAAAGTTCAGCAAAGTGATCTATCATCAAAAGTGTGTGAATCATCATCACCTGGATCTCGAGTTCTTTTGGTGACCATAGTACTACCTCCCACTTCTGAAGTGTGCTTTTCTGACCCTTCAAGTGGATCTACAGTTAAATATTTAGTCTGGTTTGCCGCACCTTTTACCTAAAACCCCAAAATGAATTTCTCCCACATAAAAAGCTGAAAGTGAGTGAAAAAAGAAGAGGGGAAAAAAGGGGAAGAGCAAGTTAGCAAATGAGAATAGCAGTCAGTAGCAGTGGCAAGTGTTACCAAAACTGAACTGATTATGTAATAAAAAGGAAAATATTTAAAATCAAAATGGAGGTTAAAGGGAAAATAGATGTATTTTCATGACCATCAACTCCACAGATAGTAAACATAGTAGAAAAAATCACTTGGCATTCGACAGTCGGACCCAAAACTAGCAAAACCAGCTAATACCAAAATTATATGTTAAAAGCAGCGCTGCCTGGGTACTTACTGAAAGCCAAGCTGCTTAGTTAAAAAAGTTTAGGAACTACGACTAGAAATATCGGGAGTACCTCAAAAACAAGAGTTGTCTTAATAAAAACCAAATCAATGACACATTGAGTGGTATTCCTAACTTTAAAAAGCATGACGCCCTTGCTTGCATATAAATATCTACAGAATACCTTAAGATAACACTGATCACTGCAAGGTTTTCCATTATCTTCAGAATCTGATGAATAGGACTGTTTTTCACTCTGCCAAATGAAAAGACTCTTTTCAGATTTTCATATACAAATTCAATAGGAAAAGCTGGACGAGCAATTATACTTACAGCATCGATAAGAATTTGTGAACAACCATGCAGACGGCAGTCAAACACCTGTTTTAGTACAGGGAACCAATTAAAAACACATTAAACTTCTGTTTCAGTTTAAAAAAAATACACGTTTCAATCACATACCAGACAGCGGCGACAGAAAAGGTTATCAAAAGAATCTAAAGCAGCAGTAAGGCTTTTCTCCAGAAATATGCTCCCCCCAAATCCACTTTCCCCAGAATCTTTCAAGCTTTTGCCGTCTGTATCTTGATATTTTACCCTAAGCACATTACAGTGCTCCTAATTAACAAACAAACAAATACAAATCAGATAGTATACAAAATGATTGATGATTCACAGGTAACCACCAACAAGATAACCATGAAAGATAAGATACATGCGTCAACATGTGAGCACGCCCAAACACATATAAATGAGGTAGCCAAAACATTTGAGAATATAATCAAATATTAAAAGTGTGCTCTCTCTAATAGCTAAGCTTTTAGATGTCACACAATTCAACATGGTATCAGAGTAAGACCCGCCCAATTTATTGTTTCCGATGTTGGGCCCCCCATATTAAAAGTACCCACGCACCAGATGTGCAGCCCTGGGCGTGAGGTGGGGTGTTAAGAGTCCCACATCGGTGGGTTAAAGGGTACATGGTCTCCTTATATGGACTTGGGCAATCCTCCCTTCATGAGTTAGCTTTTGGGGTTGAGTTAGGCCTAAAATTCATTCTTTACTTGGTATCAGAGCAGGCCAAAGGTCCTGGGATCGAATCTCGCCGTCACCCATTATCAAAAAGAATTTCCACGTGCTTGGACCATGAAAAAAAATAGGTCAGCATGTGAGGGGGCATGTTGAGAATATAATCAAATATTAAAAGTGTGCTCTCTCTAACAGCTTAAGCTTTTAGATGAGATGGTCACACTTCAACAACATCTAACAAGTTCATTACCCAATTACATCACCAACTCAGTTTACCAGGATTTCGGAAGTGGTGCCTCCAACATAATGGGTCAAGATGTCCAGAACTTCTTCATTAAGCTCAAACTCCTGCGAAGCCATCCTACAGAATCCCAAAAAGTGAACATAAGATGCCCCTGTGAGCCACAAAGAAAGAAGTAAACTGACAAACACAGCACAAAATGCATTTCCTGTCTGAAATCTGCAGGCTGCAGCTATACCCTTTCTGTTTAGGGTACTACTAGCACAAAATGCTAGCACTCCCTCCAGCTGGCTATATATAGGTAGGACATTCCAGTTCGCTGAGGGTGCTCGGAAGCTTACATAAACATACAGAAAGCTATCTATTCTATCCAAGGGAAAGAAGCAGCGCAATATGCCCAGGCTACTTCTGGGAAGATTGCAGTCTAGTGTGGTCAACCCCCTGAGAAATGACAAGCTCAAATGGGACAATAGCATGGATGGATCATACTCAGTTAAGGCTAATTATCAGCTCTTGAGTTTTAACAAAATTCTAATTGATCAGTGGCCATGGAAGCTGATATGGAAGGTCAAATTGCCCCCCAAGATTAGTGTTTTTAGCTGGATAGCACTGGACAACTCTTGTTCCACTCTAGATAATCTCAACAGAAGAGGCTTCAGTACAGCCAACAGATGCTATATGTGTTTAAACAGTCTAGAAACTGTCAACGTATTGCTAGAGACACTTGGTCAATGTTCTTTTCCCTTTTTGGTCTCCGGTGGGTTATGCCAAATAGTCTCAGAGAAGTTTTGTCAGTTGGGGCACTTGGAAAGTTGAGAAGTCCATCAGAAGAATCTGGTCTATGGTTCCAGGCTTCCAGCTGTAGTTGTTTGGGGTTTGTGGACAGAAAGGAACCAAAGATGTTTCGATGGCATCGCAACTAGCAGCTCCAATTTTAAAGGCAGATGCCTAGTCTTGCTCTTTAGTTTGGTTAATCATACTCCTTTGTATAACCCTGAACAATTCTCGGATTTTGTCAGCTCTCTTGTATTATGATAGGTTTTATTTTTGCCTTTTCTAGAGCTGACTCTTCCTAATTTTGTGTTTCTCACATCCCCTGGATGCTTTCTTATTAATATACCACTTATTTCATCAAAAACAATGCCCAGGCTACTGCAGCAGGGGACTTGGGATAGAACAGGATAACAAATCATCCGTCGGTTCAACAACTTAGAACAATCAAATCCAACTCCCTTCATACCAAACAGAATGATTGGTTTGATGTATTAGAGTCAAAGCATCTGCTTTTGGTGTAAATCTGAACATTGATTCCTTAATTGATCTAAAAATTACATATTTAGAGACTACTAAAAGTGATACATATCACAATGTTCTATTGAAGTACTTAAATGACCGACAAATTTGCACTAAAATATGTTTTGATAGTAATTATAAATGGGATAAAGGAACTGTTTTTTAAACCCTTATGAGCTATGAATCACTGGGGAAAACTTATCATCACTTCACAAAGCCAAAAATTCAAGGAAATATGGACACAGAAAACAGAGAAAGAACAGAGATGAAAAGAAAAACTGTTCTCTGCATCAGTATTATTGAGGAAAGCAACAGAATAACTCTTCAAATTCTAGTAAGAGGAAATTTCAAATTTAAAAGAAATGGGAAATGGGATTCAGGAATAAAACTCTCAGTTGCAGAATTTCTAGACAAACCTTCCCATGTAAGCACTAAGCATTAATTGCACAACATAGAGAGACAAATAAACTACATCAAATCCAACTCTTCAAAACGGTCTATGGTCAGTTTTTCTGTGACACTGAAGCAAAAATCTGTTTAATAAATGAACAGCAGCAAAGTGCTAATATTTTATAGAGTTGTAATACATAGTGTATTATCTGAACTCACCAAAGAAGTTTGTCCTCCCCCTCAGAGAAATGACGTTTCTCTTCCTCTGGTTCTGCAATGTCTTCCTCACTGTCACTACAGATTAGTGCCTCGCTACTACCATGCTGGTCATAATATATCCGCCTTCTCCCAACCACTGATTGATCTTCAGCCATTCTTTGATTTCTGTGCTTTTGTGAAGAAGACTTGAGAGCAAAGAGCAAATAAAATCCTCATTTTGAATAACAAGAAAGTATAATCATGGTAGCATGCAAGTCTAAAGCTGCAACTACTGGCCTAACCGAAAACTCAAAAGTACATAATATAGAAGCTAAAGGCATGATGAACAAGATTAGCATCAATGCATGGCAATGGATGAATGATATTACTGAAAACTAATTTTCCTCCAATCTTCTCCACGCTATTAAATTGTGGAACTGCCTTAAGACTTCAGAGAGGTACTTCAGCTGTTGATGGTAACTTATCACCAAAATAGATATTAAAAGCACGAAAAACTCCATGACAAAGGTCAATGGTTCTGTCTCAAGCTTAACATGAAAGAGTTATGTCCAAACAAAATACGGAAAATAAAGAAAAAGATGCAAATTTAGTGCTTCTAATTAAGCCTTATATGGCGAAACAGTAGATTTCAGGTTCATGATATACAAAAGGCTATCCAATGTAAGCTGGCAACAAATGTTATTTTTAGAATTTCTTTCCTTAAGTGACCTTTTCTAGGGACTTCTTCACAGTATTGGACTTGATATAGCTATATTATCACATACCTGTCTAAAAAGATCCAAGTGGTATATGGTGGAATGTTCTCAATGAAGGGAAGCTTGGCAGTTGTTGAAGATACGACTTCCTCTCCATTAGCATAGTCCCCGTCTCCTGATCCTTGAAGAAGTCCACCAACTTTGCACAGGGGATTTGATATTCTTAAAGAAAGCATTTTACCCGTCCCAGAGTTCTTCATAGTATCACTCCTTGACGTAGCCAACAAAAAAAGTTCAGAAACATGATTTTCGAGCTTCCTTTTGTTCTCTTCATGTTTGTCCTACACAAAAAACAAGTTTGTCAGACAATCTCTTGTCCTTTCTTTTAATTATGTTTTTTTTTTGTGGAGGCGGCGTGGGGGGTTCAAAACCACTACTCATGTTGGTGCCCATCAAATAAAAAGAACAGTTTCAGCAATTAGTAGAGCAAATTCATATGACATAGCACAACAGAGTCACTCAATGAGGAGCAAGAAAGTTGATGATTCCTTTTATTGGGTCATATAACCTTCTTCGCATTCTTCATTTCAAGTACAGTTATTTTATTGATGCTTTGTTTCTCCAGTGCCGAATACTATGCACCTTTGTATACCAAAGCCATATTTTGACCATCCCATAAAACCTCTCTTCCAAGCTAACAGAGATATATTTGAGATACATCAAATTATGGAAACAATTTGTTATCTGACTTGACTCTAGGAGTATGAATCGATCATATCCTCTTTAAGATGAAATACTTAAATAGACAGCTTTTATGTAATTTCTCTCATAAACGTACATGCATATATCTGTGTGTATATATATATCATATCCTCTTTAAGATGAAATACTTAAATAGACAGCTTTTATGTAATTTCTCTCATAAACGTACATGCATATATCTGTGTGTATATATATATATATACACACACACACACATCAACAAATTGATAAAGTTCAATTATACACTTCACATGTTTGAAACTTTCACACAAAAGTCTTCCAATTGGTAACTCAAATATAGAAATACAGTTTAAGTGTTGAATAGCAAAAGAGTCTAGAAAATAAAGAAATGCAAAAGAACTAGTACCCTAACTGAAAGAACTCTGTCTGCTTGAATTTGCCTTTTCAGCTGATTGATTCTGTAAGTTAGAGATGCCGATAAATCTCCTTCATGTTCTCCATCAGACTTCTGTCAATTTAGAAACATAAGGTTTTCATCCATGCTTGATTAGTCAAAAAGAAACACAAACAAATACTTCCTCCATCTCAAACTATCTGTGTTTTTTTTGTTTTACACGTCCCTTAAGAAATACTACCTCCGATCAAAAAATAATGCCCACTTAGCCTTTATTTTTAGAGTCAAAAAGAGTGTCCACTTACCAAATCAAGAAAGAATTAACCTTACTTTTTCATATTTGCCCTTATTAAGTGTTAGGTAACCAAATCTCAATGCCTATTTTATTAGGGACATTTTAGTCAAATTAACTATTTTTGTCTAGAAATTAGTATTTTCTTAAGGGGGTGTGCAAAAGGCTATGTGGACACTCTTTTCGATCTGGAGGTTGTATTAATTAGGAAGGGTTATTTGACTTACTTTACCCTTATTTATGTCTAAGTTATAATATTTATCCTTTAAATATTTACTTTATTTATGTGTCATCCTACTAAGGGTAAGATAAAGATAGAGAAAAAATAATTAATTATGTCTTGAACTTCTAAAACGACAAAGAATTTGAGACAACTATTTTTAGTAACAAGGACAAGATAATATGAGATGGAGGGAGTACTCATCTATAATTGAATGGACAAAAAAGTTCAGACCTCAATTAAAATTACCTACAGTAAAGCCCAAATTATTTGATGACATCAAAACAACAAAAACAGGTACATAAAGAGGGGGAAAAGAACTCATAGCCCATGATTTCATTCAACAAGGTGAGGGCAATAGATCATTAGCCAGATTGAAGTAATTTTCAAATTGACAATTAAAGCATACAGATTTAATTGTAAAAAATAATCCAAGAAATATGTAAAGCACACTACTTTCCAATTTTTACTCTTTCCCCTGTTTCCTCAGCAATTGGAGTAACCAAAATTTCCAAGAATTCCAAATATCCTTCAACCCCACAAGAAAAGATGGATAAACAAGATGATGGGAGCTGAAGGGGGTCCAAGAAATAGTCAAATTTGATGAATTAGCAAGAACTTATTAACTAAAAAACAATTCAAAATTAGAATTAAAAAAAGGGGAACTGACAGTGGGTATGGCCGCAGAGATGGAGGTGGAGGAGATCATCTGTAGATAATTTCACAACAATAGGAAAGTGAAGAATATAAGGAGGTGAGAAGAGACATTACGTGGAGACTGTTGATGTCACATGAAACCCGAATATGATTTAAAAAAAGCGCCATGTGCACGAGGTTTTTGCTATTCGATAAAAGACGATCACAAGTGTTTATTATACACAATTTCGTGACATTAATTTTAATAATTACTTCAAAATTCTTCTTCAAACCCGAATATGATACTATTCGGAAAAAACATATACTCCATGATAAAATAATTTTAATTATGACAAAGAAAAACTTTTTTGTTTCTATTGCCTAATTAATCCATTTTAACAAATAATTATTAGTATTATCTTTAAAAATAATTTAAATTTGAAGTTTTATTTATATCTATCTATCTATATTATTTGAGAAGTATGAATATAAATGTTGGTTGATCAAAATATTCTTTAAATATTGAACGACTTTAATACCCTTCAAATTTAAATTTTGTGTGATTGTTGGAGTCCAAGTTCATGTAAATTAAACTAGACCCTTCGAATTAGGACTCTTAATCTAATTAGATGGTTATTCAAAGAGGTCCCCAGTTTGCTGTATGCTGGGGTGTATTTATATCCTATTTAGTCTACAAGTCCAGTTTGTCATGGCTTTATATATTTGTTTAAAACTTGGTTATTAAGAGACAAGTTTTTTGCGGGCGTTTATTTGTTAGAAAATTGGAAAGAAGGCATAGGTATTTTTGTTTTTGACATACATGTTAATCTCAAACTTTCATATTTTTTGTTTTTGTGTCGAGCTTCTCGATTAATTAGCTCTTTTAATTGCTTTTAGAAATAAGTTTATTTTTGGCGTTAACATTCATGTCTTTTCAGGTAAACCAACTAAATTTCTTAATAGAGATGATTGTTTCTGCTTTTGGTTAGGTGATTTTATTTATGATTGGGCGTATTCAGATGCTTAAGTTTGCATATATATCCAAGATTCTACTTTTTTTAAAGGCCACCCACAGAAAATCATTGTATGGTTAGGAGTTTTTCTCCTGAATGCTTGAGACACCCAAGCAGCATATGATTAACTTGTGCCTTCGAAGAATAATCTTTTAAATTTATCCAAATTTTTTGAAGGTATACATGTGTTTTGTAGAACAATAAATGAAGTTTGTGGCAGAAATAATGTTAGACTATATTTGTAGTATGTTAAATTTTTAAGAGGGATATTAATGTCGATAATAAGAGTTATGATCATGTCGGAGCAATCAAAATGTCAAAAGGCAATATACACCAAAAACACAACTACAAACTACAAAGAAGTATAAATTCAATTTGTTGGATACAACTAAAAATAGGAATTAGCTATGTATAAATTATGTAACTAAATTACAAATACGACGGACAAATCTTATAGTTAAAAAATAAAATTTGTTAGCTACAAGCAATTTAGCGACTTAATTCCAATTTGGCCGGATCAGCCCGATCCCGACCCGGCTCATCCCGTCCCGATCCCCCAAAGTTAAAAAAAATTGTCGAGGTCGGGGCTCGAACTCGGGACGGGGCCTAGGATCGTCCCGCCGGTCCCGATCCCGATCCCGACCCGACTCGCCCCATCCTAGCCCCGTCCCGATCCCGACCCGCCCCCCTCCCCCTTTGCAAAAATAATTGTTGCAACAACGGCCAAATTTCTATTTTGGCCGTTGTGCAACGGCTATAACGGTCATTTTTGCCCCCCCCACCCCACCCCCACCCCATAAACCCCTACCCCCTTAATATTTATTTTTAACCCCTAAGTTACTATATTTACACTTTAACCCTATTTCTCAACTATAAATAAGTCATTTTTCTCACAAATCTTTCTACCATCTCTCAATTTATCTCTCTACAATTCTACAAATCTTCCTACTATTAAATATTATATCAAATTTCAAAAATTGGGAGTGAAGTTGCAACTATTTTGAGGATCATCCATCGAGCAAAGTTTCAATTTTCAACCCCGATTACACGTCGGCGTTTGGTACCTTCGTTCCTTCTTTAAATTATTATTGTTACTTAATTTTAATTATCGCACTTAATTTTATTTACTTTAATTATTTATTTGTATAATTAAAATGGAATGATTGAAACGTATGGTTACGGGTAACGGTAAGGGTGCTTCTTTTAGTATGGGTAATAAGGGTAAGGGTAATAAGGGTAAGGGTACTTTTTCTAGTAATCTTATTCCTAGTCCCGATGATTTGATTGATTTCAGTCATATTGATGAAACTATTTTTTAATGATATACCAGTAGATGATAAAGTAGATGAATCGGAATTTAATTTAGACGATAATATAGATGACACACCCACTAGTGCACCTCAACCTCAGGCTTAGACTGAGTCTCAACCTGAAACTGAAACTGGAATGCCTCCTATTTCCCTAGTATGAATCGAGGCCACACAAACCAAAAATTAAAATCATATGTATGTCAATTTTTTTATAGGGACGAAGAGAATCAATTAGCTATATGTAAAATTTATAAAAATGTTTATAAATTTAAAATCGGAAAAGGTCAAGGTGGGACGGGAGGTTTATTGAGCCATGTACAAGGCGAACACACAGCTAGGTGGAATTAATATCTGACTAAAAAATCGGGTGTGACAATGCCATCTGAGTCGGGACAAGGTTCCCATAGTGTCCCCGACCTAGTACAGGGTCAAACTAACCCGACGACGGGGGGAATTTTTTGTCCTAAATATGATAGGGAAAATATGGAAAAATTAATAGCGGTAGAGGGTTTGCCTTTTTCATTTCCTTCATCTCCTGGTTTTATTCATTACATTTGAGAAACATATAATCCTGTTTTTAATGATTTTCCTAGATCAACTGTTAGAATTGATATTTTTAAATTTGCAAGTGAATATCAACAGTATTTACGGTATGCACTATATCATTTTACTGGCAAAGTGGCTATCACTTCTGACATAGGGCGTAGTACTAACGGTAATGATTATTTAATGGTAACATGTCATTGGATAGATCAAAATTGGTTTATGCAAAAATGTATTTTAGCATATAGATAGATAGATGATAGGCACACTAGAAGTTTTATTATCCTACTATTTCAAATATGTTATATTATATAGCTCTAATATTTTTGTTACTTAATGAATATATGCAAAAACCAACTTTTAAGGCATCTATTGAAAAAATATTTTTTTAAAATACTTTTTTCCTATCCCCGCTATTTATATTGTTGGTGTTGTATTAAATTCAACTATTAAAGTAGACGATTGTAAAACACTTGTAGAAACGATTTATGATTGTGTAGAAGTACTTCCAACAGACTCAACTGAAGAACCAACTGACACACCAACTAAAGAAGCAATTACATCTAGCATACACACCGAATGCAAAAATATATATACGTATTACCAACAACAAAGTGCAAATAATCAACCGGCTTCTGTACCATCTTCTACTACTTCGCTGCAACCTTATAAAAAATATGTGGTTTCTACTGCTAGTATTCAAGGCCTTAGAAATAAAATGTACAGTGGTTCAACTTCTTCACAAGTTAGCGAATTTGATGTTTATGTTTTGCAGGGTGTTGTGCCGTACGAATTAATTGCCAATGATGAAGGACAAGAAGACTTGCTGAAATACTAGAGGGAGAATGAGAAAACATTTTCGACGCTAACAAAGATGGCCCGAGATAAGTTGAACATTCAAGCGTCATCAACAGAGTTTGAAAGCGCTTTTTCTGCGGAAAAATTTCAAATAGGGGAGCACAGACATTCATTGGCGGGAGACACATTGGAGATTGCAGTTCTATTCAGATACTGAATTCGTGCGGAGCGTAGGAGGTGCGGTCAATCGAAAACCAACGAAGAAGAAGACTACAACTACAACGAAATCTTGTCCGAGGGAGCATGAAGCGACGTTGAAGAATTTGACAAACAAATTCCAATTCCAACAGAAGATCCTCAAGACATTGTGAGGAAATTCGAAAGAGTATGGTTGAATATGTAATTTTTTTAATTGCAATTTTAGTATTTTACTATGTCATTTGCAACTTTTGAACAACACCACAAAGTTGTAATTTTGAAATTGTATTACAATGTCATATTTCTATTAAATAATATAAGATGCACAAAAACAGACATTAGATGTTTTTATTACACTATCTTGTTCAATTATTGAAGTGTTTGTATATATTATTTTTTAAAATTAAATGGCAAAAAAAAAAACGATCCCGACCCGATCCCGTCCCGTTCCGACCTGCCCCAACCCGACCCCGTTCCGACGGGATGTGGGACAGGACATGACCTCTTCCCGGCCCGCCGGAACCCGAGTCCCGACCCCTCCCCTGTCCAGCCTGAACCCGCCCCGTTGGACAACCCTAATTTTTTGTAGTTGTCCGTATAAATAATTGAGTAAACATCTTCGTGCAACGCATGAACATAGAAACTAATCTATATAAAAGTATGAATATAATGTTGATTGACAAAATATCATTTAAATATTTTGCTACTTTTACACCCTTACTATTTAAATTATCTCTTCAATCTTCAATGTTAATGTTCAAAAACGTAAAAGTGTTTCAATTGTTGTAGAGTCCAATCCTCTTTGTAAATTAGGGATAAAGTAGGACTTCCAATCCGTGATTGGTTATTCAAAGAATTATGAGACCGACAGCTCCCAAAAATTGCTGCACTTGGGATATAAATCGTATTTGGTATAGAAGTCATGTGTTTAAATGTTTGTTTATCTAGACACAGCCATCAATAAGCTACACCAAAATCTTCAGCATTACTTGGTAAAACGGTAAAAGAAAACACGTGGATAAATTAGGTAGTTAAAAAATAATAATTAAGAAATACTGAAGGTAGAAAAGTGGGTATCATATATGTTTTCCTCTCTCAATATTCTCCATCAAAAAGTTATGTTTTAGAACTTTTTGATAACATCTTTAGAATTTTTAATTTCATACAGAAATTTGATATATAAGCATCAAGTGTTATTTTATGAGTATTATAATTAAATCCTTCCCATCTTATTCTTAATATTAAGTATTCTTAAAAATAATCAATATTGATCACAGCGTAATTTATTGGAGAGAGATAAAAATAAGGTGGTAAAAACATATCTTTTATTTATGATTTCTTAAGGGCGTGTAAAAGAAAAACTGAACAAATAATATGAGACGGAGGGAGTAGTTGATTATATGTTAGTTATCCAAGGAACTGTAATTTTTCAGACAAACTTTTGAACCCTTTTGAGAAATTATCACATGAATTTTTTTGTGTATTTATTGTGTCATGCTATTCCTTTGTTAAATATTCCATAAGTTTCAAAATATTTGTCTTGCTTTCATTTTTAGTATGTTTAAAAAAATAATGTCTCTTTTTTTTTTGGCAACTCTTTAATTCTAATTTTCACATGACATGTTTAGGACCACAAGATTAAATGGTATATTGGTACATTCTATACATTTTAAATTTAATATCACAAAATTTAAAAGTCTTCTCTATTTTTTTAAATTTTGTACCAAGTCAAAACCAAATAAATATTTTGAAAAGGATGGAATATTGCATTAGTTGGAGTTAGAACTATGTAAAATTGATGACCAAAGCATTATTAATTTTTTTGACAATTTTTCATTTATATTGTTGATAAATTCATGTATCAAGGATTAAGAACCGAAATTTCATATCATTGAGTACTTTGTTAATGATCAATTTGGTATATTATGTTATTAATCTGTATTCCAAAAAATCAGTAAACAATAAACACTGAAAATAAACAGAATCAGTGTTGAAAAAATAAGAATAATTTTCAGAATATAATCGAGCCCACTTAGTTCAAAGTGTGTCCTTAAGGAAATTATTCCCCTCACAGTACTCGAGGTTGATGGAATATCCCCTCCCAGGATAGAACGATTATCTTACCAGAATAGTAGTACTCCAAACTCTGGTAGCGGTGAACCACTCAACAGTAGTATATCACACAGAATTTATTCGTGCAGAAGAAGAAGAAGATTTTGTAGTTCAGAAAATTAGTAAGTAAAATTCTGAAGAATCAAATGAATTTATAGCCATGGAAATCGTTTACGAAGGTTTGCAACCCTTCTGAACAATCACTAAAACTGGTGGGAAATTTAAATGTGGGAAAGAAACCGGGTCGCGGGTCAGAAGCGGATCCGGCCGGGTCGCGGGTCAGGGTCACTAACGGGTAGGATTGGATAAGTTAATTAATTTAATTAAATAATAATTCAAAAAGATTATCAATCAATCAGATCATCAAATCCAAATCCGAATCCGAATCCGCCGGCCGGGCCGGGCCGGCCGGCCGGGCCGGCCGGCCGGCGGCCGGCCGGCCGGCCGGCCGGGCCGGCCGGCCGGCGGCCGAGCCGAGCGAGCGACGACGACGGCGCGAGGGGTCCTTGCCCCCTCAACCCTTTTACTGACAAGAAGGAGTAATTCTACTTATAAGTAGAAGAATTTTTCTTTCCACTACCGATGTGGGACAACTCCCACTTTTCTTTCCACTACCGATGTGGGACAACTCCCACTTTTCTTTCCACTACCGATGTGGGACAACTGATTATTTTATAGAGCAAGAGGGAACTCCCTCCATTTCCCATTCAATCTATCATTTAATCCCAACAATCCCCCACATGAATGGGGAATGGCTATAAGATAAGGGAATGCGCTGACAAGTGTGATATACAAGCGAGAATTGACTACATCCGGATAAGTAGGTTTCTCTTTGAACTTTCCGTAGTGAACTTATATCGGATATACTCGATCAATCGGTAGATTTGATATCTTTGAACTGTCGAACTTTGTTGTATACCTAGACAACATAAGTCACACAATCAACCTTCAACCGTTTATGGTTCTCACGGTTGTGTTCGTTTCAGCCATGAACACCTCCTAGTTTCATGAGTGTGTAGAGAATGGGTCTTTACTGTCATTCCCCTTTAAAGCGGCTTACACTTAACACTCACATATGTGATTTCTAAACATGTGGTCCTATATCCACATTATCTGGTCATACACTGCTAGATTTAGATAATCATTAAAGAACCTTAATGTTTTATTAACTCATTAACAAGCCATAAGGTTTTATCCTTATTTCTGAACATTGTCTTCATCCGAAAATGGGTTGAGTTATTTGACAATGTTGAACCGTCAGTCACAACTTTGTTTGATCTCCTTGAACCTAGCTCTTAGGATCTCCAGTCTGCTAGGTAGAGTTACCGCCATGATGACTTGTCCTCGGCCTTAACCCCATTCCCATTGATGATCTACTAACCCCCTCTCTAGATAAGCCTTTTGTAAGCGGATCCGCCACGTTATCTCTTGACTTTACATAGTCAATCGTGATAACGCCACTAGAGAAGAGTTGTCTAACGGTATTGTGTCTTCGTCGTATGTGACGAGATTTTCCGTTATACATTACGCTCCCTGCCCTACCTATTGTTGCTTGACTGTCACAATGTATACATATAGGAGCCAAAGGTTTGGGCCAGAATGGAATATCTTCTAAGAAATGCCGGAGCCATTCAGCTTCTTCACCGGCCTTGTCTAAAGCTATAAATTCAGATTCCATTGTAGAGCGGGCGATGCATGTCTGTTTTGATGATTTCCAAGACACTGATCCACCCCCAATTGTGAAAACATAACCACTCGTGGATTTAACTTCAAATGACCCGGTGATCCAATTTGCATCACTATATCCTTCGATCACGGCGGGATATTTGTTATAATGCAAAGCATAGTCTTGGGTGTGTTTTAAATACCCCAAGACTCGTTTCATTGCCATCCAATGAGTTTGATTGGGATTACTCGTGAATCGACTCAGCTTGCTTATAGCACATGCTATATCTGGTCGTGTACAATTCATAATATACATCAAACTTCCCAAAACTCGTGCATAGTCCAATTGTGAGTCACTTTCACCTTTATTCTTTTGAAGTGCAAAACTTACATCAATTGGAGTCTTTACAACATTGAAATTTAAATACTTAAATTTGTCAAGTACTCTTTCAATATAATGAGGCTGCGATAATGCTAGACCTTGTGGAGTTTTATGAATTACGATGCCTAAGATCAAATCAAGCAACTCCTAAGTCTTTCATATCAAATTTGCTAGCCAAAGATACGCCGTAGCATTTATATTGGTAATATCTCTACTCATTATCAACATGTCATCAACATATAAACAAACAATGACTTCATGATTTTGAGTATTTTTAATGTAAACACATTTGTCACACTCATTAATCTTAAATCCATTTGCCAACATTGTTTGGTCAAATTTCGCATGCCATTGTTTGGGTGCTTGTTTAAGTCCATAAAGTGACTTAACAAGTTTGCACACTTTCCTTTCTTTACCCAGAACCACAAAGCCCTCAGGTTGTTCCATGTAAATTTCTTCCTCCAATTCTCCATTTAAGAAAGCTGTCTTGACATCCATTTGATGGATTTCAAGATCATATCTGACCGCTTGATGCTACTAACACCCGAATAGATGTTATTCTTGTTACCGGCGAGTATGTGTCAAAGTAATCAAGACCTTCTTTTTGTCTATAACCTTTGACCACAAGTCTTGCCTTATATTTGTCAATAGTGCCATCAACTTTCATTTTCCTTTTAAAAATCCATTTTGATCCTAAAGGTTTATTTCCAGGAGGAAGATCAACCAATTCCCATGTATGGTTGTTCAAAATTGATTCAATCTCACTATTGACTGCCTCTTTCCAAAATGCTGAATCAGAAGAAGACATTGCTGCTTTAAATGTTTGAGGCTCATTTTCAAGCAAGAATGTCACAAAATCTGGTCCAAAGAAAGTAGATGTCCTTTGACGTTTGCTACGCCTTGCATCTGCTTTACTTTGTGTATTTTCCTTTGGTTCTTCCCGTGGTCGTTTAGATCTTTCACTTGACGACTCACATTCGATTTTATACGGATAAATATTTTCAAAGAATTCAGCATTATCTGATTCAATTACCGTATTAACATGAATTTTGGGATTGTTCGATTTGTGAACCAAAAACCGACAAGCTTTGCTGTTTGTAGCATAACCAATAAAAACACAATCCACAGTTTTTGGTCCGATTTTTACCCTTTTGGGCAAAGGAACTTGGACCTTTGCTAAACACCCCCACACTTTGAAATATTTCAAGTTGGGTTTTCTTCCTTTCCATAATTCATATGGAATAGATTGTGTTTTGCTGTGGGGCACCCTGTTGAGTATTCGGTTAGCTGTAAGGATAGCTTCCCCCCACAAGCTTTGCGGTAAACCGGAACTTATTAGTAAGGCATTCATTATTTCCTTTAATGTTCGGTTTTTCCTTTCCGCAATTCCGTTTGACTGTGGTGTATAAAGGGCAGTAGTTTGATGAATAATTCCATATTCTAAACATATCTCTGCAAAAGGAGATTCGTACTCTCCTCCCCTATCACTTCTAATCATTTTTATCTTTTTATTCAATTGATTTTCCACTTCGTTTTTGTATTGCTTAAATGCATCAATTGCTTCATCCTTACTATTAAGCAAATACACATAGCAATATCGAGTGCAATCGTCAATAAAAGTTATAAAATATTTTTTTCCACCGCGAGATGGTATTGACTTCATATCACATATATCTGTGTGAATTAAGTCTAAAGGATTTGAATTCCTATCAATAGACTTATATGAATGTTTAACAAACTTAGATTCGACACAGATTTCACATTTAGATTTATTACACTCGAATTTAGGCAATACTTCTAAATTAATCAATCTTCGCAAGGTTTAGTAGTTGACATGTCCTAAACGAACATGCCATAAATTATTTGACTCCAATAAGTAAGACGAAGTTGAATTCTTATTAATACTGTCAACAACCATTACATTGAGTTTGAAAAGACCCTCGGTGAGGTAGCCTTTTCCTATGAACAAATCATTCTTACTTATTACAATTTTCTCACTAACCAACACACATTTAAACCCGTTTTTGACGAGTAGTCCGACTGAAACTAAATTCTTCCGAATTGTTGGAACGTGCATAACATTGTTGAGAGTCAGGACCTTGCCGGAAGTCATCTTCAGAAGTATCTTTCCATATCCTTCAACCTTGGCTGTTGCAGTATTTCCCATAAACAGTACCTCTTCGGGTCCAACGGGAGCATAGGTTGCAAATGCTTCTTTTGTAGCGCAAACATGTCGAGTGGCACCAGAATCAAGCCACCACTCCTTTGGGTTTCCAACCAAATTGCACTCCGATAGCATTGCACACAGATCATCCATATCATCATTCTTTTCCACCATATTGGCTTGTCCTTTTCCCTTGTTCTTTCTGAGACGACAATCTGGAGTTTGTGGCGACTTTCCCACAATTAAAGCGGTTGCCCTTGAACTTTTTCTTGTTGGAATCCTTCTCCTTTCCAGAAGGCCTCTTCCTTTTCTTGTTCTTTTTCGTGAGCAAAGATCTTCAACGATGTTTGCCCCTTCAATTGGTGAAGTCTTACGGTACCTCTTCTCAGCGTTTTTGTTATCTTCCTCGATCTTGAGACGAATCACAAGATCTTCCAACTTCATTTCCTTTCTTTTGTGCTTAAGATAATTCTTGAAATCTTTCCATGAGGGCAACAACTTCTCAATCATTGCAGCCACTTGGAATGCTTCATTTACTACCATACCTTCAGCAATAAGGTCATGGAAGATAAGTTGAAGCTCTTGAACTTGGGTTCCAACGGTTTTTCCATCCACCATTTTGTAGTCTAGGAATTTGGCAACCACAAACTTCTTCAAGCAAGCATCTTCAGTTTTGTACTTCTTTTCAAGTGCACTCCATAGTTCTTTGGAGGTCTCTACTGCACTGTAGACGTTGTACAAGTCATCTTCTAAGGCACTCAAAATGTAGCCTTTGCACAAAAAATCAGCCTGTTTCCAAGCCTCAGTAACCATGAACTGTTGGTTGTCAGGCATGTCGGCGGCAGGCACGGGAGGATCCTCATTGGTGAACTTTTGCATACCAAGGGTGGTAAGCCAAAAGAACATTCTTTGCTGCCATCCTTTAAAGTTGGCACCGGTGAACTTCGCAGGTTTCTCAGCCGGTGGCACCGCGGTACGGGTTGTAGGAGTAACCGCTGGTGCAGTATTCGCAGAGGTAGTTCCAGTCTCAATTGCCATTATTCGTTTGTCACTGTCAAATTGACAAACTGTTTTAGTTAATAAAACCAGAATAACAATTCAATCACAGACTTAAACGATGAAGATTTTATTTCTTCAAATCGCAGTATAATTATGAAACTTTAGTTTTCCAACGAAGTTTTTATATCTTCGAGTCAGAATACTAATATTCATATGGAGTAGAAAACTACACAAGTTTTAATCTCCAAACCAGAATACAGCAACGATGAAGTTTTTATGTTCTTCAAATCGTTGTACAAGTATGAACTTTAATGTTCCAATGAAATTTTTATTTCTTCAAGTTAGAATATGAAATTTCATACGGAGTAGAAAACCACACAGGTTTTAGTCTCCAAAACAGAATACAGATTAATCTAAAAATATAATTTCCTTAAGATTGTTATTAATCTGTATTCCAAAAAATCAGTAAACAATAAACACTGAAAATAAACAGAATCAGTGTTGAAAAAATAAGAATAATTTTCAGAATATAATCGAGCCCACTTAGTTCAAAGTGTGTCCTTAAGGAAATTATTCCCCTCACAGTACTCGAGGTTGATGGAATATCCCCTCCCAGGATAGAACGATTATCTTACCAGAATAGTAGTACTCCAAACTCTGGTAGCGGCGAACCACTCAACAGTAGTATATCACACAGAATTTATTCGTGCAGAAGAAGAAGAAGATTTTGTAGTTCAGAAAATTAGTAAGTAAAATTCTGAAGAATCAAATGAATTTATAGCCATGGAAGTACTGTTTCTGAAGGTTTGCAACCCTTCTGAACAATCACTAAAACTGGTGAGAAATTTAAATGTGGGAAAGAAATCGGGTGCCGAAGCCGAGCCGAGCCGAGCCGAGCCGAGCCGAAGCCGAGCGAGCGACGACGACTGCGCGAGGGGTCCTTGCCCCCTCAACCCTTTTACTGACAAGAAGGAGTAATTCTACTTATAAGTAGAAGAATTTTTCTTTCCACTACCGATGTGGGACAACTCCCACTTTTCTTTCCACTACCGATGTGAGACAACTCCCACTTTTCTTTCCACTACCGATGTGGAACAACTCCCACTTTTCTTTCCACTACCGATGTGGGACAAATGATTATTTTATAGAGCAAGAGGGAACTCCCTCCATTTTCCATTCAATCTATCATTTAATCCCAACATATTATATCTACTATTAAAAAACACGAATGTCCAACGCCAAATATTAACAAACTTTTATAGATGACCTTGAAGAGATATATTATTCCTTCCAAAAGATTATTCATATTGAATAAGATTATAATGTTTACAAATTTACCTATTATTAAAAATTTGAGATCGACTAAACTTGTATTAAAAAATTGTGAATGTGAATATTATATTCGTAAAAATTAAGTATTCTCTTAAATATATAATTTTATATTGGATAAAGTAATAGTTTAATAATTTGAGATCAACTGAGAGTTTGTTTATATAATTGAAGTATTAATTTTGTTGAAAGTGATGTGTCGTTAAATTACGGCACATTTGATATCTTCTACGAGAAGTTGCCGTTGTTTTTAGCATATTATTTGTCGTTCTTAGTTTTTTTCTGTTTTGTAGATGAAAATCAAAGAAGAATGTCAAAGTCAAGGAAAAATGAACAAAATGAAGAAACAAGGTGAAAATGCATCGCGGATGAGGTTATGCGGCCGCATATCAGAACAGGACAATAGTTATGTGGCAGAAGATCTGCGAGGCCATATGTGTTGCATATTGCATATGCGTTGCATAAATTCCTTCACTTGGATCGCATATCATTCCAAAGTGTGCGGCTGAAAATAAGGAGAATGCGTCGCATATCACCATATGTGGTGGCATATGCGACGCAGAACATGCCGTTAGGGGCAGTTTTATCTGAATTTCAATCCGCATTTTTGGATATTATAAATAGTAAATGTAGGGGTTTGTGGGTCATTCTTGTTCAGATTTTGGTCTCATTGGTGAGTGCATTGAAGACAAACTTTTGGGGCTTTTAAGAAGAAGATTCCAACATCTTTTGTCATCTTCCATTTTAGTGTAAGCTTTAATATTGTCTTTAATGTTTTCTTTTGTATCAAACATCATGAGTAACTAAGTTTAAATACTAAAGTTGTGGACCCAAATGATGGGGTGTTATGTAAATGTGTGTTTTTAACATTGAATATATGTATAATGGGTTGTTAGTTTCTATTTATTTATTGTGCTTTAATGTTAGTTGGTGGTTGCAAACATTAACCTATGTTATAAACCCTTTTTCTACTTGGGAAAGTGAGATAGGGTTTGGTAGAAATAAATAGCAAGAACTCGTGGCGCTAACCCCTCGTTTAATAGATTCACTTAGGGATAAAAGAAATCTATATGTCATAATTAATCAGTTTGTTAATTAACTCTTGCATTTGGGAAAATGATAAATAGGAGATATTCTCTAACTATTGGAAATTATTAGAGAGTCTTTAAGATATTAAATGCAAACAATGCAATAACCCATTAGAAATATATCATATTAACACCTATAGCATTACACTTTATCATAACGAGGACACAACATTGGTTTCTTTCTAGAAGTTTATAAGTCGTAATTCATCATAGCTAATTATCTTGTCACAATTTTAGTACAAATTTCTATCAACCTTTCTCGGAATAGGATTACGACTAGAGTCAAGTATCACACTACGTAAAGTAATATTTTATCACCTTATTTTCTATGGGATTCGACCACAACCTAGTTGGGTTACTATATTTGACAACGTCCGCTTTTTGTCATAATTTGAGTGTAATATAAGCGTATCAAATTTTGACGCCGTTGTCGGGGGATAGGGTTTTGAAATTACTATTTAGTGTTTTCTTTACTTTAAGTCTTTTTCTATTCCATCACACCTTGTTTGCTTTGCTTTGTGAACCATGTGATTATGGTTGCACGAGGCGTGCGAGGTGTTGCTTTAGCACATCAGGACCCTTGGAGGACGAAAATGAGGGAAATGTATTTACGGATATCGAATAAGAGATTGACTATGCAAATGTCATTGTCCCTCTAACAGTTGACGCGGCCAATTTCAAAATTTACAATAGTATCTACCAGATGCTAAAGCAGGAGGGTTATTTCCGGAATTCTACCGATGATGATCCTCACCGACATCTCAAAACTTTATTGGGGTATGTCAAACCCACAAGCAGAACAATTTTTTAGTGGATGCTATCCGGTTGAGAGTTTTCAAATATTCTCTAACTGGTGAAGCAAGAACTTGGTAAAAGAATTTGCCTCCAAATTTCATCTACACGTGAGCCGAATTAGTGAGTGTCTTTCTCAAGAAGTGGTTTTAGCCAAGCAAAAAGACAAAAATTAGAGATAAAATTTTCTATTTCAAGCAACTTCCGGGGGAACAACTATATGAAGCATGGGACTGTTTTAAGCTTTATTTGCAACGGTTCCCCAATCATGAATTTTCTAAGAATATCTTGATGGAGAAGTTCTACGCGGGGTTGGACCCCCATGACTCAATCAGTTGTCAATAATGCGACAAGTGTGTGTTTCATGGACAAGACTTTTGAGCGAATTACTCAACTTCTCGACAAGCTTGCCACTCATAATCATGCATGACATTCGGGAGGTTTGGATGGCGTGACCTATGGGACTCCTTTGTTGAACACTTTAATGAAGGAGAACCACGATAGAGATGAAATAATTGCCAAGCTTGCCACCAACATAAGCTTGCTTACCAAAAAGAACAAGGAGAATGAAACGAAGAAGGTGAATGTGGTAGAAGAAGCACCTCCACTACCTAGTGGCATGTATCAAACCCAAGAGGGCCCATATCAAGAGGGTCCTTCGATGCAATATAAAGATGGCAATTATGTCAACAATTCTCAAGGCGGTTATCAAATGCAAAACTACCAAGGGTCGAATTATCAAAATCAATGAAAACTGCAACTACAAGGTCAAGGTAACCATTACGGGAGAAATGATCATGATAGCTCGAACCAAGAAAATTACAACAACAACAACAACTTCGGAAATTGAAGTTCAAATCCTTATGTTCCGCCAAATGTCCTATCATCTAATTCGTAATAATGGTGAGAGAGTCCATTTAATGGCCAAGGAAATTCTATGATGGAGAGTATGATTGAGAGAATATTGACAAATCAAGAGAAGGTCGACTCTTCAATGAAAAACTTAACTGAGATAATAGGCTCCCACACCGCATCTATTCAAAAGCTAAAATCTCAAATGAGGGACCTATCTCGAGAATAAAATCCTCACCAAAAGGGACATCTCCCTAGCAATACGGTTTCAAACCCAAAGTGTACCGGAGATGGCTCATCATCTCATTGTATGGCCATCACAACGCGAAGTGGGAAACTACTTCAAAATGAAAATGAGAAAAAGGTAGAATAGGATTCGAGCGGTGAAAAGACCGAACGGTATTATACTGGACCGAACGGTATTATACTGGAGGTAGAATAAAGAGTATGAGACTATAAATAGCCTATCGAACGGCGAAAAGACCGGTTAGTATTGTTGATGATGTTCTTGTTAGAATGGGTGAGTTTCTCCTCCCAACGAATTTTGTCATACTTAATTGTACGGTTGATAAGGAAATTCCTATTATACTTGAGAAATCATTCCTTGCTACCAGAAGGGCTCTTATGAATTCCGAGAAGAATGAAATAAAATTTCGGGTGAATGATGATGAGGTGACCTTTCAAGCGAGCAAGGGGATGAAATTGCCAACTGCTTATGAGAGCATATCGTTGATTGAAGCGGTAGACGTGGTTGAAGAAGCCGTGGAATTCAAAATGGAAGAAGATTGTCTTGGGGAAGCATTAGTGGTCATCTTGATAAATTTTGATGGTGAAGATATGAAGGGGTACGTCGAGACTGTGAACTCACTTGAAGGGTTGGGGTATTATGCCTACCATCCAAAGAAACTTTCTCTCGATCTAGAGAATATGGTGATTCCTCTGGTTAAGCCATCGATCATTGAGCCGCCAAAACTTGAACTCAAGCAACTTCCATCATATTTGAGGTACGAGTTTCTCGGCCTGAACAATACTTTGCACGTAATCGTTCTATCTTATTGAGTGAGAACCAAGTGAAGAAATTGCTTGACATCTTGAGAAAATATCGAAGAGCTATAGGGTGGACCATAGTGGACATTCGTGGAATTCCTTCCAGTATTTGCGAGCATAAGATCTAACTTGAGATCGTCTAGAACTTCTACTTTGTTATGGAGAAATTAATTTACTTTGTACTGATTTAATTAGTTATTGTGCTTTTATCCGTGTTAATTAATAATTTATTTAGGTTTGGTTTAAAACAAATGCTAATAATTTATTGTGGAGTCCAAGTTCAAATCTAACACTAAACCTAAAGACAAAGCAGGTTTAGTTGTTTTCTAAATAATGAAAAATTGCCGAAGAATCTCTTATTAGCCCAAACCAGAGCTTCACCTGAAAAGTTTATTACTTCTCAAAGAGATATATAGGACAAAGGAGACCCGATCATACTATATTATGGATTTCTACAAATTTTGAAACTGAAAATCTAATAAAAAAAATCTTATTATAGTTCTAATTTATTTTTTCTATGAACGTGTCTCGCACGTTATCCATGTCAATCATAAATATGTTAGGTAATATTATTTGAAAATATATACTTATTAGTTAGTTTACGAGATACAAAAATATTACTATCTGATCGTATGCACATAATACTTCCATTAAAGTTTTTTGTTTTAGTGTATATCCTTTATGTTTTAAAATTGTATACTTATGTTGTTAATGTCAAAATGGGTGAAGATTAACCAAAATATTTGTAATGGTGGTTGATCTAAAAACCGCCAAAATATTTAAAATCAGTAGGATTGAAATGTTAGATGCATAATGATTTTAAGTACCAAAACTTCCTATAATTGAATTACTGGTAAATATGCAAATTTACTTTAGATTACTATTTAATTATAATTCTGATATTTTACAAAACGTCTTTTAATTCAAAGCACTTGCTAATAATTGATATGGTATTAACGTGCAAGGCACGTTCATATTCATGACGGGAAATCCAAGTTCAAATCAAACATTAAATGTCTAAATCCAATCCCTTCCTCACGAATCATATATTTTACTGATGATGAAAGTAGATTATTTGTTAAGAAAATAAGTTTCTGTCAAATAAGTCGTGCTACATTCAAAACACCTTCTTAAGATGAGAATTAATATAATAAATAAAAGCACAAATGCGCGATATAGCGTACATGAAAATAACCATGAAATGTTGTTCAACTTTTATATTTTTAAAAAGTTAAATTATTTCTTCAGAACGACAATTCTATATTCAATAAGTATTGATATTTTAAACTCCGGTCTGTGAGAATGTTTAGTTCCATTTTGTCATAAAATTACGTTAAATCTTTAAATTACTTTACTTGAATTATATATTATATTATTTTTTAATATATATTGAGGAATCGAAATTGAACTTCTCACATTCGAGTAACAATTTAGAATATCTACGCAATTGAAAGTTTATTACTTTTGAAACGCACTACGTAATATTTGTTAGAAGATATTTTGAATCACTTT
Source organism: Anisodus acutangulus (assembly GCA_029783415.1). Classification (NCBI taxonomy): domain Eukaryota; kingdom Viridiplantae; phylum Streptophyta; class Magnoliopsida; order Solanales; family Solanaceae; genus Anisodus; species Anisodus acutangulus. The sequence continues at coordinate 36,662,439 of CM056489.1, forward strand.
GTCACTTCATTAGAATTTTCTCATGCGCCAAACGAATTTAACAACTTATATATAATTTAAAAAGTATCTTTATTTCTATTTGTACAATATAATTTTTCAAAATAAGGAGATTCAATTAAGTTCCATTCTTCAACCTTGCTCCACCACTAAAGATATTGATGCACGAACATAGAGACTAGTTATTATAAAATCATAAATATAAATGGTCATTGACCAAAATATTCTTTAAATATTAAACGATTTTTATACCCTTCAATATTTTATCCTAAAAACAGTACACTGCGAATTTGGCTAAAATATTGACTACCATGAATTCGTATGGACTTTCTAATACCTTCCCACTTTGGCTTTCCATTTCGGAAAATAAAATTTACACAATTTGATTCCTCCTCAAAGAGCACTAACTTCATCATTCCATAGGGTTAGGAATTTTGAGCATGAATTATAATTACAATCAAGTTTCAATATATTTTTGGATATTATGTCTTGCATATTCTTTAAGTTCCAAGTTATATCAATTCCATATGGTTTACGTTTCATTAAACTTTTTAATAATTGGTTTCCAACCATTGCTGCAGGCGCTTACTAAAGTTAATTAATTTCCTTCATTATATAAATTCTCTCTCAAAATTTATTCTTGAATTTCCAAACTATAGCAATTTCACATGTTTTTCCAGCTATTTCTCCACTTTAAAAGTAAATATTGTACTAATATTTAGGCAGCGGACCCATGATCTAAAGTTTAATATTTTGTAAGTTAACGATATCTAAATTAGTAATTTGTACTTCAGGACTTTTACCTAATACTTAAAATTTAAAATAAAATATTTCGCCCACTTGAATTACATGAAAGGAAAAGACGTTTGAATCAAAAAGGGAAATATAAAAAACGAAAATACTTTTTAATGATTCACACCTTATTCTATTTTTTCTTAGCATAATATGCACCCCTAACTTTTATTTCCTTACAAAATCATAAAAACGTGTATCGTTTAATTATTTACAAGTGTAAACTAGAAAAAGCAAAATTAAAATTTGCCTAAAACTAATTACTATTATGTACATAATATTGAGTTGGTAATCCATCCTATCTTCTCCCACATCCGTGCGTGAATTGGGTGAATGTCCAAGTGCAAACGTACAGTAGAACATTGTAAACAATTAATAAAGATATATAGTTAAACATTATACACTTATAATAATATTGATATTTAAGTAGTTTTCCATTGTTATAGATGAAAAAATTATGCACAAAATTCAATTTTTCATTTTTAATTATCAAATTCTAAGTTTAATCACACTTTATATAATCGAGGAAAATCTTTTAATGATAAAAATATATATTCATATAATATTCTTTGTCATAAATAATTTATTAAAGTATCAAAATATTTGATCAAAATTTCTAGACTTATTATTGGTATATACTCATAGAGATTCTATTTCTATAAAAATGATTAATCATTATATTTCAAAGAAAAAAAAGATAGTTGTTATAGCGGGTAATTTTATAAAGAGCTTACTGTTATAAAGACGGATGTTGCTATTATAGGCAAAAACTCTTTACATATAGGTAAAATATAACATAAAATCAATTTCGAAAAAACTTGACAGTTATAGAGAGATATTGTTATACGAGGATGGAATTTTGAAAAATTCTAAATTATCTCACCATTACGGCTAATATATTAAATTTGATGATGATTATCAGAAATATCACCCAATTTTGAGTAATGGTTTGTTTTCTATTACATTGATTTGGTTGATTCTGATAAGACACCTAAGAAAATAAATGAAATCTAAGATTCTTTTGGTGAAATATGAAACCTAAGGTGATAATATCTCTTGCAACGTTTACTATTTTATGATATTTTAATTCATAAATATTTCTATAGGATACTTGGAAGCTGTGGCCTGTTAGGTTACTTTTGACTATTAAAGGTTACGTTCAATAAGGTCAATTAACTGTTAGATACATTATAAATTCTAATCAGTATCTTTTTAAATTTTTAGTCAAAATATTAAGTCAACTGTTTAATTAAAACTAAAGAACAATAAAAAAAAAGAGATTATAGATGAGCTAATTAATGTACCGCCAAATACACCTTCATCCTCTAAATTTGTCGCTCCCTGACCTGTTTGGTCAAACTTCTAAAATTAATTTATTTTAAAAATTATTTTTTTATAAAATATTTTTTAAAAGAGCATTTTCAGTAAGTAGCAGTTTGTATTTGGCCAATTAACTTAAAAAATATTTTTGAACAACAATTAGTGTTTGACCAAGAGTTTAAAAAATGCTTCTAAGTGTATTTTCTCAAAAGTACTTTGGGAAAAACAATTTTTTTAGCTTCTGAAAAATAAATTATATTGCTTCAAGAAACACTTATCTTCTCCCAAAAGCTTAACCAAACACCTAAAATTTTAAAATAAGCACTTCTGGAGAAAAATAAGTTTGGTCAAACAGATTCGATTAAAAGAATTATTTGAATATAAGTTATTTTATAATTTATTTAGATAAATCAAAATTATATGAGGCGGTAGAGAATATATATTTTTTAGAGAAACTAAAACTTTATATACCTTCAATCAAGAAAGTAAAATGAATGAAAAAGAACAAACCCAAACTACGTTCATAATTTATTTATCTATTTTGACATATGACCTTAATGTTGACATGCTATTATACTATTTTAAAACTGAATTACTTGTTCATTATTCTATAAATAGATTTTCATTACTGATCACATTAGTGTGAGTTAATCCTCATATTTGTCCTTGATTGTTATTTAGAAACTAAAATTATGATAATTGAAGTTAAAGTTATTTTAATAAAAAAATACGTAGGAAACTAGAATAACGGTATGATTTCGTTTACATGAATTCTTTTTTTTTTTTGGATTATGTAGACAAATACTTTTATAGTAGTTTGCACATAGGATTCTCACCATTGTCAATAAAACATCGATAATTTATTTAGAGATGATTCTTCGTTAGTCTTTAAGCCGTAATAATCAAGTGGACTGAAATTTTATACTTGAAAGTATATTTATGTTCTAAAAATAATCTGTATTAGGACAAATGCACTTTATATACATTCATATTATTATTAATTGAGATTAATATTTTGACATTTGTAAATTATTGAATCATTAATTGATTGTTTGTAATATTCTATAATATGCATCCATGGAGGTTACGTTGTTATTAATAGTGTGAGATATTAATATTATAACATAACTCTTAAAATAGCCTCGACTAATGATCATCGAGAATGGGATATCGATGATATGTGATAAGTCGACATGTGGTCTGCATCACATCTTTAGAGGATGTAGTATGTCTTACCTGCTACAAGTAATGGCTACTCGTGATAGACACATGGATACTTTGGAAGTATTGGTATACCCTGCTAATATAATGTTTGTTATATTTGTCTAAAGTATGATCAGCGTGTGGGAGATAGAAGTCCTTAGACTTGAGGTCAATACGCACCTTGTCTACAAAGTAATGTACTTTGATCCCGTCCTAAGCTCAAATGACTTATAGGTTGAGATACGGCTTGTATTGGGTACATTACGATATGGATTAAAGGTGGTAGTTGATCCAAGATTAGGATTCATTCCTCGAATGTATATTCGAGAGAACGATTCTCAGTGATATTAGGTTGACTAAGTCGTTGGCCAACGCAATAGACATATTTAGAATATGGTCTAGTTGTCAACTAATATAGATGAGATATGATGATTAAGCCATTTGGATAGACACTTGACAAATCCTAAGCTTGATCGGGTGTGTCGTGAATGAAAGAATTTTATCTTACCACATAAAGGTTAAGTTTACTGGATTGGCGTAAACGTACTTCACATATTGAGTTCGTCTTGCGGCGCCGTCTAGGAGTTCCGCGTGGACCTTAATTTGATTAATGTCGATATGAGAAGGCATGTAGGGTCACACTATATCGATTGTCCTTTCGATCTAAGGATGTATTGAGAGAGTAATTAAATGTTCGATTTGAAATTGAGATATTTAAATGAATAATGATTATTTTAATTAAGTCAAAATTGGATTTTGGATTTAATTAAGAATGCACATAAAATAAACCGAGACAGTGCAGGAACACGTCGAGCGCCGCAGCGCCCATACCCTAGGGCCGCTACGCCTCTGCCTCGATTTTTGGGTCAGGCCCAAGGTTAAACCCTAATAGTGGCATTCTCTTCATTATTCATACACCAATTTCAGATTATCATTCTAAGCCTTAGAGACTTAGAATCAAAACTCCCTCGAACCTCTGCCGGATTTCCTAGCTTTCCGAAAGAGAAGTGCATTGAAGCCTGGAGCTTGCAGTCGAAAGGGCAACCGTGTGTCAACCTTATAGTAGATAAAAACTTCATATACTATAACATGTAAGTATTATGCTTTATGTTACAGGTTTGATTATTTTATAACCACATCAGAAAAGTTGTTGGGTAAGTAAGAAATAAAATTTAAACTTTCGTTGTACCTTACTTATGTATTTTGAACCCAACAAAACCCGATAGTGGTATCAGAGCCCAGGTTGGTTCAATGGTTAAATAACAATTGAATAAAATAATAATATGGATTAAACATAAAATTGGATAAAAACGAGGTTTCTTGAAATCCTACATGTCTTGAACGAATGTTGACCTTTTGATATCAACCTAAATTATCTCATACGCTAACTCGAGGAAGTCATTCCGCTCTAACTCGAACTAAGCCAAAAGTGTGTTGTCCGGCTCATTACACGGTGCACGGCTAAGAACGGGTAAGAACGGATGATGGTCGATATGGGCGTTATTGATAATGGTGGGCGATGATAAAGGACTTGTGAATTGATCCCTAAATTGGATTTAGGGGTCGAACGATTTTGAAAAATCAACACAGAAACGTTTGTCAGGACATCGGCACCGCGACACTTGCTAGGGTTTCAAAGCGGCGCCGCGGCTCCATGGTGGAGCGTCGCCGCGGCTCCATGGTGGAGCGTCGTCGCGCTAATGCATTTGCAGAAGCAGAAATATTTCTACCTTTGCAGTGCCGCGGTGCTAATGCATTTTGCAAAAGCTGAAAGGCTTCTGCCTCAGTGGCGTTGCGGCCCTAATGATTAGCTTCGCGGCCCTCATGATTAGCGCCGCGGCCCCACCTGTCCAGAAACAAAAAAAATTGAGTTCAGAATGTTTAACCCAAGATTATTATTATACAGTATAATTGATAAGTATATTGTTTATGTGCTAAATATCAAAATATTTGTCATTTACATTTCTAGAATAGCGTCCGCTATAACTGTCTGGGCAGGTGGTGCCCAGCATTTGATTAAACAATCTTATATCATGCATATTGGGTTGACGATTCCCAACTATATGTGTCATTAGTTTTGCATGATGTTAAGATGTCATATTGGATATGGTGTAAAAGAGTTGATCTTGGTTAAAACCCTGAATTAAAATATTCCCCAAAATTTTAAATACAAGTATAAATTAAAATGTGTCGTCCATTATAATTGTTAGAGTGCAAAATCCTTTTCGGCGATACAAGTATTTATGCCAAAGCATTTGCTTTAAGTCTACGAGGACTCAGACTATTTCATAGATGTATTTTAATGTTAAGGTACACGATAAACTTTTGTGGGTATTTACACCAAAGTGTTTGCTCACAAATGCCAAATTTGCTTAGATACATAAGCGCAGTTGTGTAATGGGGTTGACTTGCTTAGACAAATATTGGCGCCAAAGTATCGGACTAATCTAAGGACGCAAGATAAAATGTAATATTTGATCAACCAAGAGTTGCAAATAAGTTTTGCAATTGGTTTAGAACCTACCAAGATGTGTTATTGAAGTTATCAGCCAAAGCAAACACAGAGATAGCATAGGCTTGGATCTTGACCCATTATGACCTAAATTAATATAGATCCGTATTCTACCATGGGGTCGTAGAAGTATGTCAAAATAGTGGGAGCTAATTAAACAAAAGGCCTTGTTGATTAGCCTAAACAAATGTATATAATAGGAAATAGATTTTGAGTTTGATTTCCATTCTATCTAATTCTTCAGATTACTAAAGATGTCGAGCTTATCATTGAAAATGTTGATTGAGATGAACAAACTTACTGGACCGAACTACCTTGACTGGCTAAGGAATTTGCGAATAGTGTTGAGACAAGAGAAAATAGAATAAGTGTTGGACACGTTGTTCCCAACAGTCTCTGCGACAGACTCTGCTGAATATGCCTATTTTGATAAAGAAGCTTACCAAAAATACCAAGATGATGCCACTTCAGCGCAGTGCGTGATGTTGTCTTCCATGTCTATGGAACTTCAGAGACAACATGAGAACATGGGGCCCAATGAAATGCTCAAACACTCGAAGAGTCTCTATGACTCACAATCACAGAACATGGAATATGAGTTACTAATAGAACTCTTTAAGTGTAAGCTCAATGAAGAGGGCCAGGTCTCGCACCATGTGTTGAAGATGATAGGGTTGATAAAGAAGTTTGCTTCAATTGGAACGAAGCTTGAAAATAATGTCGCTACCACCCTCATCCTGAACTATCTCCCTCATTCTTTTGAGAACTTCATAGTGAATTTCAATATGAATGGAATGAAGGTGACCCTGCCGGAGCTGCACAACATGCTCAAAACCTTTGAGTCTTCCACTTCTAAAGGCAAAGTTGTGCTCATGGTGAGCTCTTCTAGCCGACCCAAGCCGAAAGGCAAGGAATGGCAGAAGAAGAAGGGCAAAGCAATCGTTGCGCCCTCAATTATGAAACCTAAGGGAGGTGTGAATAAAAAGGTAAATCCGGCTAAGGATGAATGCCTCAACTGCCACAAGAAGGGGCATTGAAAGAAGGACTGCATGGCACCAGGAGGAGGAAAAGCACTAGGTGCTCCTGCCTTTGGTGGACAAGGTATGTACGTTATTGAAATAATTATGTCTATAAATAACTCTCATTCCTGGGTATTGGATACCGCTTGTGGCCCACACATCTGTACAAATGTGCAGGGGCTAACTGATAGCATGAAGGTTGAACTAATGGAGGTAGACCTACGCGTTGGAAACGGAGCAGGAGTAGATGATGAACGCGTAGGGACTTATAGATTAAATTTACCTTCTGGCTATTGTTTAGTGTTGAATGATTGCTTCTATGTACCATCGCTAATGAGGAATATCATTTCTATCCAGTTTTGTACACGAAGGGTTTTTTCTCGTATATTTATAATAGCAGTCAAGTACTGTCTTTTGATAATATTATATATGGAACTGCTCCTCTTGTGGATGGATTATATACACTAAACTGTAGTCGAGAGATATTCAATGTACAAAATAAATGAGCCAAGATAAGTAATAGAAACTCTACCTACCTATGGCACTGCAGACTTGGTCATGTCAATGAATCAAGGATAGCAATATTGAGGAAGTTAGACTACCTCGAACCATTTAACATGGAGTCTTATGGTAACTGCGAATCTTGCTTGAGAGGAAAGATGACCAACAAACCACTTTCTGGGAAAGGTGTGTGAGTTGAGGAGGTGTTTGAGTTGGTCCATACTGATGTATGTGGGCTATTCTCGACTCAAGCTAAAGGAGGCTTCCCATACTTCATCACTTTTACTGACGACTTCACAAGGTACATATATGTGTATCTTATGAGGCATAAATCCGAGGCTTTCGAGAAGTTCAAAAAGTACAAGTCGGAAGTAGAGAAGCAACTTACAACAAGTATCAAGACCCTTTGATCGGATCGAAGAGGTGAATGCTTGAGCAAGGATTTTCTAGATTACTTAAAGTTATATGGAGTCCAATCAGAACGGACACCTCCTGGAACACCACAGATGAATGGTGTTGCCAAAAGGAGAAACCGAACCTTATTGGATATGGTTCGATCCATGATGAGCTCATCAGCTCTACCAACATACCTTTGGGGACATGCTATACAAACCTCTCTATATATTCTGAACAAGATTCCTTCCAAGTCAGTAGAAAAGACACCCTATGAGATATGGTGTGGCAAGAAGCCAACTCTTAAACATATGAGACCTTAGGAGTGCCCTGCATATGTTAAGAAGATGCTCACTGACAAGTTGGAATCTAAAAGTGAGAAATGTTACTTCGTGGGGTATCCAAAGGAAACTAAGGGATACTACTTCTATATTCTTGGAGAATATAAGGTCATTGTTTCCAGGAACGCAACTTTCCTTGAAGAAGAATATGTCTATAAGGAACACAGCTGCACAGAGATAGAACTTGAAGAAATTCAAGAACCACAAGATAACACAGAAGTTGAACCCTTGTCGAATGACCTAAACAAGGATTCAGTGGGAGTATCCGGTGAAGATTGGGTACTTAGAGTACGCCCTTCAGCCAGTGGGAGTGTTGTGAGAGATAGTGCAGAAATGCAAGACTCTCATACACAACCAATGGAAGATGATACAATGGTTGTACATCATTCCATTAAGGAAATACATGAAAATGACAATTATGAAAGCTCTCAAGGTGATGGATTTTCCAACACACAAAGGCCTTCTCACAATCAGAATGCAACAAACACTAAAACACAGAATAATCAACTCCATAGGACCACTAGGACTCAGAATAATCAACTCTAGTTGAGGAGATGTATATGAAATAACCTGAGGGTTTTTCAATTGAGTCCACACCAAATATTGTATGCAAGCTACAAAAGTCCATTTATGGGCTTAAGTAAGCCTCGAAGAGTTGGAACATTTGCTTTGACAAGGCTATCAAGTCATTTGATTTCGTCAGAAGCAAAGAGGATCCATGTGTTTATAGTAAACGCAATGATGAGAGTATTGCCTTCATTATCATATATGTAGATGACATATTAATAATGTGAGACAATAAGACTCTCCTGCAGTCAGTCAAGGAGTGGTTGTCCAGTACCTTCATGATGAAGAATTTAGGTGAAGCCTGCTACATTATGGAGATTAGGATCTATAGAGATAGACCTAACAGATTGTTGGGGCTGTCACAGGCAGTCTACATAGACAAAGTGCTTAGACGTTTTTCTATGGAAATTCCAAGAAAGGCAGTCTACCTATGGGACAAGGCATCAAGTTATATAAGAAGGATAGTCCTTCTAATACTATAGAACTTGAACGCATGAAAAGGATCCCATATGCTTCGGCTATAGGATCGATCATGTATGCCATGACCTGTACTAGGCCAGATGTGGCCTTTGCACTTAGTATGACTTGCAAATTCCAGCAGAATCCTGGAGAAGAACACTGAAATGCAGTCAAGAGTATTCTTAAGTATCTTAGACGAACTAAAGATTACTTCTTTGTCTATGGTGGGAAAGAAAAGCTAGCTGCTATTGGGTACACTAATGCTAGCTTCCAGACAGATGTTGATGACTACAAATCTCAATTTGGGTACACGTTCATTCTCAATGGTGGAGCAGGAAGCTGTAAAAGTTCCAAACAAGCTACAATTGCTTATTCGACAACAGAAGCTGCGTACATTGCTGGATCAGAAGCTGGTAAAGAAGTTGTCGCGATATCTGAGTTCCTGAAGAAACGGGGTTGTTCCAAGTGCCACTTGTCTAATAACGGTTTATTGTGACAACACTGGTGCGATTGCGCAAACTAATGAACCAAGATCAACCAACAGAAACAAGCATGTACCAAGAAAGTACCACATGTTGACACCCAATTTTGTCCCATCTTTTCTGATTTTATTTGCAATTTTAAATATTTTGACACATTAAAATAATTTTAAAATATAGGCATATATATGTATATATATCATCATTTTATTATTATTTGCATTTTATTTGTCATTTGCATTTTTATATCATAATCATACTTTTTATCTTAATATTATATGTTATTTTTATTTTCACAAAACGGCATCGCATTATTATTATTATTTTTTTTAGCATCAGACATTTCACAAATATTATATTTTATCATATTATCATCTTTACAATTTATAAATTTTGCAAAGCTTTCTTTCTATATAATAAAATCCCCTTTTATATTTTTAAACTCACAACCCACTTTTTATTTTCCTACCCAAAACAATTTCCAAACCCAAAACAATACTCCCCCAAAACTCAACAGCCCAACCGGTCGACCCACCAGGCACAACCGACCGACCCACAAGCCCCAACCCGTCGGCCCAAAGCCTCCCCTTTTTAATTCCTCTAAAAAAATCATCAATAAATCCTAACACCCCAATCCGCAAACCCGATCGCCGCACACCCCATACCCCGACCCCACACGCCGGTCACCTCGCCCACTGCCACCACCAACTCCCCTGCCACCAACCTTTCGACCCATACCCCCTAAAATCCGTCCCAAATCGTCACTTTATTTTGAAAATTCGAACTCGTTTTCAAACGTTTTTAAGGGGGAATCCACCTATAAATACCCCATGTTGTTCTTCATTTTAGGGGACAGATTTTCAAAGGATTTTTCGGAGGATTTTTGGGAAGATTCAATATATAAAATATTTGTTGTGTTCTTGATTTCAAACATTTGCCTTCCTTGTTATTCAAGATTTAAGTCCGAAAAGGTTTGTTCTCCATTATTTTTTTGATTCTCTGATTTGAATTTCTGATTCGGGTCGGGTCGACCCGGTTTGGGTAATATTTTCAGAATTCTTGCATTTCATATTTCTGTATGTTGATTATCTGAAATTGGTGAATATTTGATTTCGGGTTGAGCTTCTGATTCGGGTCGGGTCACTGACCCTGGTCGGGTCGACCCGGTTTGGACATATTTCCAGATTATTGCATTTCTCATATTTTGTTGCTGGTTATCTGAAAATCTGAATTTTTGATTTCGATTCTGGTCACTATTCCGGGTCTGTTTTCAGAATTAGTTCACTGTTTCATTCGGGTCACTGTTTCCTGATCAGCGTCGGACATTTAATTACTTACTATTGTATGCGACTATGTCGTTTATTTTACTGCTTTGAATAAATATCGCATTTAGGCCGATGAAATTGAATTCGAGACCGCTCTTTTTTTGCGTTTCGTTTCACCATTTTTCAGCACTGTTTTAAGCATCCGGGCAACGAATATTTTACTGTTTTATTATTTTATTAATATCGCATTTAGGCCAATGAAATTGAATTCGAGGCCGCGCTTTTTCATTTCGTTTCTATGTTTTTCAGCACTGTTTTAAACATCCGGGCAACAGATATTTACTGTTTTTTACTAAACATCCCGTCTTCTCGGGAATTGCCTCTCTTTTTTCTACTGCTTACTGCTGCTGCTGCTTACAGTTCCGATTTAATTTTGCTGATTCGAACACGATACTACACTGGCCGATGAAAAATATCCGTCGACTTTGAGGCCTCCACAGTTGTAAAGACGGAGATATAACTTCTGGACAAGGATGAGGCTTAAACCTTTTTTATTTCATCCGAGATCAACATGTTTAGTAGGCGAGGTGACTAAAATAACCAACAAGTTATATATTCGCAGCCACGACATGATTATAATGATCTTTTCTTTTTCATCTGAGAGACCAACACGTTTAGTAGGCGAGGCAATCAAACTAACCACATTAGTCATATGTTCGCAGCCACGAAGTGATTGGAATGGTCTTTTCAAAATTTAAGTTTGAGTCCTCCGTGACCAAAACATTCATTTATTTTGGATACGGATCTGAAGTTATTCGTATTTAACTGTTTCTAACTGTTTGTTCCTGATAGCTTGCAGGGAACAAGGTAAATAAAGACAGATATTCCTCGGAGTTTATTTATTTATTTATTTTCTTTAATTCAGATTTTATCCGGCTCTGTATTGTAATATTATTTATCGCACTTATGTAACTATTGAAATGCTTAGAATAGACAAACTTAGAATTAATTCATAGGGTAGTCTAAAACTGGAAACCCGTCGCTAGCTTATTTATTTGTAGGCTCGGTTATTTCAAACTTAGAAACCCTCCGCTAGTTATTTATTTTAGGCTCGTCACGCGTATTCAATATTTTCAAAACTACTTTTGTCATCTTTTATTTGCTTTATTAATCGTACAAATAAGTTTATCTTTTTATCAATTTACAATTCAATGATTCCCAAAATTTTACTTCTTTGGCATTATAAATAATTTATTGTTACAAATGCATATTTTTTCAAACTTTACATGTATCTTTCTTTTAAAAATGCATCATTTACTAATTATTTACAAACATCTTTAAAACTATTATACTTGTAAAACATGCATTTTTCTAGTAATAATTAACCTGAGTTTGATCGGATAACCGCAAGTTAGCGGATCTTAAAGGATGCCGAACCCCTTCCCTTTAGGATAATAAAGAACCGTTACCTAGAATCTCACTAGTTTCGCAGATCTTAAAATTGGAGTTATATTGCAGCATTTATAGTCAACATTTAGGTGCCCTAATTCACCTTAGAATAATTAGGTGGCGACTCCTCAATCCTTAATTTACACAGGATTCACCGGACACGTTGTGCTCCTCTCCGACCTCTCGCGGGTCGGGTTAAAAACGGGTGCGACACCACATACTCAGGGATATGGTGGAGATCGAAGAGATTAGATTAGACTATGTTCCCACATACAATAATCTAGCTGACCCATTCACTAAACCATTAAGCTTAGTCAAGCATAGTGGTCATTTTGTGAATATGGGCATTAGATATGTTGGAGATTGGCTCTAGACCAAGTGGGAGATTGAAAGTATATTTATGTCCTAGAGACAATCTGTATTAGGACAAATGTACTTTATACACATTCGTATTATTATTAATTGAGATTAATATTTTGGCATTTGTAAATTATTGAATTATTAATTGATTGTTTGTAATATTCTATAATATGCATTCCTGGAGGTTACGCTGTTATTAATAGTGTGAGATATTAATATTATAACATAACTCTTAAAATAGCATCGACTAATGATCATCGAGAATGGGATATCGATGATATGTGATAAGTCGACATGTGGTTTGCATCACATCCTTAGAGGATGTAGTATGTCTCACCTGCTACGAGTAATGGCTACTCGTGATAGACACATGGATACTTTGGAAGTATTGGTATACCCTGCTGATATAATGTTTGTTATACTTGTCTAAAGTATGATCAACGTGTGGGAGATAGAAGTCCTTAGACTTGAGGTCAATACGCGCCTTGTCTATAAAGTAATGTACTTTGATCCCGTCCTAAGCTCAAATGACTTATAGGTTGAGATACGTCTTGTATTGGGTATATTAAGATGTGGATTAAAGGTGGTAGTTGAGCCAAGATTATGATTCATTTCTCCAATGTATATTCGAGAGAACGATTCTCAGTGATATTAGGTTGACTAAGTCGTTGGCCAACACAATAGACGTATTTAGAATATGGTCTAGTTGTCAACTAATATAGATGAGATATGATGATTAAGCCATTTGGATAGACACTTGACAAATTCTAAGCTTGATCGGGTGTGTCGTGAATGAAAGAATTTTATCTTACCACATAAAGGTTAAGTTTATTGGATTGGCGTAAACGTACTTCACATATTGAGTTCGTCTTGCGGCGCCGTCTAGGAGTTCCGCGTGAACCTTAATTTGATTAATGTCGATATGAGAAGGCATGTAGGGTCGCACTATGTCGATTGTCCTTTCGATCTAAGGATGTATTGAGAGAGTAATTAAATATTTGATTTGGAATCGAGATATTTAAATGAATAATGATTATTTTAATTAAGTCAAAATTGGATTTTGGATTTAATTAAGAATGCGCAGAAAATAAATCGAGATAGTGCAGGAACACGTCGAACGTCGCGAAGCCCATACCCTAGGGCCACAACGCCTCTGCCTCGATTTTTGGGTCAGGTCCAAGGTCAAACCCTAATTCGGTTTGACCTAAATTTCACCTATAAATAGTGGCATTCTCTTCATTATTCATACACCAATTTCAGATTATCATTCTAAGCCTTAGAGACTTAGAATCAAAACTCCCTCGAACCTCTGCCGGATTTCCTAGCTTTCCGAAAGAGAAGTGCATTGAAGCCTGGAGCTTGCAGTCGAAAGGGCAACCGTGTGTCAACCTTATAATAGATAAAGACTTCAGATACTATAACCTGTAAGTATTATGATTTATGTTACAAGTTTGATTGTTGTATAACCATATCAGAAAAGTTGTTGGGGTAAGTAAGAAACAAAATTTTAAATTTTCGTTGTACCTTGCTTATGCGTTTTGAACCCAACAAAACCCGATAATATTTTCATTGAACATGATTTAATTAACGGAAATACAGGGAAAGAGCTAATTTTAGCGTGACCTATGATTTTCTGACGCAAAGAATAAATCATGCTATTTGTTGCATGAGCAAGTTAATAGTAGGCCATGTTCTGTTTTTCCTCTATGAGTTATTATTCTTTCCCATATTATTTTATAAATCTGAGTGTGAAAAATCACCATAAAGCCTTTTGCAGTATTTAACTAATAATGCGTTCATCAAGAACTAAAGCAAGCTTTTTGTAAGCTTTGATCTTTATTTATAAGCTAAATAATATTTTTAAGTTATTCATTATATTAAAAGATTACTCCTATTATTTTAAATATAAATTTATGATAATCGCTAGGCTATACGTGCAAAGCACATACGCTAAAACTAATTTTCTTAATAAGAAGATTTATAGTTACACTAATGTTACGAAAAATATTAGATCACAAATTTTAGAAATTTTAAAATCAAACAAATATTATTGCAACTTTTAGACGTTTTTTTTATTTCGTGTCAATTCAAACTATGTCACAAAAATTGAAATTGGTAGACTAATTATGTATAACAAATGTGATTTGACCAAAAAAATGAAAACGATCAAATTTATCCCTATACTTTGAAAAAATATTTATATTTACTCTTTGTTTAAGTTTTCCAATAAATTTTCCTTGGTCGTTAGACTTTTCGTCACCAGTGCACCTCCGCCTAACATATATTTTTTAAACTGAATTGTCACCTTTTAATGGGATTAAATTTGATTTGAAAGACAATTAATTTTTCTCCACCTAGTATATATAGTATACCTCCAAAGCCCTAGGAAGATAGAGACTAAGACGTAAAAAAGATCTCAGGAGAGAAAGAAAACACAACACACAACGCCGCAGTTGAGGTTATTGATTTAAAAGTAATTCATAGGGGTGAGCACGGGTACAGGGTACCCAGATATCCGATCGGAATTGACATTAACGGGTAGGTTTCGGGTAGATATATTATAATAACGGGTAGGGTCCGGGTAGTAAAATTAGGAACCGATCAATGTCGGGTCCGGTTCCGATTCAGGCAAATAGAGACAGGGTACCCGGACCCGGAACCGATACCTGAAACCTATAAAATATTAAATATATTTACTTTTTTGAGAAACATTTGACCACTTTTAACTTTCTCCAAAATTGTTTGTTGCACGCCAGCACATTGATTTTCCCCACCCCAAGACGCAAATATTTTAGCTTTTTCACCCCTTTATTCTAGAATGCTCTTTGTGCCCTAAGAGAAAACACCCAAAACTCTCTCAATAACAATGGTGTTTTAGCTACACCACCGAACTTCATTGTCGTCGTCGTTGAAGCTTTCTCTCATGTACTTTCATCTTTGTCGTCGTTGAAGCTTCGCCTTTGCCTCTTTCTCTCCCTTGGTTGTGTTCACGTCGCTCATAAAATGCATATGGGTTCATATCTAACTCTTCAATTTCTTTTTAATATCCTATGCTTCTGTTCTATTTCAGACGATGCTCATCTTCAATCTGTATTACTTTTTGATTTGAAATGTAAATCTATTTTTAAAATTTGTGTATATTTTTGTAGATGTGAAGATGAAATTTAGGAATTTACTAGTATAATAAAGCTTTTCTTTTGTATAGAAAAGCTTATGAACACGAAAATAAGTTTAATCAAGATATTTTCAAATTTATTTTGAAATCAACACGTTCAATTAATTGAGTGTGAAATTTTGCTTGCAATTTTAGATTTTAGTTACAGAATTAGCTTTTCTACAATGAATAAGTTTTCTAAAACTTCTTATAAGGGTAATAAAAACTCCGATTGCAGGCTAAAAAAACTACTATATAAAATTATTTTAGAACTTTTTTTGATTCTCATAGGCTAAAAAACCGTTGCTTAATCTGTGTTTTTTTATTTACAGGGTACCCGGGAACCTACCCGGAACCGCAGGGTCCGGGTAGGTTTCGGGTAGTAAATTTAGGAACCGATCTTTTACCGGGTAGGGTCCGGATAGTTTAAAAATGTTAGGGTACCCGGACCCGCTCACCCCTAGTAATTCAGTTTAGCAACGAGCTTTATGTACAGTTACGGTCAAACATCTTTATAATTGCCATTCGCTAGAACAATATTTCACTATAACGACCTGATTTTCTTTGGAATCGATTTTTCATGTTATATTTTATTTCTCTATAACAACATTATACCTATAACAACAATGGCTTTCATTATACACTCTTTATAAAATTACCTCTATAACAATCATACTCAAATATTATGTTTATAAAAAATATATTATGTATAAAAACAAAATATTATAATATTTATGGTAATCATCCACGGAAAGATTGAATTCCTTTTTGTTGAAAGTTTGGACAAAAATCTTCGTCAATTCAAGCGTTATATTATCATTAAAAGATTGAAATTTACGAAACAGCCTACAACTATAGAATTCTTACGTCAAACTTGAAATATTAAACTTTTAATTAATTTTAAATACATATATTCCTTATATTTAAATTCTTTATCGGTTCGGTACAACTAGTTATGAATTTATTAGTCACTTCAATTTTAATTAATAAAATATGAAAATCAATTGAGATTTTAAAAATAACAAGTATTTTATTTTCGTTTATAACATAAAAAGTATAAAAAAATTATACTTTTGTTTATAACGGCTAAATGAGATCCAAACATAAAATGTCAGCATACATATATAACATCACCTCACTATAACAACCATAAATTTTTTGGACAAACGCTGCCATTATATAGAGGTTTGACTCGATATCCAGATATTTGTACGGAATGATAGAAATTTCATATTAAAATCATACAACTAAATTTTTACTTGAAGGCAAACTTAATACTCCTAAGTATTATTAGAATTGTTTTGTTTATGGATTTGAGAGTTGGATAGCAAGCAGTAACATTATGTAATATTGTCTTGTAAACATTTGTGTTGAATTTTTTTAATTAGAATTTAAATTAAAAGAGTTATGAAAAAAAGTTAAAAAATGTGGGCTGACCCGGTCAGATCCGCAACCCCACATAATGATGGATTGGACTGGCTATTTCAGTGTCCATCAAAATGATGGGCCAATTCGACCTGACCTATTAAATTTCAAATTTCGTGTGGGCTAGCCCGTTTTGACAGCTCGAATACGAGTACTATAAAAGCTATTTTACATTATAAGTATATATAACTTAGTAGTCATTTGGTTGGTGAATAAGTTATCCAAGTTTAATTATCCGTAATTAGTTATTTTAGGATTGTTATCCACCCTCTCACACAAATAAATAACACTATAACACTGAAATAACAAATTCAAAATTAGTTATAATGCGATTTTATCCAACCAAACATAATATAAACTTATCTCAAATTTAATTCCAGAATATTATCCCTTATCCCTGTTCCAAACGAGTCCTTAAAGTATTCACTCAAATGCACTCATCACTCGAGAAGATGTTTAATATACAGTTCTGCAGAGAGGTTTAATTCACACAAAGCAACTTATGGTTAACGCACACATTTTGTTCGACAAAATTCCAAAGAGAAGGAAGTCACTCACTCAAATACACTCACCCCTATAAAGCACACATGCCGTTGAACAAAATTCCAAATAGAAGGAAGGAATTCACTCAAATGCACTCATTCCTACAAACTTATAAATGCACACATCCTGTTCGACAAAATGCCAAAGAGAAGGAAGGAATTTACTCAATGGAATTTCCAAGCAGAAATGGAATAGATTGGAGTCCCTTTCCAAGTGACCATGAGTGACCCACCATTTACATCCACATTGCAAGAATTCCTACATGAAAACTGCTGAATAATCAAGTTAGCCTGATACAAACAAGTATCACTCAGCTTTACTTCCTCCATCCCAAACCTCCCTAAAAATGATCTCCACACATCAAGATTCACACTTCTTGTTACCCTTTCCTTCCCTTCACTTCCTACAATGTTCAGAATCCCGTCTCCATATGACACTGATTCTAGTGTCATCCTGTGTTGATCATCTCGCTTCATTACATCTTCCAGGCAATCGAATAATGCACTGTAATAAAATAACGAGTCTATGAAGCGGTTTACGAATAGAGGTGAATTTATATTTGCCTCTACTTCTGATACTACCATTAATGATGGCTGCAGCCTTTTTGCAACTCTCATTGCAGTTTCTAAACAGTTGGGTTCGCAAATCATTGCCCTTAGAAAGAGTGCTGCGTGAACTACTACCGCTTCGTCTGGTTGTATGTCGAAGTGGTCTTCGATTAGTTGGTTCTATCTGTTAAAAAGATAATCTTGAAGGAGAAGGGGAAGTTCAAGGACTTAGCAAAATTCTCTAAAGACTTGCATGTTTCGACTACTCGTTCTTTATTGACTGATTCGATAACTGTGATCTTCATATGTTCGATTGGGTTATCCTTTCGTTCTGCTGCTGCTTGGATCAAGGATGCCCATTGTACCCCTGTTCTGATAAGGAAATCAATTAGGTGAGCTTTTGGTTTCGTTGCTATGCTTTCTAGTATGGCTTGAATGGAACTTCTTGATGCAATGCTACGAAGGAGGCGTGGAATCTTGATTCAATACAGATATTGTTAAGTTCATCTGTTTGCGCAGAGATGTTTGGCATTAGCCTTCCTGTTTCTTTATCAATCCTCTCTCCAAGTGCTTGTGCAAAATAAAAGACTGCTGTTTGCACAGGATTACCTGTGTTTGATGCAAGTGGTTGGCATTGACTCAGAAATTTCCTTGCACGGTCATATTACTGGTCAGAAACTTTCTCAGCTGCAGCTAGGAGGATTTGAGCAAGTTCTACATCTTGATTATCTTCAGGAGAAAGGTCTGAGAGAGCAGAACCATACGGGTGCAAAAGATTGTTTATGTTAATGAACTTGTTGGAAGAGAATTGGATGAATTTTTCTCCAGCTAGCCTCATGATCTGCGTAGCTGTTAGCTTCTGGTAGACGTTGGCTCCATGGTTCCTATCTCCAACTTTATCTCCTTCAGTATTCTTGCACCTGCTTGGGTTGTTCCTCAGCAATTCAAAAGGAGTCGGAGATGAAAAAGGTACCTTGTCCACATCTCTTCCTGTTTCTAGACCATTGAGCTTCATTTTTCCTCGACTTAATTGATCTGTAGAATGGGCAGCATACACATTCATTTCTTGTGGTTGTTTATTCATTTGTTGTAGTTGTGGATTGACTGCATGTTCTTGATAGAACCCATAGTTGGTACAGAAGTTCTGGATATCTGTTGGAACCTCCATAACTGATAAATAGTTGCAAAATTTTGCAGTATCTCCTCTACAACCTCTGATGGAATCATCGTTCCCTGGGATTTTGTTGGAATTGACTGATGCAAGATGGAACAACGGATTGTCCATATCAGAGCTGAGAGTAATTTGCAAGCGCCTCCTGATCCGCTAAGGTTAGCAGTAGGTAATATTATTGAGTTTTAATCAACAAGTTTATAATTATGAATTAAAGCTGTGCAACTGCCAGCTTGATTTTTTCACAGTTTGAATTTTCTGACAGATCAACCCTTCGCAAACAAAGAGTATATACAACTAAATTTAATATTTTGACAGACAGTGACATAAACCTCTAAAAGATTTGGCAATATCGGTTAATTGCAAAGAGTTATTATCATCTTGAAAAATGCAACTGTATATCTTGTTAATTGTTGTGTTTAAGTATATTGCTGGCTTTCTAGAGTTTTCATAAGAATAGAAGGACAAGAGATTAAGCAAGACATGGCACTAAGGACAATGTGGTTTATGTTGTGATTTATGACCCTTCTTAAGAAATTCAGCGTGCTTACTTTTGGACATACTGTACTGGTAGTCATTTTCTAAATTAAGATGGTGGCAGGTTATTCGAATAACAATGGAAGAAAATATGAGACTACCAATACATGAATTGCAGACAAGCAAATGGACATATCACCAAAAAAATAAAAAGGCAAGAACCAGTGCACAAATTAACAAGGCCACCCTCAAGATTTCTTTTTAAATAAAGAACTGTGTGGATGAACAGCTTATATTTTGGATTTGTCTGTCCTTGTGGAAGTCATCGTTACCTTTTATATTCTGTTCAGTAAGAAGTTCATTAATTCAACCAGAAATAAAAAAAATAAAGGGGGGGGGGGGTAGCGTTGCATGCATGGGAAATCTGGGTTCATTGGTAAAAGGATAAACCAGAAGCATGACATTTGCAATGAAGTTATACCTTTTGGCACCATAGGACTTCAAAATTTTCTCTTCGTTCTTAGGCCTAATCAGTAATCACAGGTGTTTTAATTCTGTGATTAACATCCTCGATCTAAAGGGATAGGAGTAGTAATTAACCAACCCATTCCCCAGTCTCCCACATTGCTTAAAGTGTGCGACTCTATATGAGGACCTCCGTTTCTTCTGCCCACTCTTTGTTCACACCATGCTCAAAACAAAGGAGGAAGGGTGGACAATAGGTACCACGAGCCCCCTAGCCCACAAATATGAGTTTAAGAGAAAAACCTGGACTTAGGTAGCTTGGAGATGCCTTACGGTCATGCCAGCTACAGAACGTTGATGGTATACAAATGAACTGTGCAAGCATCCTATTTGTTTCCTCTACAAGGCATATTGTTTTCTTACAAGAACTTCCAAATGGATAGAGAATGAATTGGCATTCCCTTCCACCCAATAATGAGGCCTTTCCCATCCTTCTGAAGATCACAAGAACTGCCTTGGGCAAATTGCTTGAGAATCAGATTAGCTTGATACCAAGCTGACTCACTAAGCTCTTCCTCCACCATACCAAACCTTGCGAAGAATGCTCTCCATACTTCAAGCTTCACATTCCTGGTGAACCTGTCTTCACCTTCAGCCGCCACAATGTTCCGAATACCTTCACCAAAATATACCCCTTCAATCGTTGTTCGACATGGACTGCCTCGATCCATGCAGTCCTCGAAGCAATCAAAAAATGCACCGTAAAAGAAAAGTGTCTCAATAAAGCGGTTTAAAAATGATGGTGAATTATGATTTGCTTCGACTTCGCCAACAACAATAACTGTTGGTCCAATACTTCTGACTACTTTCATTAAACTATCCAAACAATCTGGTCTTGGTATCATTGTCCTTAGTATAGAGTTACAATAAACAGCCACAGTCTCATCTGATTTAATATTGACTGATTCTTTCTTGAAATTTTTCATGTCTGAGACAAAAACTATATCAAATGAAAATGGCAGATCTAAGGACTTGGCGAAACTGCGTAATGTGTTGCTTGTTACTTCAAAGTTCTCTTTTTCTGTGCTTCCTACTGCAGTTATCTTGAGAAGCTCAATTGAACTGTCACCTTTTTCCGCAAGAGCTTGTATCAAGACTGTCCACTGAATTCCACTTCTGATATTAAAATCAATCAAATGGATCTTTTTTGCGCTTCTGACATTTTCAACAATTGTTTGAATTCCCGCGAATTGCATCACTTGATTGAAGGGAATTAGTTGGTGGCAGGTCAAGAATGCAGAGTTGGTACCTTGTGACATAGTTTTTATATTGAGGTGGTGATCTTTATTTGTAGATGTGTATCTTCCAGTTGATCGATCAATCCTTTCTTCTAAAGCTTTAGCAAAGTAGAAAGAAAGTCTCTGGACTGGATTACCTGAATCAGATGCCACCCACATACAACGAGAAATCAATTTGCTAGCTAGGTGGAATTGCTGGTTACTCACTTCTTCTGCTGCAGCTAGGAGGAGGTGGACAAGTTCCACGTCTTTTGTTTCCTCCATACAAAGGCCTGAGAGTGCCGAACCATAAGGATGGATAAACATAGAAAGACCATCTAGCCTTTGGGTGTAGTACTGTATGTACCTGTTGAGACATAATATGATCAAGTAATTAAAAGTATGCTGTCTCTAACATCTTTAACTTTTACATAAGATGGTTACATACTTCAACATGATATCAGGGTATGCAAAGATCTAACTGCTTAAACTTTGAGATGAGATGGTCACATGATTCGACAGTACCTTTCTCCAGCAACCCTCAAGGTTTCTTCCATTGACAACTTGTGGCTGTTACCTAAACAAGCCTCACAGCTTAGTGCATTACTGCTCCAGTTTTCCTCACTCGATTTCTTGCTCAGTCTACCATAATTGTTCAGTAGCTCCAAAGATGCTAAAGAAAACGGCTTTGGGTTTTCATTGCTAGAGTTGCCAGGTTCTGGTACTTGTGGCTGGAAATTATCACTCTTTGGTGCTTCAACAGTGGACTCAACTTGGAACGGTTGCAAGTTGGTGGGGAGATGATTTTGCATCCAATCTGATATACTTTGTTGCTGATCTTCCAATAAGTTGGTTCGAACTTGTTCATTAGATGTATTCTCTTCATTGTTAAGGCCACGCATGGAGTAAAGAGAATCAATATCTGCACAATATTCACGTTCAAACCAAGGATCGTCGACGCCATTGACAACTAATTCACTTCTCTCATATCCTTCAAGCTGAAAGTGATCACCCTGGAAATCACTAAAATTATCATTGGAGATAGAGACGTTGGCCATGGTCCCAACTCCAGGACAAATTAATGGTACCCTTAACAAAGTAGCCTCGAATGACTTTATAGCTTCAGGAGTAGCGTCTGAAAATCAGCACAATGTAATTAACTTCTTGGATATATATTGAGTATAGTTCTTTTGATGGTTATGGTAACATCCATTTGATTAGGGGTTTATAGATATAGCTTTTAGATTGAACGAGTATTAGCTTGACAATAATGAAAGTTAACTTTTTGACCCGACTCTCCGAGGGTAAAAACTTATCCAACTGTTTATATCAAATCAAATAGATGAATGGGGTGTTTGCATATAGATATCTCTCACTTAACTATGTTATAGTCTCACTTCATTAAATCTCTCCTTGTAAATGCCGGTGCGATTAAATTATTGCCCAAAGGAGCCGGTCATAACCTGGCAATAGAGAAAACATAATTTAGATTATTGGTGCAATAAGATGTTGACAAGTGGAAGGATCCACGTGAAAGACTACATTCCAAACAGACGCTTCCATGGTTTTTACCTTTCAAGAAACCAGATCATGATGGCCTGGTGATGTTTGATTAATTAAGGAATATATGCATGTGGACAAGATGCACAATACAATCAGAAACTGATAAGAGTGTAATTAGTGACATGTTTGGATGGAAGCAAAATGTTAATCGCAAAACAACAACTAGTCTCATTTACATCGTCATTGCAGACTTTAGCTGCACTTTGATTTCTTCGCTTCGAATGGACTTATATGAATATTTGTCTTGCTACTAGCCCATCACTGTTATGTTTGATATGCAACAACAACAACATACCCAGTGAAATCCCACAAAGTGGGGTCTGGAGGGTAGAGTATACGCATAACTTATCCCTACCTTGGAAGGTAGAGAGGTTGTTTCAGGTACGTTTGATATGGAGAAACTAAATATATTCACATGCATTGAGTTTATACCGAACCAATAAACGTATGATATGTGTGTTATATACACTTTTCTCGCTCCGTTTTCTCACATCAATTCATCATTTAACTGAAGTAAATAATGTGATTTGATATAAACATCGGATACGAATAATACATCTGGTGTTGGGATTTCTAATCTCCATTATAATACATCTTCCATAGGGAAAAAGAGTGAATTTGAGTTTTTTTTTCCTTCTGGAAATCTGAGTTTACTTGCTCGGAAAAAATTACATAAAAGGAAAGATTTTCCCTCTCACTCAACATTCACAATTGAGCTTTCGTTGAACAACTAGACAATTCATTACAATCGATCAACAAATAATCAATTTTCGTTTTAACAATGATTATACAAAAAAAGATATGTCCAAATTCATGCCTTCTCATCATTTGATTCATTTCTCCTAGAGTCGCCGGCATTATTATCTATGTCAGCAACAACTCTTCTACCAAACATTACGTAAACTATCCATATGAGACTTCTCACAATTTTGATCATACCAATTGTAACAGTTAAATAATACAACCACCAACCAACAAAATCAGCCAACCCAATACTTATCAATAGGTCTCTTTTTTTCTCCACCACAACCACTAAAGACTCAACTTCATCCCTCAATCTCCACCACCAAAGCCCACCAAAACTCATAGCCAAAGCTGCCTTTTCAGCCCATCTATTTTCCTTTGTAATGCCAAATACTGTGTCATCCACCACTGGCTTCACCACTGTTTTGGACCAAAAGAACATTGTCTCATGTAGGCCCAAGAAGAATATAGCTCTTGTCAAGAATCCCCTTTCATGACCAAAGTCATGGGCATCTACTCCAGCAGCTATGCTACCTGTTAGAACATAAATTAGGCTCTTAATAAAAAATTATAGCTAGGGCATAAAGAGGATGGAAGATGGTGATAAATATAAGAACGTTAATAATATTAGAAAACTCTGCTGATACGTAACAATATCATAACAAATGGAGTTCTCATATGTGTGTCAAGACGCAATTTAAGACTTACATCTACTAAATACTTTCACACACTATAAATTCAGCCACGATGATAACGTAAGTCATAGCTAGATAGTAATACTGCCTCCGGGCCATATTTTTGTTAGGGGTCGTTTGGTAGAGTGTATTAGAGAAAATAATGTATGCATTAGCTTTGTGTATTACTAATACATTATTCCCATTAAGAAAACAATTTAATGGCATTAAATATAAGGGTTATTTGACTATGTTACCCTTTTTATCTTTTCGGATTATCCTTTATCTCTCCTCTGAAGGAAGGGTATATTTCGGAAAAAGTAATGAATGTTTCTTGATTTTCTATTTGATCATTATCCTCCAAGGGACGCCTTCTTAATTTTCTAAGACGACACTTATTCTAGACCAAATTTGTAAGGCTAAATATGGACCGGAGGTAGTACAAAAGGTCATGTACCTAAGAATATTCACATGGATAACACCAAAATGCATAAAGTAATTTTAATTCCAACACGTACCTTCAATTCCTAGACCAACGCAAATTTGCAATATGCAAAGGAAAATCCACGCAGTGTAAAGTCGGGGTCTTGAAACTGGCTCTGGGGTACGCTTAATAAAGCATGATGTACCACCCGTTAAGCTATGGGTAAGTGCAGCAACACTAATAAGAGAAACAAGAACATGGAGAAAAATGGGGTTGGCTTGAAGGAAAAATTTAATTAGGAGATGAGAATTATCTGCTTCTGTTGTAGAATAGCCAAAAAGGTTAATGAGATAATGTGCAATTGATAGCCTAGAAAGTATGAGAAATGAAAGAGGAAAAAGAAGGCTAAGGAGAATAGTTGTAAAAAATTGAAATGGCTCTCTCAATAAATTTGCAAAAGAATCCACGAGGGACACTAATTTCTTCCTTGAACCCATTGAATGAAATCAATAAACAAGAGACTTGATGAATGAATTATTGTTGCACATAAAGAGATGAGGAATAGTACTATATAGGTTCATCAAGAATGAATTACAAAATGAAACATGCAAATTAGTAACGAAGAAGAAAAAAACAAACTAATTAATTAAGAAGTGGTTGTCACGATGTCTATATTCTCTTCTCTCTATCAAGGTTGGTTGAATGAAATGAATATAATATAATATAATATAATATAATGTGGTTTGCAACAAATCCAATAATAATGTATACTAGTCTTTATTTTAGATTATTTGGAAGTCATAACATGTTTGATGCTTTGCATGATAATTGATATATGGTCTAATATTTGTTTATTTGTTTCCTCTCAACTAATGGATAAACTACCCAACCCAATATATGTTCTTTTTTTTATAAGTGCAGAAGGGATATTTGGTAGATTATTTCAACTTCCAAAAATTGACACTCACCTAATTAATCAAGAGTTTATATGGAAACCATGCACAGGTGGAATGTCACAGAAAGCTGATGTCTCATGTCACCAAATTAAAATTAGATTTTGGGTGACATATCGTTGCCTCTTCAGTTTTTATTCAATCTAAGGCATGGTGGGGCTTCAAGCCATGACATGTAATGAAAGTGGTAGTAGTTTTTTAAGTTTTTTTAAAAAAGAAAGAGTTTAAACTTTTATATATTGATGGGATAAAAAAAATACACTATCAGTTATCTAAAAGACAATAGTAATTATTCTTTTCTCTCATTTTTATATTTGGGACTTGAATTATATGATCGAGCCATTATCTATCAATTCAAACTTAATCTTTTATCTTACCCAATTTATGTTTCATACTTTTCTTGCTCATTACTTTATTATAGAACTGGCCAGTGGGCCGGGCTCGGGATTGGCGGGCCGGGTTTGGCGGGGTCGGGGCGGGACGGGTGAAAGGGGCGGGGTCGAGGCTGGCGGGTCTGGCGGGATCGGGTTTGGCGGAATTTGCCGAAGTCCCGTCCCGATCCCGCTCCGGTCGGGATCGGGTCGGGATCGGGGCGGGGGTGGGATCGGATCGGGATCCGGGCAGTTTTTCCTTTTTTTTTTTAATAACATATATATAAAAAATTCAATAATTAAACAAGACAAGTTAGTGTAATAAAAACATCCCAAGGCTGTTTTTGTGCCTCTTATATTATTTAATAGACATATGAACTTTTTGTAATACAAATACAATTGTCGAAATTGCAACTTTGTGGTGTTGTCCAAAAGTTGCAAATTACATAATAAAATTGCAATTAAAAAATTACATTCTTAAAAAAACTTGTTCTAGTTTCTTGATAACCTCTTGTGGTTCTTCGGTTGGAATTGATATTTCCTGGTCAAATTAATCCACGTCGCTTCCACCACCTTCAGATAAGATTTCGTTGTAGTTTTCGTCTTCTTCTTCGTTGATCTCCGGTTGAACACACCTTCTCCGCTCCGCTCGTATCCAATCTCTGAATAATACTACAATCTCCAAGCTGTCTCCGGCTAATGAGTGTCTGTGGTCTCCTATTTGATATCTGCCGACAGAAAAAGCGCTTTCAGACCCAGTTGATGACGCTTGAATGTTCAAAACATCTCGGGCCATCATTGAAAGTGTCGGAAAGGTCTTCTTCTCATTCCCCCTTAAGTATTTCAGCAAGTCTTCACGTCCTTCTTCATTGAGAACTGCTTGGTACGGTACAGAACCCTACAAAACAAAAATATCAAACTCGCTAATTTGGTTTGTAGCGGTACGACTGCACATTCTATTTCTGAGCTTTTCAATACTAGCCGCAGAAACAACATGTCTTTTGTGAGGTTGTGTTGAAGAAGAAGATGGTATGGAAGCCGGTAGGTTACTAGCACTTTCTTGTTGGTAAAACCTATATACTTTTTTGCATTGGTCTTCTACGCTAGACAACACTTCTTCTTTACTTTGTTCAATAGGTGGTGGGTGATTTGGATTTTTGGGACTTGGAGGTGGTAGTACTTCTATACAATCGTAAATAGTTTCAATAAGTGATTTAGTACCGTCTATTTTAATAGTCGGATTTAATACAACACCAATAATATAAATAGTGGGAATAGGAATAAAATATTTTTTTATTTTGATAAACATTTTTTTAATAGCTGCCATATAGGCTGGTTTTTCCATATATTCACTAAGTAATTAGAGTTATATAAAACAACATAGTTGAAATAGTATGATAATATATACCGCAAAATTCTTTTGTTGCTTGAAAAAAATTCTCTTAAAATACAATAAGTTCGAAATTTTTTACCCAATCACTATCTACAACCATATCAGCTGGATTTTGATTATGAGAGTTAAAAAATAAAGTTATAGGTTTTCTATAGTCATAAGCAACAAGTAGTTGCTCGTATAAAGAATTCCACCTAGTGGGTACTTCTTCTGGAATTTTTCTATAAGGTAGTTGGCAATCGCGACAAGTTTTTTTATATTCTTTTCTTCGTTGTATTCTATTATTTTTAAAAATAAATTTTATAGCAAATTGTATTTTACTAAGAATGTCTTCAAAAAGTGATAGACCATCCTTTACAATTAAGTTATATATATGGCACACGCATTTTATATGAAAATGATCTGGAAAAGATGGAGTTAAACTATTTTTTAAAATTGTAATAGTGTAATTGTTAGAAGAAGCGTTATCTAATGTAATAGTCATAATTTTATTAGTTATTCCGTAATAACCGCACACTTGATAAATATTATCTGCAATAAAAGTACCAGTGTGCCTATCATCTATATATCTATACGCTAAGATACATTTTTGCATAGACCATTTATAATCTATTCAATGACAAGTTACCGTTAAATAATCATGGTTGTTAGTACTACCGCCTATATCAGAAGTGATAGCCGCTTTGCCATTAAAATGATATAATGAATAACGTAAATAATGTTGATATTCATGTGCGAATTTAAATACATCTTTCTTAACAGTTGATCTAGGAAAACCGTTAAAAACAAGATTATACATATCTCTAATGTAATGAATAAAACCGGGAGATGAAGGAAATGAAAAAGGCAAACCCTCAACATCAACTAATTTTGCTATTGCTTTCCTATCTCTATGTTTATTGTAATAAGGGCCTACAATTCCCCCGTCGTGGGGTTAATTTGACCCTGTACTTGGTCCGGGACAATATGTGAATCTTGTCCCGATGGAGCGGGCATTTGCGCACCCGGTTTTGAAGCCTCGTATTGAGCATACCTAGCTGGATGAGCCATTACTACGTGTCTCATTAAACCCCCCGTCCCACCGTGACCTTTTCCAGTTTTAAATTTTAAAACATTTTTACAAATCTTACATCTAGCTACTTGATTCTCTACGTTCCTATAAAAAGATATCCATGCATCTGATTTTAATGGTCGTTTTGCTGGACCTCGTCTCATACTAGGGGGAATAGGAGGCATTTCAGTTGAAAGTGCACTAGTGGGTGTGTTGTCATCAACATTAGTGGGTGTATCATCTAGATTATCGTCTAAATTAAAGTCTTTTTGAGTTTCAGAAAATAACTCATCGTCTAAATCTAATGGTATTATAGGAAAATATTCAGTATCAACAAAATCATCATGTGTAGGAATATGATGACT
This sequence comes from Anisodus acutangulus, assembly GCA_029783415.1. NCBI lineage: Eukaryota > Viridiplantae > Streptophyta > Magnoliopsida > Solanales > Solanaceae > Anisodus > Anisodus acutangulus. The sequence goes on from CM056489.1 coordinate 36,691,694, forward strand.
AGAAGAAGTACTCTTGCCCTTGTTGCCCCTACTAGAAGAAGTCTGACCCCTACCCATAAGCATACGTTTAAATCCTTCCATTATAAATTTATAATTATACTAATAAATAATTAAAGTAAATGAAATTAAGTGCGCTAAATAAAATAAACAGACAATAATAATTTAATGAAGGAACGAATGTACCAAACGCCGACGTAACGTCGACGTGTAATCGAGAGGTTGAAAATTGAAACTTTGCTCGATGGAAGATCCTCAAGCTAGTTGCCAACTTCACTCCCAATTTTCAAATGAATAAATAAAATTGAATATTTAGTAGACTTGTAGAGAGATAGATTGAGAGATTAGAGAGATTGTAGGAAGATTTGTGAGAAAGATGAAGAGAAAATGAGGTATTTATAGTTGAAAAATTGGGTTAAAGTATAAATATAATAACTTATGAGTTAAAAATAAATATTAAGGGGGTAGGGCGGTTGGGGGAGGGGAGGGAGTCCAAAAATGGCCGTTGCATAACGAACAAAATGTAAAATGGCCGTTGGTGCAAGGCTTATTTTTGCAAAAGGGGGGATTTCGGGCGGGATCGGGTCGGGACCGGGGCGGGATCTGGATCGGGCCGGGACAAGCGGGACTGGGTCTGGACGAGACATTGTCCCGTCCCGGTTCGAGTCCCGATACATCAATTTTTTTTAACTACTCGGGTTCGGGGCGGGACCGGACCGACCCGGCCCGCTGGCCAGCTCTAGTTTATTTTTTAAAAATAATTTAACTTTATACTTCTCATTCTTCCTTAATGAGATAATTTACGATCACACATATGTTTATGACTTAATTTAGACTAAAGGAAATAGCTCATTTCAAGATTTAGAATCAGTGGATCATCCCAACTTTAGAATGATGCATCACAAACACAACAACTGACATTATATGGAACACATCTATTAATGAAGTAGGAATTACCTAGGTGATTCTTTTTATTTGTCTAAACCTCAATGGACAGTGTTATCTAGTACTTGTTACTGATGAGAGGTAGCAAGTATCCCGTAATTCTTTTCAAATATCATTTTAACCTAACGAATATGTTCCAAAATAAGAGTTGCTTTAAGAAATTAAGAAGACATTAATAAACTTTCTTCAAAAAAATTTATTGTACTAAAGTACTTATGTAATTTTCTAAAACCTTAAATGATTTGCAGCAGTAGCAACAGTAACTTTACTGATAATAATGCATAGTTATCAATTTATTTATTAATCCCTTGCTTTTGTGTTTATTTGATTGTGAGCTTTTTAGTCCTGCTAAAAGACTTGAGCTATATATAACAAGAAAATTTAAGGATAAATAATACATTATGACAATTTGAAGAAAATATTTATCCGAATTAGCTCATATTTTTTAAATTATCCGAAAAAACTCACTTTCTTCAAATTCTTCCCGCGGTCGCTGCTCCTCTCTCCCATGTTCTCTGAGCTTCACACACCAGACAATGACCCACCACTGTTCATTCTCCCCTCTCCCTCTTCTTCTCCGGTGGACCTCTGCCATCTCAGGTGAGCTTCGTTGAGCTCGACCAGCCCCTCTACCACGAACTGAAAGAAATAATTTCTTGATTATTTTAATTAATGAATGAATATATATACAATTTACAATTTTCATAATATGGAAAATTCTATTCCTATTCTACTCCCAAAACCCTATTCTATTGGTACAAGAATTCTATAATTATGGTAAGTGTACAATGCTAATTATGTACAAAAACCTATTACCAAAACCATCATATACACGGTGTGTATACCGTGTATATCACGGTCTCCCAATTGTCTTGGGTTTTCATGATATACACGGTATACATAAGATAGTATATTGTGTATATGATGCATGTATATTATGGTATATTTTCACACCCCCGCAGTCATAACGGGCGGGCGGTTTTCGTACGTTGAGACTGTCCCTAAAATCTTCAAATAGGACCGATGGAAGACCCTTAGTAAAGATGTCTGCAATTTGATACCTGGAAGGGACATGTAAGACACGTACTTGTCCACAAGCTACCTTTTCACGAACAAAATGGATATCCATCTCAATATGTTTAGTGCGCTGGTGTTGAACCGGATTCCCAGAAAGATATACGACACTAATATTATCACAATATACCAAGGTAACTTTTTGAATGAGAAAGTGAAGCTCTAAGAGAAGATTATGTAACCAACATGATTCAAAAATCACATTGGCTACCCCTCGATACTTGGCCTCTGCACTGGAGCGTGATAAGGTAGCATGTCGTTTGGCAGACCATGAGACCAAGTTACCGCCAAGAAACATACAATATCCAGACGTAGAGCGTTTGGTGTCTAGACAGCCACCCCAATCAGCATCGATATACGAGACAAGTGTAGAGACTGATGATGGATATAGATGCAAACCATAGTCAAGTGTTCCCTAGATGTATCGGATAATGCGTTTGAGCGCATTCATGTGCTTCACCCTAGTATCATGCATAAACAAACACGCATGATGTACGACATATGTAATATCCGGTCTTGTGAAAGTAAGATAATGAAGAGCTCCAGCAAGACTACAATAGTGAGTGAGATCCTCGTAAGGTGAGCCAGCCGCAACACCTAGCTTGGGCTTGGTATCAACTGGAGTGGAATTAGACTTACACGAGGACATACCAGCTCGCTCAATTATCTCAACGGCATACTTCCGTTGGGATAAGAACAACCTTCCTGCATGATGAGTGACATCAATCTCCATTAAGTAACTCAAGGGCCCTAAGTCTTTCATAGCAAATTCAGAACTGAGTAGTGTCATGATAGACTTGCGTAAATCATCAGAAAAAGTTGTTAAGATAATATTATCCACATATAATAGAATATATGCCAAGAAAGTACCATGACGATATATGAACAGATAATTATCAGACCGGTTGTGAGAAAATCTAATAGTAGATACATAGTCTACAAATCGCTTATACCAGGCATGTGGAGCCTGATTAAGCTCATATAAGGACTTCTTCAATAAACAAACATGATTAGGATATATGGGGTCTCGAAAACCCAAGGGTTGATGCATGTAAACTGTCTCCTTAAGATCACCATGTAAGAAAGCATTCTTCATAACTAGCTGATAAATGGGGCATGCCTTTGAAAGAGCCAAACTGAGAACAATGCGAATGGTAGCCGGTTTGACCACCAGACTAAATGTCTCACCACAATCCACGCCAAAATGTTGAGTTTTACCATCACCTACAAGACGAGCCTTATGTCTTGCAAAAGTGCCATCAGAATTATCTTTATGAGTAAAAATCCACATAGACCGAATAATATTAACACAAGAAGGACGGGGGACCAACTCTCACGTCTTATTTTCAATAAGAGCATTATATTCGTCGTTCATAGCCAATTTCCAATTCGGGTCATTTAAGGCAGACATTGAGTTACGTGGTAGAGGAAATTTACAATTCGGGTCATTTAAGGCAGACATCAGAATTGAGATTAAAATTCCGTTTTGGTTTAAAAATACCCAATTTGACTATGAGTAACTGGACCTTGACTCAAGGAGGAAGCGGGTGGATTTTGGGAAATATTTGGATGGGTGACGGACTGGCCAACAGGAAATGGGCCTGTTGGCCCAAAACTGGAAATAGTAGGCTGGACCAGAGTAGAAACTGGGCCAAAAACTATCTTGGCAGTGGGTTAGGCAATCGACCCAATAGCAGAAACTGGGGCAGAAATAATGGACTGTGGCGGGCCAACAGGCAGTGGGCCTGCTGCGGTGCATGGTCACATGATTGGCCCATTAAGTGTTGCATAAGGTACAGTGAGACTGCGTCATCTAAAAAATTATACGAACTAGACACGGAACTACTCACTTTCGCAAATGGAAATTGGATTTCAGAAAAAATAACATGACGACTAATTATGATTTTATTAGACGACAAATCAAAACATTTGTAACCATGATAATTAGATGGATAACCCAAAAACACACAAGCGGTAGAACATGCTTGAAGTTTGTTAATTGTAGTTGAAGGTAATAGTGGATAGCATAAACACACAAAGACCCTAAGATGTGAATACGAATGATTCTTATTATAGAGGATTTTAAGAGAGATGCATATGTCAACCCTTTGGTATGGAGTATGTTAAGGAGATAAGTAGTCATTTGTAGAGCATGATGTCAAAAGGAAGGGGGTACAGAAGCATGGACCAATAAAGTTCGGACAATATTATTAATGGTGCGAATTTTTCGTTCGGCTTTCCCATTTTGTGAGGACGTATGAGGACAAGAGAAATGAAAAACTATATCATTAGCATCGCAAAAATCCCGAAACAACTCATTATCATATTCTTTGCCATTATCACGCTGAATATTTTTTATTTCCCGTTCGAAATGGGTACGGATGAATGCTCTAAATTTTAAGAATGTGGAAAAAACTTATGATTTTTTCGCTAACAGAAAGGTTTATAAAAAATTAAATAATCATCCAAAAATATAACATAATAACGATGGACCACAAAATTGAGAATGAGAGAAGTCCATAAATCGCTATGAATAATATCAAAAGGCATCAAAGTACGAGATGTAGAGGCTACAAATGGTAATCTAACATGTTTTCCTAAAGGACATGAATGACAACTTGGAGTACTACACGTACCCTTTCAAGAAATAAAATTATTTTTATGTAAAGAAGAAACAATAGACGACCCAGGGTGACCCAAACGTGCATGCCACAAGGAGGGAGCTAGAACTGCAAATATTAATGGCATGGCTTGACTCGAGAAACTTGAGGCAGGCGTGATTGGATAAAGATCTCCCCTACTATTGTATCTCATGAGAGGTATCCCCGTTTTGAAATCCTTCACAGAAAACCCAAAAGGATCAAAATTAACAGAAACTCAATTATCAATGGTGAATTTTCGGACAAACACCAAAATTTTAATTAAGTTCGGGGCATGAAGGGTATTTTTCAAGAAAAGAGGTGGATGTGGGGGGAGACAAAGTTATATTATCGTAACCACGAATTGGAAATGTATTGCCATTACCAACAACAATGCCATGATTTTTGCTCAAATTGGAATAAGACGAGAGAGTACCTTGGTCTGATGTCATGTGAGAAGTGGCGCCGTTGTCCATGTACCAATTCGGATCTGGAGGATTTAATCCAAGCGTATGCATCGCGACCTCAATATCTGTCAGAGTCGGTGTAGGGCCCACTACCTGCCTGCGGTGGCCGAGGCCCAAGAAAACTGGTATACTGCCCCGACCCAGAAGGAAGACTGCCGCCTGAAGCGGGACCCGAGAAACTGGACCTGGCATGTTGCTGGAATTGGACCTAGTTACTCGGGTAAGGGTTGGGAGAAAAATAACCATTTCTGGGCCACGGGCCACTAGCCCAGTTCCACTGCCAGGGGGCCCACTACTGAGACTAATTGGGCTGCTGCCCACCGCCGTTGCCACCACTGTGTCGACCGCCGCTGTTGTTGCCGTTGCAATTTTAGTCCTTATTTTTTCGGTTTTGACCCTTCTTGTCGCCACCGTTGTTGTGGTTTTGGCCCGAATTGTCAACAAAAACGTGAGAGTTATTGGATGTAGTCATCATCGCCATAGAACTGGCGCCGGTAGCCGCCTTCTTCTAATGTGAGCATCGAACGAGCTTTGATAAAAAGGGGGAATCAGATTACTTTGACGAAAGAGAGTCCCAACGCCATTATAGGCCTGCAACCATTCGTAGAACAAGACGATTATTGGTAACAGATCCGCCAACGTTACGGAGTTGGTCCGCCAATTCCTTGAGTCGTTTACAATAGGCTGAAACACTCGGGAAATCTTCCATGCGTACTTGTGAAAATTCTTGCTCATGGGTTACAACTCGGGAATGTTGGTTGTCCTGGAATATATCGTGCAATCTATTCCAGATTGCCATAGCCGTAGTGTCTGGTTCAATGATCGTATGTAAAAGGTCGATAGAAATAGTGGAATATATCCACCATCTCCGGTGGTTTTATGGTGTTTGTAGTAGTTCCAGACTTATTTTCAGGTTTTGTTTGGTGGACATGTTTGGGTATGTGTTTCACGGTGTTATAATGAGCGGAACAAGGGTGGGTTACGATAGAACAGAGGTGAATGGGGACTGGTGGCGATTATGAATTTTCCGATTGGGCTCTCGTGAGTCCGGATTTGGGTCTCTCCCTTAATCCCATATATTTCTCACTATGTATTGTATCTTCTTCCTTTTTTTGGTGAAGATTTTTAGTGAACAAGAAGAGCCCTAATCCCTTTTATTCCATGTGACCTTAAAGAGAAAGAAGTGCAAGTGCTCTCAATTCTCCGAAAGAAAGAAAAAAGTTGATTTAGTAGTGGCGGTATTGGTAGGGGTGGTTGGTACAACGGTGGAGGAGGGGAAAAGATTTGTATAAGTTTGTATAATTTTTGTATAACAGTATAAAAGTATGTTTAAACATCTCTTATACACTTTTATACAAGGTTGATAAACTATCTTCAGTAAGTGTATAAAGTTGTATACTATTATTTAATATTGTATATACACTTTTATACGAGGTTGATACATTTGTCTACTCCAGCTGTATAAAATTGTATACTGTTGTATATCGTGAAAATATGGCTATGTAAATGTAAATTAAAAATATGACTATAAAAACATAATTTCTTATGTTAAATTGTATATTATTAAAATTCTCCCAAAATTTAATGTGTAATAACCCAGCTTTGAAACTCGAATATTTGGGTAGGATTTCACTGGAACAAATAAAACTATACGAGGGGATTGAACCTTATCCGCTAATGCCATGAGAGTTGGACTGCCCAATTCCATGTAATATATAATGCAATATTTCTTAGATGAACGCAATACTAAATGGTGAAGCACATATCAATGTCCTAGATGAGGAAATGATTCCCTCCTTTAGTCCTTTACGATGTTAATTGTTAAGTTATGATAAAAGGAAAACATAAAGTGCTCCAAACACCAAGGAAATTGAATATTTGGTTAAACTTTCCTAAGTTTTTTTTTTTGCCAAGGAGAAGGAACCTGTTCCATTTCCATCAAGTAAGCTAAGCAGTCTCCATTAGGGGTGGTTAGTGGGCCGGGTTCGGAACAGTCGGGACGGGGTGGGACGGGGAAGGGGTGGGATCGGGTTGGGGTGGGACAGGCGGGATTCGCCGAAGTCCCGTCCCGATCCCGTCAGAATCAGGTCGGGGCGGGATCAGGTCGTGGCGATTTTTTTTTGCACTTAATTTAAAAAACAACACATATAAACAACTCAATAATTGAACAAGATAGTGTAATAAAAACATTCAAATGTTGTTTTTGTGTCTCTTATATTATTTAATAGACATATGATTTTTTTTGTAATACAAATACAATTGTCAAAATTGCAATTTTGTGGTGTTATTCAAAAGTTGCAAATTACATAGTAAAATTGCAATTAAAAAATTACATTTTGAAAAAAACATGTTCTAGTTTCTTGATAATTTCATGTGGTTCTTCGGTTGGAATTGGTATTTGTTGGTCAAATTGCTCCACGTCGCCTCCACTACCTTCGGATAAGATTTCGTTGTAGTTTTCATCTTCTTCTTCGTTGTTCTTCGGTTGACCGCACCTTCTCCACTCCGCTCGTATCCAATCTCTAAATAATACTGCAATCTCCAAGCTGTCTCCGACTAATGAGTGTATGTGCTTTCCTATTTGATATCTGTCGGCAGAAAAAACATTTTCAGACGCCGTTGATAACGCTTGAATGTTCAAAACATCTCGGGTCATCATTGAAAGTGTCGGAAAGGTCTTCTCATTCACCCTCTAGTATTTCAGCAAGTCTTCACGTCTTCATTGAGAACTGCTTGGTACGGTACAGAACCCTGCAAAACAAAAATATCAAACTCGCTAATTTGGTTAGTAGCGGTACGGCCGCACATTCTATTTATGAGGCTTTCAATACTAGCCGCAGAAACAACATGTCTTTTGTGAGGGTGTTGAAGAAGAAGAAGAAGATGGTATGGAAGCCGGTAGGTTGCTAGCACTTTCTTGTTGGTAAAACCTATATATTTTTTTTGCATTCATCTTCTACGCTAGACAACACTTCTTCTTTAGTTTGTTCAATAGGTGGTGGGTGATTTGGATTTTTGAGACTTGGAGGGGGTATTACTGCTATACAATCATAAATAGTTTCAATAAGTGATTTAGTATCGTCTATTTTAATAGTCGGATTTAATACAGCACCAATAATATAAACAGTGGGAATAGGAATAAAATATATTTTTTATTTTGATAAATATTTTTTAATAGCTGTCTTATAAGCTGGTTTATCCATATATTCATTAAGAAATAAAAATATTAGAGCTATATAAAACAACATAGTTGAAATAGTATGATAATATATACTGGAAAATTCTTTTGTTGCTTGAAAAAATTTCTCTAAAAATACAATAAGTTCGGAAATTTTTCCCTAATCGCTATCTACAACCATATCAGTTGGATTTTGATTATGAGAGTTAAAAAATAAAGTTATAGGTTTTCTATAGTCATAAGCAACAAGTAGTTGATCGTATAAAGAATTCCACCTAGTGGGTACTTCTTCTGAAATTTTTCTATAAGGTAGTTGGCAACCGTGACAAGTTTTTTTATATTCTTTTTTTCGTTGTATTTTATTATTTTTAAAAATAAAGTTTATAGCAAATTGTATTTTACTAAGAATGTGTTCAAAAAGTGATAGACCATCATTTACAACTAAGTTGTATATATGGCACACACATTTTATATGAAAATAATCTGAAAAAGATGGAGTTAAACTATTTTTTAAAATTGTAATAGCATAATTGTTAGAAGAAGCGTTATCTAATGTAATAGTCATAATTTTATTAGTTATTCCGTAATAATCGCACACTTGATAAATATTTTCTGCAATAAAAGTACCATTGTGCCTATCATCTATATATCTACATGCTAAGATACGTTTTTGCATAGACCATTTATAATCTATCCAATGACAAGTTACCGTTAAATAATCATGGACGTTAGTACTACGGCCTATATCAGAAGTGATAGTCAATTTGTCATTAAAATGATATAATGAATAACGTAAATACTATTGATATTCATGTGCAAATTTAAACACATCTCTCTTAACAGTTGATCTAGAAAACCGTTAAAAGCAGGATTATACATATCTCTAATGTAATGAATAAAACCAGGAGATGAAGGAAATGAAAAAGGCAAACCCTCCACAACAACTAATTTTGTTATTGCTTCCCTATCTCTATGTTTATTGTAATTAGGGCCTACAATTCCCCCGTGGTGGGGTTAATTTGACCCTGTACTTGATCCGGGACAATATGTGAACCTTGTCCCGATGGAGAGGGCGTTTGCGCACCCGATTTTAAAGCCTCATATTGGGCATACCTAGCTGGATGAGCTCTTGCTACGTGTCTCATTAAACCCCCAGTCCCACCATGACCTTTTCCAGTTTTAAATTTTAAAACATCTTTACAAATTTTACATCTAGCTACTTGATTCTCTACGTCCCTATAAAAAATGTCCATGCATATGATTTTAATGGTCGTTTTGCTGGACCTCGTCTCAAAGTAGGAGAAATATGAAGCATTTCAGTTGAAGGTGCACTAGTGGGTGTGTTGTCATCTACATTAGTGGGTGTATCATCTAGATCATCGTCTAAATTAAAGTCTTCTTGAGTTCCAGAAAATAGTTCATCGTCTAAATCTAATGGTATTGTAGGAAAATGTTCAGTATCAACAAAATCATCATGTGTAGGAATAGGATTCTGTCTAGAAATAGGATGACTAGAAGTACCCTTGCCCTTGTTGCCCCTACTAGAAGAAGCATGACCCCTACCCGTAAACATACGTTTAAATCCTTCCATTATAAATTTATAATTATACTAATAAATAATTAAAGTAAATGAAATTAAGTGCGCTAAATAAAATAAACAGACAATAATAATTTAATGAAGAAACGAATGTACCAAACGCCGATGTGTAATCGAGAGGTTGAAAATTGAAACTTTACTCGATGGAAGATCCTCAAACTAGTTGTCAAGTTCACTCCCAAATGAATAAATAAAATTCAATATTTAGTAGACAATGTAGACTTGTAGACAGATAGATTGAGAGATTGTATGAAGATTTGTGAGAAAGATGAAGAGAAAATGAGGTATTTATAGTTGAAAAATTGGGTTAAAGTGTAAATATAATAATTTATGGGTTAAAAATAAATATTAAGGGGGTAGTGGGAGGTCAAAAATGGTCGTTGCACAACAATCAAAATGTAAAATAATCGTTGGTGCAATGGTTATTTGTGCAAAGGGGGGTTTCAGGCGGGATTGGGGGTGGGACCGGGACTGGGTCGGGCCTGTGGCGGGTCTGGACGAGATCATGTCCCGTCCCGATTCGAGTTCCAATACCGCAAAAAAAAATTAAAAAATCAGAGTCAGGCCAGGACCGGGGCAGTGTCGGGCCGACCCAGCCCAGTGGCCGGCCTTAATTTATGATTACAGAGGATAGTGGGAGGGGTGAAAATGAATCAATATTCCATATTGGCACAGCTATAGTTGAGTGGAGGGTGTAGGCTTGTACCTCTATAATTAATGAGCTGATAAAGATAGGAGTGAAAACAACTTGTTTAACGTGTAGTTTTGTCATCTCTCTCTAGCCTACTTATCTTCTCATTCACTCTCTATCTCTCTCCTAATCAATTGGAGTGCTCCAATATTTGTTCCATTTCTTAGCTAAAGCTTTTTATTTTTCAAGAAAGCACAAGGTAGATCATATAATCATGGGTCGGATTAGGTTACCAAAATCAGAGTTCAAAAGTACTTCAAGATTGCTAGAACCACAATTTGTTGACACCAAAAAGAGGTGATTAATTCAGGTCACTTTTAGTTACCAAAACTCTTAAAGAGGATATATTTATGTTGTCTGATTTTTGGCATCCTTATATATGAGCATAAAAGGGGGCCTTTTTCTGTTTTTTTCTGACAGCTCTGAATGCACTCATGTTAGGAAGATGGGTCAGAAAGTTGTGATCACAGTGCAAATGGAAGCAAAAGCTATAAAGCAGAAAAATGAAGGGCCTCCTTCAGATTGTTGGTCCTGGAGAAAATATGGACAGAAACCTATTAAAGGATCTCCTTATCCCAGGTGCATTTACTTTTCTTCCCCTCTTCTAAATCTGTCAAGTGTGATTTAGTACTGTGCTAGCTGCCGGGCTATAGAGACGAATTCAAGATTTGGACTACGTTGTTCAGAATAAGTGTGATCTTGGTGTATTAGCTATGATGGAAGTTAATATCTACTTATTTTCTTAAAGATATTTTTGATGAAATTTTTGAGTATTAAAAATTGATAATAATGTCTAATGTTATTTAAATAGGTAATATGAAACTAAGAATTAAGATAATTTTGAAGAGAAATTACTTTCGCTCCGAATGGTATGTGATAATCTTGGTGTATTTGCTATGATGAGAAGTCGTTTTCTTCGTTTTAGTGGAAAATGTACATTTTATCTTTTTTCGCTCTAAAAGCAATGAATTAAATTGAACCTACTAACCACCCAAGATGCATGTCTTTCTTAGTTACCTATGCTTTTGAGATATTGGATACAGGGGTTATTACAGATGCAGCAGCTCAAAGGGTTGTTCAGCTAAAAAACAAGTAGAAAGGTGCAGTAAAGATTCAACCTTGTTCATCATCACATACACGTCCATCCATAATCACCCTGGTCCAAACTTGCCTAACAATGAAGACTCTGTCATGACTCTGCAGCAGCAAGACCAAGAACCAATGGTGGATCAACACGTGTCCCTCGAAGACAATGATGATATTGATGATCCACAAAGCTTCCACTACTGCAAATCCCCTGTTAATAGTAGTACTACTACTACCAGTATTTCCCAAGTCCAGCAAGAAGAGAATATATTCACTGATACTTTCTTGGGAACAATTTCATATGATGATTTTCTGCCCCTTTCTTACCCTCAACTAATGAACTTCCCAAAATCCGAGTTGTCTGAAGAAAATGACTTTTATGATGAACTAGGAGAATTGCAGCTACCTCCATCTTCTACTTCCTTTGCAGGCATTTTTGAGGAGGCAATCCTTGTAGATCCCTCTTAGTAAAATGCAGATATCAGTCACAGTTACAGATAGGTTTCACTGACAGATAGTAGTTTGTGAATTACTTGATGGGATTTGTTACCATTATGTCACTTGGCACATTGTAAGTAAGTAACATTTCATTTAAGGGCGCACTTTTGTAGCCATGTAATGATGTAAAGGAAACTCGCTTCTTTGTTTTTTCAATAGGATGGCAGTTCCATTTATTTGTTTTGAGTTCGCAACTTGTTGCGTTAACCTGATTCTTTTTCTTTTCTCTTGTGAGTGAAAAGATTTTGTTGATTATTAAATCTTTAATTCAGAATTTTGTTTATTCTGGTGCTATGTTGGTCACTTGCACGCACCTCAAATATATTATTTCATTAGATACCTATCAAACTCTCATCAATAGCCACCAAAGTTTAGTGATGTCTTAAGTTTGTGAATGTCTTGATAGGTTTTGTTGTCATCCCGTGTATGTCAAATCATGGCATTTGACACATTACAAGTAAGATACTCACAGAAGGAGAATCAAACTTTTCACTTTGTAGCCATGTAAAGGAAGCTAGCTAGGTGCTTTGCTTATTCAACAGGGTGGACAATGTTAAATATCCATAGGATATACACGATATACACGTGTATATCCTATGTATATTGGTCTCGGTTTTTGTATATAATTTAGGTAATATTTTAGTCTCCTAGTTTAGGTAATGTTGTGATGTAATTAGTATTGTACACTTACCATAATATTTGTATTACCATAATTGTATAGTTAGTGTCCAAGTAGAATAAGGTTTTAGGAGTAGAATAGGAATAAAAATTTTCTATTATGAAAATATGTAAATTGTATATATACTCTTTCAATTAATGAAAATAATCAAGGTATTATTTCTTTCATGGTATCAGAAGTCTAGGTCTTAAAATCCTCTCTTAATATCCCTCTTAATTTCCGTCCAACTGTCTCGTTTTCCAAGCCTCTTCTCCTTGGAATTCGTGCCGACAGTCTATCCTCTCTTCCCAAAATTTTCTTCCAAATCCCTCAATCACATATTGTTCTATCAATATGTCTACATCACGGAACATGTTTCATATTGCCCTTACAGTTTTTAACATCAAGAATAACATCCCTCTTGTTCTTGAAATAGAAAAAGTCCAATATGCGACGTGGGCCGAACTGTTCAAAATTCACGCACGCTCGCATCAAGTCATCCATCACATAATCCCCGCGGCTCCCGAGGATACGGAGGTGCCACGACGCGAGGATGATCCTAAGTTGTGGACGACTCTTGATGCTACCGTCCCTCAATGGATATATTCCATAATTTCTACCGACCTTTTGAAAATGATTATTGAACCTGACGCTACGGCGCAGGCGACTTGGGATAGACTACGTGATATATTCCAAGATAATCAAAATTCTATAGTTGTTACTCTTGAACAGGATTTCTCCCACGTCAATATGAAAGATTTCCCTAATGTTTCGGCTTATTGCAAAAGATTGAAGGAATTGGCAGACCAACTTTGCAACATTGGCGCACCGATTTCAAATGATCGTTTGGTCCTCCAAATGGTTTCAGGCCTCTCCGAGGCCTATAGTGGTGTTGGCACACTTCTTCGTCAAAGCAATCCTCTTCCGCAATTTTATCAGGCTCATTCTATGCTTACACTCGAAGAAGCAGGCATGGCTAAAAAGGTGGCTATCAGTGCTAGTCCCGTGGTCATAATGATCGAGTCCACTATTCATCCTACCGGTTCCAACAACTAGGGCCAAAATCGCAACAACGGTGGCGCTAAAAAGGAAGAAAATAAGAAAAATAATGGCAAGAATCGCGGCGGCAACAATGGCGGCAGCCGAAACAGTGGTGGTAGCGATGGTGCCCCTCGGGGCAGTCAGCAGCATCAACAGTTTTGGGCCCCGCAATGGGCCCTTATACAGTGGCAGTGGGCCCCACAGTTTGGGCCAAACAGTGGCAGCCCATGCGACCTCACTGGCGATGGGTCGCCAGCAGAGGCCCAACATGCAGTGGCCCACTTTCGGTAATCTCTTTGGGCTGAGGCAGCAAGCAGGGGTACTTGGGCCTCGGCCCCCGCAGGCCCATCACGCAGTGGCCCCCACTTCTACCGACATTGAAGCCACAATGCACACATTTGGTTTAAATCCTCCGGACCCAAATTGATATATGGACACCGGTGCCACTACCCACATGACATCCGATTCAGGTACGCTCTCGTCTTATTCCAATTTGAGCAACCCTCGTGGCATAATTGTTAGTAATGACAATTCTATTTCAATTCGTGGTTATGGTCATAAAATTTTGTCTTCCCCAATCCACTTATTATCTTGAAAAATACCCTACATGCCCCAAACTGATTAAAAACTTAGTGTATGTCCGTAAATTCACCACTGACAATTCTGTTTCTATTGAATTTGATCCATTTGGTTTCTCTGCGAAGGATTTCAAGACGGGGAGTCCACTCATGAGGTGTGATAGTAGGGGAGATCTTTATCCTATCACACCAAGTTCTGGTCTATCGAGTCAAGCCTTGCCGTCAGCGTTTGCAGCCCTTGCTCCTTCCTTGTGGCATGCTCGTCTTGGTCATCCAGGGTCATCTATTTTGTCTTCCTTAGATAAAAATATTTTTATTTCATGTAAGGGTACGCGTAGTACTCCAAATTGTCATTCTTGTTCTTTAGGAAAAATTGTTAGGTTGCCGTTTGTAGACTCTAATTCTCATACTTTAATTCTATTTGATATTATTCATAGCGACTTATGGACATCTCCTGTTCTTAGATCTTTGGGTCATCGATATTATGTTCTCTTTTTGGATAATTATTCTAATTTTTTATGGACTTTTCCGATAGTGAAAAAATCTCAAGTTTTTTCCATCTTCTTAAAATTTAGAGCTTTTATTAGAACCCAATTCGAACGAGAAATAAAAAATATTCAATGTGATAATGGCAGAGAATATAACAACGGGGTATTTCGGGAATTTTGTGCAACTAATGGGATCAATTTTTATTTTTCTTGCCCTCATACGTCTTCACAAAATGGGAAAGCCGAACGCAAAATTCGTACCATTAATAACATTGTCCGCACTTTATTGATTCATGCTTCCGTACCCCATCTTTTTGGCATCATGCTCTACAAATGACTACATATCTCCTAAACATTCTTTCTTCCAAAGGTTTGACATATTTCTCCCCCTTTAAATTTTATATAATAAAATTATTTCGTATTCACATCTTAGGGCTTTGGATGCTTATGTTATTCGTTATCTCCGTCCACCATAATTAACAAACTTCAGGCCCGGTCTACTCCGTGTGTGTTTTTGGGGTTTCTGTCTAATCATCGTAGTTACAAATATTTTGATTTATCCTCTAATAAAATCATCATTAGTCGCCATGTAATGTTTAATGAATCCCAGTTTCCATTTTCTAAGGTTCGTAATCATGTGCCCAGTTCGTATAATTTTTTGGATGATGGTATATCTCCATATATTATTCACCATTTTTTGGACATATTCCGCACCCCAAATCCTCCAAATGGCCCATCAGTCTGCCAGCCTGACCTGTGCCCAGGGCCACATCGACGATTTGATGGTGGGCCAGCCCAGCTCAATACTAGAACTGGTCTGCATCCGCCACTGTTTCTGCTTAACGAGTTGGGCCAGCAGGCCCACTACCTGTTGGCCAGTCCACCCCTAGTCCAGAAAATTCCCAAAATTCGCTCAATTCTTCCCCGAGTCATAGACCAGTCACTCGTAGTCAACGGGGTATTCTTAAACCAAAAATGCATTTTAATTTACATTCTAATATTCTTAAATCACCCTTACCCTGTAATCTTGTGTCTGCATTAAATGACCCGAATTAGAAAATTGCTATGACCGATGAATATAATGCTCTTATTGATAATAAAACGTGGGAGTTGGTGCCCCGTCCATTTGGTATTAATATTATTAGGTCTATGTGGATTTTTGCTCATAAGGACAATTCAGATTGCAAGGCATAAGGCGCGGCTTGTAGGTGATGGTAAGACTCAGCAGGTTGGTGTGGATTGTGGAGAGACGTTTAGTCCGGTGGTCAAACCTGCTACCATTCGCACTGTGCTCAGCTTGGCTCTTTCGAAAGCATGGCCCATTGATCAGTTAGATGTGAAGAATATTTTCTTACATGGTGCTCTCAAGGAAACAGTCTATATGCATCAGCCCTTGGGGTTTAGGGATCCCCAATATCCTCATCATGTCTGTTTGTTGAAAAAGTCTTTATATCGACGATGTTTCGACTACTGAATTCACTCACAACATGTCGGATAATTCCTTGTTCATATATCATCGTGGTTCTTCCTTGACTTATATACTATTATATGTGAATGATATTATCTTGACTGCCTCTTCCGATGCATTACGCCAGTCTATCATGACAATGCTCAGTTTTGAGTTTGCTATGAAAGACTTGTGGCTCTTGAGTTATTTTTTTGGGATTGTCGTCACTCGTCATACAAGTGGGTTGTTCTTATCTCAAAGGAAGTAAGCAGCTGAGATCATTGAGAGGGCTGTGATGTCATCCTGTAAGTCCACTCCCACTCTAGTTGATACTAAGCCCAAGCTTAGTGTCGCGGCCGGCTCCCCATACGAGGATCCGACCCGCTATCGCAGTTTTGCAGGGGCCCTTCAGTATCTTACATTCACGAGACCAGATATTACGTATGTTGTCCAGCATGTGTGTTTGTTTATGCATAATCCCAGAGTTTAGCACATGAATGCACTCAAACGCATCATTCGGTATATTCAGGGTACACTTGACTATGGCTTGCATTTATATCCTTCTTCAACGTCCACACTTGTCTCATATACGGATGCTGATTGGGGAGGTTGTCCGGACACCAGACGGTCTACGTCTGGCTATTGTATGTTTCTTGGTAATAACTTGGTCTCATGGTCTGCAAAGCGTCAGTCGACTTTATCCCGTTCCAGTGCAGAGGTCGAGTATCGAGGGGTAGCTAATGTAGTCTCTGAATCATGTTGGTTGTGTAATTTGATGTTAGAGCTTCATTGTCCTATTCAGAAAGCAACCTTGGTCTATTGTGATAATGTTAATGTCATCTACCTTTCTGGTAATCCGGTTCAGCACCAACGCACTAAACATATCGAGATGGACATTCACTTTGTTCGCGAAAAGGTTGCTCGTGGTCAAGTACGCGTCTGTCATGTCCCTTCCAGGTGTCAAATTGCAGACATCTTTACAAAGGGTCTTCCTTTGGTCCTTTTTGAAGATTTTAGGGACAGTCTCAGCATTCGAAGACCGTCTGCTATGACTGCGGGGGTGTATTAAATATCCATAGGATATACACGATATACACGTGTATATCCTATGTATATTGGTCTCGGTTTTTGTATATAATTTAGGTAATATTTTAGTCTCCTAGTTTAGGTAATGTTGTGGTGTAATTAGTATTGTACACTTATCATAATATTTGTATTACCATAATTGTATAGTTAGTGTCCAAGTAGAATAAAGTTTTAGGAGTAGAATAGAAATATGATTCTCCTATTATGAAAATATGTAAATTGTATATATACTCTTTCAATTAATGAAAATAATCAAGGGATTATTTCTTTCAGACATCTTTCTTTACAGATGTCCAAACCTTGTTGGATCGAGTTATTTCTTGTACTGGTAAAAAGTAACATGTACCCCGTAGAATTAGTTAACGTGTGCACAAGTTGCGTCAAACCCCACAATTATCGAAATGATAGAGTGGACACCTTTGCCTATTTGTTTTAAGTTTGCAACACGTTGTGTTGACTTGATCTTTTTTATGTCGAACCCGTGAAACTATTTAGTAAATAGAAGAAGAAGAAGAAGAAGAAGAAGAAGAAGAAGAATAGTAGTAGTAGTATATTTAAGAAACGCATCCCTCACATCCAATTTTTCTGAAATCTTAAGGTACGAGGGAAATAACTTAAAATATTGATAAACACATCATCTATCTTCAAAATTGGATGTGAGGGATATGGAGGCATTTCGGACAAAATCGTGCATCAAGCAACTACTATGTATCGCTAATACATCACATCTTTGTGTGCGTCACTGACGGACATTATACTTTCTAAACCTTTAATTCTTTGTTGGTTTCTCGGGACCACTGAGCCACCCAAGTGTCTTCTTTTGTACATATCTGAGAGGGATAGCTAAAGACACGAGGATAGTGTCCAAAGATATATACTAATAGGCATATAGGTGGGTGCACTGTAGATGTTGCTTCTTTGGGTATTTGTTCTTTATGCCAGAATCTGCATCTTAAAGGGTTTAGTTAGACTTTAGATACCATTAAAAATGCACCCTAGGATTAAAGAAAGTGCCTTGTTCACATACATTCAATAGGAATCAATTATGTATTTGTTGCTTACAAGTAACAAGTTTGCCTCAGCTACGACCTGTGATCAGGAGTTTTCTCTCTAGAGAAACATCAATTTAAAAAAGAGAATATCTGAAAAAGTGTTAGCGGAGAACCTATCTCTCTTCTCCTTAAGGAAGACATAACGAGAAAGACTACTTCCGACAGCAAAATGGCCACCCAGTCTAAGACACTACTGTTGAGCCTATATGACATGACAGAACACAAGACTAATTAGGTTCAAGTTATTTCTGAAGATGGATGATACTACAATTGAAAATAGCAACCAGGAAAAGAGAGCTATTATTTCTTCCAAAATTGTAAAGGAACAAATCTTGTTGATTTCTGCTCTCCTCTTAAACACTTGCCCTCACTCCAAAAACATTTTAAAAGCACCACAAATTATAAAAATATGTACCCATGAAGGCATTTGCAATAGTACAATACGATGCCAATTCCCTTTTTGGTGGCAGCAGAATAATTAACTAAGACTCAATTCCAAGCCAGTTGGTCGCCTATATGAATCTTTGTTGCCCATTTTGCTCCATATAGACCCGGTTCCCATATTCAATAAATGAAGTTCTAGAAGTTCTCTGCACTTCTCTGACATAAAATCTCTCTCCAAGATCAAAGGAGTAATAGCAAATATTAGGCTAATGTGATCATGCCAATTAGGGTGTCAAATGGGTCGTTTGGACCGAAGTTGGGCGGGTCAAGATGGACCGAACCAATAGATGGGTCAATTTCCAACTCTGTCCAAAACTTGTTTGGGCTAAGATGAGTTGGGTCAAATGGGCTACATGATGGACCATAACCCAACTAGCCCAACTTAACCCAAATTTTAAAATACAAAAACTAAATAATAATTAAAAAGGAGTTAATCATATTTTGTAGCTTTTGATGGGTCAATTTAGGCTCATTTGATGGGTCAGTTGAGTTGATGATTTGTGATGAATCAACTTGAACTAGTTCAATTCAATAAATCTTCAAAATCACTCTAGCCCAAACCCATTAAAGCTTGAACGGGTTGGGCGAGTCAAATGGGGTTGGGCTAGTTTTGTCACCCCTAATGCCAACAAAACAGCCTTAATTTTAACTTGTGGCACCACCTATATAGATCATTTCCTTTCGTTGTACTCTACCTTTTGCCAAGGTATGGATTCAATGGTGGATTTTTCGAGAGAACTTCCTTCCACGTGACTTTAAATCTACCTTATCACTTTTAACTTCAACGATTATTGATCCACACCTAAAGATCTATGCATCTGGAGGTTTATTTATGACATGACGAAATGAACTGCAGACCTTTCATTTACCTTTCATTTTATCTTCTATGCGTGGTACTTGCACTGTCGAACTTTGATCACTTTTAGTCTTGTATGTCCAATGTGTTGGGCCCTAAAAGGCCTAATGTTCACTCACACACAACTGTTCCACTTAACTTGCCTCTTGTTTTAGTAGGTATCTTCCTATTGCACAACACTCAAGTAGACAATTGACAAGTTTTGTGCTTTGTCAACCTACCGCAACCCTTCTCCTTTATTGACTTGGAACCAGCAAGTTGAGCAAGCTCACACAGCAAACTTTAAGGTTTAAGTAGATACTAGAAGTCATTCATCAAAGAGGGATGGGAAATGCTTCAATCAGAGATTCAGGCAGATAGACTTTCTGCTAAAGTAATAAAACTCTCCTATAACAAAACCTCCAGCAGAAAAACACAGATAAAATTTGACATTCCCCAAAGAATGTACTCCTAAAGAGAAGGCAACAATCATCAAAAATGGCCTGACTGTGTTGCAATGAGGTTGACCTGTAATTAGAAATATATAACATGCAAATAGGGAAAACCAAATAGAAAAGGAAAAAGGAAAAAGGGAAAATGAAAAATAACTAGGGGCAGGCCAGCATACTTTATAAGGCACCAAAATATTCCTGTACACAATTTGTTCCCAGATATATCTGGTCCTGATTCCTGTATATGGAAAAGATATCCTCATTATACTTGCTTAAATCTAAACAATGTGCAAGAGCATATGTCATAACAAATTTTAGCAGGCTTTCAAGCCTGTCCCTTTTCATGAATTGCCTTGTAGCACTGGAGACTACAAAGAGGAAGTTTTGTCTTAGAATCACGATACTTGTACGGATTCACGCAGGAAGGACCAGCACATTGCTCACGAGGGGGAGGGTAACTGCAATTTAGCAATAAAAACACAATTCAGAACCCATTAGCAACTTAGATAGTGCTTCATTCATGTAGCAAATCAAAGATATCCAGACTCCACCTCCTGTCTCCAATTTCACAGAAGACAAAAGAAAAGTGGGGATGGAGAAAAACTGTTACCTGCAAGGTTTAGAGTTAAAAATATGAGGTAAACCCATATCTTCAGGAAATGTCACAACAGTCCCAGTAGGGCCCATAACCACTCTGACAGTGCTTTTTGCATGCATCTGCTCTTTGGCAGCCTTCTCCTGCCAGATAGAACATTAATTAATTGTCAGCTTCGTAACATCGCTACAGAGGGCAATGTACCTACAAACAAGCAGTTTACCTGAGCCAACTCTTCCTGCCGCTTCTTTATTTTATCTTCTCGCTTCTTCCTGTTAGAATCTTGGCCTAGAATTTTCCTAATTGCTTCAGCCTGCAAATTCCAAAAGGTTGTGCTCATTTCATCATCATATGATCTTAAAAGAGCACATACATTAAGCAGGGAAAGGAACAAAGGCAAACCTCTGATTCACGAGCAGCCTTCTCATTTTGCATTCTACGTTTCTGAGCAGCCTCTGCTTTCTTCAGTTGCTGCTCAACATCTGTGAGCTTCTCCTTCTGATCTGTCGAAAAGCAAACATGGAAAGACCAATTGGAAAATCAGAAAAAAAGTTGTAGGGAAAGAAATAAGACTGGAACATATAACTAACTACAGTGTATTACTTCGAGGTGGCGCCGGTGGTAAACCATTAGGGAACTCGATCTGACTCACAGAAGAAGCAGAAGAATCCTTGCTAGATAGGAGAGCTCGTTGTCGTGTTGTAAGAGTCATTTCTCCTCTCGTCCCTTCGATCGATGAATCTGAGGATTCCTTCCTTTGTTTCTGTTTCTTTTTTCCTTCAGGCTCACCATCAGATAGGAGCTCTTCCACCTCATAAGCAGTGTCCTCGGAACCTTGCTCTGATTTCTTCCTAACATCTTTCCTTGATCTTCCCACAGTTTCATCCTTTTCATACTTGCTAACCTTTGAAACCCGGGAAAGACTTCTTTTATTGGTTAATTCCTCCTCAAAATCTTTATATCCTGCAATCTTCGAGGTTTTAAGCTTCTCCAAGTATCGAATCTCGTCATCTTTGTCATCCTCATCAAACCACTCCGATACACGCCTCTTTGGCACCCTCTTACTCTTACGAGTTGGATCTGACTTGTCACCTCCTTTTCCGAAGGCGTTCATCATTGGTGTCTTCCCCATATCGTCTTTGCCAGCACCAAAAGAGCCTTTGGGCAAATCTCTCGACGTAACTCCTTGCAACCCTCTTTTCCTTTCCGAAAGACCGTCTTTGTTCGACGTGTCCTAGAAGTGAGGAAAAGGTTAATTGGACAGCTTTGAAATCATATTACAGTGATAATCTGACAGAGAAATTAAATGTCGAAGATTTACTAGAAATAAATGTAGATTTCATCCTTGATTAAAGAGTCAAGTTGGATTTAAGAAATCCAAATAATTAACTACTTCAGAAGAAACACGTGATAAACCTGTGGATTGAATCTCTGCTGTGGCAACGAGCCATCCAAGGCGCGTGCACTTGTAGTAGACAAACCACCACCATATGCACCATGAGAATCGGTTTTGGTTTGAATGGTGCGTGTTACACCCCCAACTTTCAGCTTAACCTTTTTCAGCTTGCTATCATTGCCAATACCATCATGAACAGTTCCTGGTTGCCTAAGAGAGGAGCCATGCTGGCCATATGTAACATCTCCTGGATCTCCATTACTATATAACATACTAGATCCCCCGTCCTTACTCTTTTTAAAAGTGTAGTCCTCGTCCACTCTGGAAGCAGAGCCTCTAGACATGCAATGATTAAGGTTGAACATTTTCCGTCTAGCAGTGGCATCATCAATGTTCTCATCACTGGAAACCCTACCAAATTCATCTGAAACTGGTGTTAAGGGAGATTGATCACGGCTTTCAGGAAAAAATGGCTTTTCTGGTCTAGGTCGCCGCAACATGTGGCTTCTTTTCTTTCTAACAGTGGGATTGAGCCCTTCAAATCGAGTTCCACCAGACTCATCCATGACATGTAAGAAGATTAGGGTCCACCAGTAACACGTGTACTAATCACGGCAAAAAGACACTCTTGCTAAATGAGTTTGGTAATTGCTGCACCAAACTGGAAACTGCAAGCATTCAAAGACATGTCCTTTATTTGCTAATTCATTTATGTAGAGAAACATCAATAAGTAAGAAGAATAAATGAAGAAGTTCCTTTCGTTCAGCATTTAACAATAAGTAAGAAACATGATACTGAAATCAATTTGAATATCCACAATTCACAACATGGGGAATGAAAGTATCCTTAATAAAATGTGAAGTATCAATATAATGTCATATAGAGCTTTGAGGAACATATTAAAGGCCTTAAATAACTCCGCCTATGTGCAAAGACAATTCATAAACAAGATGTCATAGGATTTTCAATACTAATGAATTAATGGCCTTAAGTAACTACGCCTATATGTAAAGTATAGCTGATCCCAAGCACGAATAAATGAGAGTTGTGGTAGATTAACAAAAACAACATAACCACTGTAATTATGAGTCTGGAGAGGGTAGAGTATACGCAAGCCTTAACCCTACCTTGGGAGGTAGAGAGGTTGTTTCTAATAGACCCTCTGCTCAAGATAAAGCAATATCAAAGTAGGTCAAAAAGGGAAAAGGAACATTAACTACAACAAAAAAGTACATTAAGTGAAGAACAAAAGACAATTGATCGTAACGGACAAAAAACTACAGGAAAAATACTACGACTACTTGTGGTAGATTAACAGTCATCTTAAAATAGTCAAACTACCATGAATCCTCTAAATATAAAACTAGTTGAAAAGTGCCCACCTAGGTATACACACTTCAATAGAACCGAATAGATACGGACGATTCATATAGCAAATACCAACAAAATCAAAATCAAAATCAAAATTAGCTGATTGTTTGATTGAATTAACGTGGGAGTAACTAGATTAGCCAAAAAGAGACCCATTAGACGGACAGCATTCTCAAAACAGACACTTACAGATGAACCAACGAATTACAATCAATTTCAGCCAAATTGACACCAAACCAACAAATTATAACAGACCCATTTACGAATACATCAAACTAATACAGGTAAAGCCCAATTCACACCCCAGTAAAACAGCAAACTAGAAGAAATTCAACAAGCCCAGTAAAGTGTCAACAAGCATATGAATTACCCATGAACCAAAAGAGAAAGATGGAAGCAAATACCTCGAGAATGACACAGAATTGAAAAGCAGTAGCGGCGGCGAAGATAGGCGAATAAGAAAAATAAAAATAAAAAGAAACAGAAAGAGTGAAATAAGGGAAAGATAGAGACAATATATAGTAAATTGATAAAAGAGGGAGTAAAAGGGTTGATAGAGATATGGAAGAAATAAGGAGAAAAAAATATGGGAATTGAGGGTAAGTAATTTATTAGGGTTAGGGAAGTGAAGGGTCTTCTCCATTTTTGTCTTTCCTATTCTTGCTCGAGACCCCCACGCTCTCATTCTCTCACACACACAACCCTGTAATTTTGTTTTGTTGGACTGTGCCTTTTTCTTTTTGCCTTAATAATCTGAAGTCTTATAGTAACTAGTAAAGTTGTTATTGATCTGAAGATTATGAATTTAAATTGTAAAAATAATATCTTATAGAAATATAAAATAATGTCGCATATAATACAACTTTATGGTCTGATTTTTCTCGAAATCACGAGCAGCGAAAACTTAGTTGATTAGGTTGCACTTTTTTTTATACGGGTCACATACGTCTTTGTGCTTCTAAATCTGCGCATGTTAACACAGCGGCTCACATTAGCATCACCTATACTATACGCACGTGCTGACTTTCTTATTGAACAACTATAATTGCACCTCAATTTCACAAACAAGTTGAGATAGTCCGCAATAGGCATTAGCACCAGCTTGTTTGGCTCAGCGGTTTTGAGGTTAAAGGCAATTTATTTTGCGAAAAAATATATATATTTTAGTTATTTGAGATATTTAATCAATTAATAAAATTATTTTTAAGTAGAAGTGGAAGTAATTTTCTTACAATTGGAAAAAAGCAGAAGCAGAAATTTATTTTCTTTAAGACAAAATTATCCCTATCATAATTATCAAGTATATCCTTCATTAATCCATTAACTTCTAATTAATAATCTTTTATTTTATTTTACATTGTATTTTTGTGTTTAATTTTAATTTTTGGAATGATTTTAAATTTTATTTTAGTTGACGTATTTTAGTATAATATTTAAATCACCATGTTGATATTATATTAATATTTAATTATTTTTTTATCTATGATTATATTAATTGAAAATTTTAATATGTACTTTAAATTTTTAATTAAATAAAGATAAAAACTTAATTAAAGTTATTCATATAGATATTTAAAATATTTTCTCTATAAAATAATCTTGATAACAAACGTTCATTGATACTTGTCATTTTTTATAATTTGACACTCAAACATTTTTTAAGAAGATTAGTCAAACACAATCTGCTTATCAAAAGTACTCAATAACACTTTTCAAATGAATAAGTCAAACACAAATTGTTTCTCACCAAAAATACTTTTTCGAAAACCACTTTTAAAAAAAATAATTTGTGGTAATCAGTTTTTAGCCGCTTGGCCAAACAAGCTCTAAGTTTAATTCATATTATTAGTATTATTATATTAAATAAAAATAATTTTTTTATATATTTAAAGTTAACTTACACGCTTTCACGTTTTCCCCTCCTGAGGATGTGGCTCCTCTAAGCATGGAGTCGAGTCAAAGTTGAGCCGGCTCTACTCTTTGCCAGTCCTATCATTTTCACTAATATAGACTTAATTCCTCCCCCAAGGTGTTTTTGAAGAAATATAATACTAATTCTTTATTAATTACTACAGAGAATATTGCAGTAACTTGTTTCAGATCGAAAGAAGTTGTTTCCATGCAATTTGTTGATAATTAGAATCTTTCACAGTTTTTAGAGTTGTTTTCTAATCCGTATGATAAACAAGGTTATCCCATACTAATATCATTATGTAGTCTTTTTGGAGTGCAAGTTCAGCGACGGGAGCGACCGTGAGACAGGCGTGGAGGTGAGGCTTGAGGCTCAGGTCATTCAAAAGAAAGGAAGTTTCAAGTACCTCGGGTCTATCAACCAAGGGAATGGAGAGATTGATGACGATGTCACACATCGTATTGGACAGGGTGGATGAAATGGAGGCTTGCATCTGGAGTCTTGTGCGACAAAAAGGTGCCACAAAAACTAAAAGGTAAGTTTTATAGAGTGGTGGTTAGACCGACTATGTTGTATGGGGCGGATTGTTGGCCCGTCAAGACGCCGCACACCCAAAGGATGAGAGTGGCGGAGATAAGGATGTTCAGATGGATGTGTGGGCATACGAGCAGGGACATGATTAGAAATGATAATATCTGGGGCAGAGTGGGAGCGGCCTCAGTGGAAAACAAGATGCGGGAAGCGAGGTTGAGATGGTTTGGACATGTGCGGAGGAGAGACAAATGCTCCAGTGCGGAGGTGTGAGAGGTTGGCTATGGACAGGTTCAGGAGGGGTAGAGGTAGGCCGGAAAAATATTGGGGAGAGGTGATTAGACGGGATATAGAGCATGCGCAACTTATTGAGAACATGACCTTAGATAGGAGGTTGTGGAGGACACAGATTATGGTAGAAGGATAGTAGGTAGTCCAGCGTAGTCCTACTTACACTTACAAACTGATTGTTGTGTTATTACTGTAGCCATACTTAGCATATCATACGAATAGGCGAGTATTGCTTTATAGTCTTCTCTAGTTTTATTTCTTCTACTATGCGTTCTTTAATGTACTTGATTTATGTCATTTATCAGTGTTAGTTACTGCTTCTCTTTCAGGATGCGATATCATAGCATGTTCGCAGTTGCTATCAGCATTGTCTTACTGCTTTAAGTTTTTGACCGGGTCTGACTGTTTTTTCCTTTGCTTGTCCTGAGCCAAGGGTCTATCGAAAACAGCCGCAACCGCTCTACCTACCAAGGTAGAGGTAAGTATGTGTATATTCTACCCTCCACAGACCCCACGTTGTGGAATTGTCGTTGTCTTTTTGGTGTCAAAAATCTCCAGAACTATCTCTAAGGAATGTACTAAACTTTCATCAATTAATAGCAAGGCAAACTCGCCTACAGAACCGACCTAATAGTAGGACTATTAAGCTAAAAACATCTTCAAAGCTCATGTCAGTAGCAAAAGTCGCAGCAACTGAAAGTACTTTAGACGCTTTGGAAGCACTTCAAAAAACAATTTCCTCTTCCCATGAAATAAGTGCTCGTAGTTCTACAAACTCAAGGTAGTGTGCCACTATTTTTACAATCTCAAAATACTCCTTCTCACTTACACCCTACACAATTCCTTGTCCAGTTGAATTCTGCTTTGCTAACCAGGTACTGTTAGGAGAATCCATGATAAGTGATACAGCCCTTAAAATTTACTCCTATAGAATTTGAGGATAAAGAGGAATTTACACAAAGGCGCACCACACATAAAGAAACTTAAGAAAAAAAAATTCAACTTTTATCCCACTTCAACTGAACCACTGCCATCAAAGTACATATATACAGGCTCTCATCCAAACAAGTAGAGAATGGCCATACAGAGAAAATTGAACAATGGGCTCTCTACAGGGTTGAAAGAAACCAATAGATTCTCCAAAGCATTGGCAGATCCACTTCGTAGGGTCTGTCTCACTTCGGCCAACCCACTTCAAATTCTCCCGTTCTGCTGCATTATGATCGAAAGATCAGAGCATTGGAAGGCCTTCCAACAATGTTCATCTTCCTTCATGAAGATCTTCTGAGAATACAGCTGCCCTAGATACGTCATTCTCGAAGACACTCAAACCAGAGTAACAACCAGAAGAAAACATAGACGAGGTATCATCTGATTCAAAGGTTGTTGATGACTGCCTTAAGTTAGGTCGAGTGCCAGGATTTATGGTAGTATCCTGGTACTCAGTTACCCGCTGAACCATTTTGAGCGATTGAACCACTTCTCCCATTGTAGGCCGTTGGCTAGCTTCCGCAGCAACACAAGCTGCTGCAATTGTGCAAACCCGCACAAAATCCTCCTTTGGGAACTTCCCATCAAGCCTTGGATCAGCAAGTTCTTCCAACCGATCCTTGTCTCTAAGTATTGGTCTAGCCTGAAAACAAAATGCATCCCTTTCTTTTTACAGCCTTTTTCAAGGAGAGTCTAATGACAAAAAAAACTTCTAATTTTGTAAAGTAACCAAAAGGGGAACAAATGGAGACATGAATTCTAAAGATGAGTAAATGCACAACTACACTAGTATGGTCTTTAGTAAAAAATGTAATAGCACAAGGAAGTACCGACAGTATAACACTTACCCAAGTAACAAGATTCTCCTGTCCTGACGGTTGTGCCATATCTACAGGCTTCCTTCCTGTCAACAGTTCAAGGAGGACAACCCCATAGCTGTACACATCACTTTTTACCAGTAAGTGACCAGTCATGGCATATTCAGGGGCTACATACCTGCAAAACGGTACTTCTCAAATTAGTCAATGTTATATTTTAGAGAAGCATGTGTTATCGAAGAAACACTAACCCAAATGTGCCCATAACACGAGTTGAGAGGTAATTTGCCTGGCCTTCCGGTGCCTGTTTCGCAAGGCCAAAATCAGCAACTTTAGCATGAAAGTTGTTCTCAAGCAATATATTTGATGCCTTAAAATCTCTATGGATAACACAAGGTTGAGAATCTTCGTGCAAGTATGCAAGTCCTCTCGCTGCATCAAGTGCAATTTTCATTCTTGTGTCCCAATCCAATGGGCAGTTTAATCCTAAGGGGCCTGCAGCAAGCGAGTGCAATTGTTAAACTACTTTTTTTTAATAACGGTAACTAGCACAATTGTTAAACTACTTGATAAGTTGAATAGGTTGCGACCACCTTGTCTAGAAACTAAACCGTTATAAAAAAGACACTTTAAACTGTTCACTTAGACTTCTAAACACCTCCTCCTCAGACGCATGCCTGATTTTTATTGGGCCCAAGACACACAAATTCATTTTTTACGAGGAATGAGACTTGAAGGATCTCTACATACTCTAATACCGCGTTATAGAATCTAAATATCCACTCCAAGTTTAGGGTAATGGTCGAGTAGCTCAGAACCATTGTAATGACTTTCGAGACCTCGTACAACATATGTGAGAATTCATATTTATTTGCATCTCCAGTAGACAGGTTGAACACGTTGGAGTTACCTTGTGACTTCTTACCAGATAAGCAAATTACAAATTAAAATAGCAAGGCAGATGCTGTATCTCTTTAGTTGTGAAGTTGACAAAGGATAAAGTCACAAAAAAACTTACCATGAAGCCAAGCCTCTAGACTCCCATTTGAAACAAGCTCATAACACAGTAGGTTCTGTGAGGACTCCCGACTGCTATAGTAACCAACAAGTTTCACAAGATTTCGGTGATGCAGCCTACTAAGCATCTCAACCTCAACTAGAAACTCTTTATCTCCTTGTTGACCTCCATTAGTAAGTCTTTTTATAGCAACAGCAGTACCATCATTCAGCACACCCTTGAAAACTCTGCCAAAGCCGCCCTCTCCAAGTATACTAGATGGTGCAAAGTTATTTGTAGCTTCTTTCAGTTCTTCATATGGAAGATACCGTGTACTGGTTGGATGGGGAAAGGATCCCTCAGCTGGAACAGCGGCCGCACGCATCGGTTTTGCTATCAAGAAATTGAAATACAAGTGAAAGTTTATAAAGCTAGAGACTTGGGCGGTGCTACAAGTAAAAAACAAAAACATCTCATTTATGGTTTTGTGCATTTAAAGAACCAATAAAAACATGTCTAGTTAGTAGAAAAATAGTTTCATGGAGTTCCAATTTCTTCATTATTATCAGTCAATTAATGATATTTTTGGTTCAAAGGAAACTGGTAGCTCAAGTATAGCATTGTGTGTGTTAAATACCACCAGTATTGTGGGTTTAACCAACCAGTTCAAGCAGAATAACCATTTTAAGTAGCTCGTAGACAGGAAATTATGAGAGCTCAAGGTCATACGCAACCCAAAGCTTTTGCAGAAGAGGAAAAACTCATTTTAACATTACTTTTGAACGAAAGATCAACGGAAGTCTTCTGCAGACTTTTAATATGTCTTATTTGACCAGAAGTTAGTAGTTTGCAGGATTATTGATCAAGCTTCTACTACTCCTCAAGTAACACTAGCCCAAGTTAACAAGAGAGAGCCTTTTCCATCCTTGTTTCTTCTGTTCACCAATCCAACTTTCTGTTCCTAGCGGGTGGAACTTCAAAAAGAAGACAGGTCCAAGTCCGCGGAATATACAGTAGCACTTACCAGCTTCTTTGTGGGATCCTTTCTTCTGTCCTTGCTTAGATCCACAGTAACAAATAAAGAGTGTTGATATGATAGTGATGATTAAGATGCCAGCGACAATCCCAACAATAAGAATTAAACTTGGATGTCTCCCTGTGTCCGAAGACACTGTTACTGCAGGAGCTGAAGGCAGCTTCGGAGATGCTTCAACTGGTGACATAGCAGAATGAGGAGCTGCATATCAAAGAATTCACGAAATATGAAAAAAAAAACTGTCGAATTGAGAGGTCGATACACCCCCCCCCCCCCCCCAAAAAAAAAAATCAGCCTGTGCTAGAGGAAATTATCTGCACATCAGGTGAGAAATATAACCAGAAGCAAGTACCTTGTGATGAAACTGGTGGCTTAAACCAGGTAATGTTGAGCAATTGGTATCCACCCACTAGTGTTGGGTCTAGATGGATCTTATGCATTGCTAACGAAGCATTTATTGCAAAAGCTTCATTAGTTGATAAGCTAATTCCCTTATTTGGTGTGATATCCATAGATATATTTAGCTTTAAAAGATCCACCAGGTAAAAGTTAATTAGCTCAATTTGAGAAACCTTTAAACTTAATTGTGAAGCAAATTCATTTAAAAAAAGTTTCCAATTTGGATTTGATGAGACATTCAAGAGGAGAAGGTCGATCTTTAACGGGTAAACACACTGGCAGTCCAGGCTTCCTCGTTTGAGCACCATATCTGGTCCACAACAGTCTGCCAAAATGAGAAAGAAACAAATAATACATAAATGTGGAGATATATCTCCCGTGGGGGAGGGCAAAGAGCGATAACTTCACTGACATGTTATAAAGAGATAGGTTTTGATTCTAACATGTGTTTTTGAACTTAGCCACGCCAAAGGATAGTTAGCTCATGAGTCAGTATTTAAATGTGTCCTTTATGTTGTACCAGTGTGAATATATCTACACTCCCATTATCCTTATTTGTGTAATTTGGAGAATCAACTTGTTTCTTTGATTAATTAAACATAATTTTCAGTATTTTAAGTGGTGTTTGGTTCCAAAACCAATAGAGATTGATTTTGAAAACCAAACACTAGTGTGTTTGGTATATAAGGTCAATTTTGGAAATCAGCTTTTCCAAACAAAACCAACACTGTATTCTGATTTCTCAACATTAAACTATGGCCTCTTTTTCATTCAGGTCCTTGCATTTCAGTATCGAACTCTTTTTAGATTTATGACCCATCCCCACTCATTACTTTTTTGGCATTCCCCTCCATTGGGGTTCAGTAGAGAGAGAAAGTAGTGTCCTGTGATTTTTCAGCTATTCAGAAGTAAGTTTGACAGCAATTTAAGATGTGTAGCTGGTTTCATTAGTAATTTCTAACCTTATGAAAGTGTAAAATATTTTCAGCTTGAGAGATTATTTTCAAAAGTTTATAACTCAGAGATTCTGGAAACAAGTAAATTCAAACACTATAACTTTTTAATTCTTCCAGAACTTAAATCCAAATCAATCACAATTATTCCCAGAAACAAAACCTAAAACCAGTACATCCATAACCAGTCCAATGTCAAATACATCCAGGCTCTTTATTTCTAAAACAATTGGTTATTGTATTTCTTATATAGTTGCTGCTTATGAGACTTTCCTTCCCTATAAAATATGATATATAACCCCAAGAATCAAGATTATGACCTTTGTATCTATTACTGTCTTCCCCCCACCCCACCCCACCCCAATCCCCTCTTTTTGTCTTTTTTGTGAGAATGGAGGAAATAGAACATATATACACTAGGCCGGTTGAAGTTCATTAAGCAGAAAGATTCTTACTGGAAGTGTGAGGAGAGAGTGGTGGCTGAGCCAAAGCAGCGGGTATACTAGAACCGGATTGTGTTGGAGCAATCTCTACCGAACGTGGAGGTGCAAGGCCAGCACTAGGAGGCACCAATCCGCTTTTCTTCATTGATGGCTTCGATAAGCCGGAACTGTAAGGAGGTTGTGCAGCAGTTACTAAAGGACCATAATCAGGAGGCTGAGCTGGAGCTAGCCCAAGCCATGGCGAACCATGAGGAAAATGCTTCCTATGTTGCCTATGAAATGTAGGTACATTTGCCGGCAGGGGCAGATCATGTGTGCCAGGTGCTTCAACAGGTTTGTTGACTAGAGAGACGGGCTGTTGTTCAAATGGCTTATCAGGAAACTCGGCATTGGTGATGCAGAAGACATAAAATAAAATGGTTAAATGCTTCAGCGTCAAAGATTGTCCCCTCTCTGATACCTCTGAAAATCATATTAACAATAAGTTAGATAAATGAAGTTAAGGACGAATAGAACTGAATAATGAGCAGAAATAGCATCAATACAACAAAGTAACATCTATCAGGGATCAAATAGTCAAGTTGGTCACACTAATTACTCCATTCTCATCTCTAAGAGTTTGCATCTAAAAGGAAGAAACTAACGGTCACCGCAAATATCCTCAAGAAAAAAGAAAGAGATGAAGGCAAATGTGACAGACGGAGATACCCCACTAAAGTGCGTACGTGGTGGACGAGAAATAATGAAAGAAAATTACCGCAAGGCAAGCCTTAATGAATGGTAACATCTTGCACAATCCGTCTGTGGTTCCAGACAAATCTACAAATACGTAGA
Organism: Anisodus acutangulus; assembly: GCA_029783415.1. Classification (NCBI taxonomy): domain Eukaryota; kingdom Viridiplantae; phylum Streptophyta; class Magnoliopsida; order Solanales; family Solanaceae; genus Anisodus; species Anisodus acutangulus. Next base: position 36,724,514 of record CM056489.1, read on the forward strand.
CCTAAGTATTTCTATTTGTTCACAATTAGGAATGAAAATGCGACAATATCCTAGTCTTCTCACAAGAATCACACTATCTATACCTTCAATTCTATGAGGAAGCACTGTTTTGAAATTGAGAAGTAACTAATTTCGCTTCACTTTTTCATGTCAAAATTAAGAATATCATTAACAGTGAAAACCAACATTAAGATAATGCTGGGTGTGCAAAAAGTATATCTAGTAGATATTCAACCTTTGCCTGTGAGGAGTTGAGAAATGCTATTAATATATTCACTTTGTATACATTTCCCAATTAACACCATATGTTACATTCAATTTCAAAGACAAGATAAGTAGTTAGTATTGAGAGATACACTTGTAAACTGTGTAATAAGTGAGGGGCATAATGACCATACACTGTAAATGTAATAACAGATACTATTAGTTTATTAGTTAGAGGGGAATTAAGTCAGTTGAGCAGTTTAGCTGCTTGATTACAGTATAAACGAAGGAAACTTGTACATTGGGGATTATTGTGAAATAATATCAATATCACTCTCCCTCTCTAGCTTCTTCTCTTTAGCTTTCAATGCAATTCTTGGTCAGGAACCATTCCTTTTCTTAGTTCCTTAGAGATTTGTGACTAGTCTCTGCAACTCAGTTTTCGTAGTAACACCATAAAGCTAACAAGTACAGGCATTAGTACTCCATAACTATACGACCTGATGCTACAGATAATTTCTTTTTGCAAATGAATAAATCATTCTACATTTTTCGCATAAATTTTCTCATTTTACTAATTTATAAACGGAATACTACTCTTCGTTGCCAGCTCGAGACTCGACAAGTAAATATTAGATTCCAATAACTAGTTTTAGCCAAAAAGAAAGCAGTTTAGATCATTTGGCCTCAAGCTAAATTCTGCATACATAGATCAATTTTACAGTAATATAACCAACTAAATTAGTAACAAGCACGAAATTTCGTCGAAAAGGATCAGTAAACAGTTCCCATTGCACAATTTAAATGGACATACAACTACAGCAGCACTAGAAAAACCTAAAAGACGCTTAAAACCTAGGGAAGTAGAAGAACTCACTAGCACAGCGAGGGAAGAACAGTAGCTTTGCCAAGTCCAACATCACTCTTAATCAACACCCTTCCGATCTGAAGAAATTGAACAAAACCAACGGCTAGATCGAAAAGCAATAGAGTAGAATACTATGAGTTTGTCGTTGGCTTCACTCTGTAATTAGTTCCATTTTTTCTTTTTCTTTTTCTTTTTCTTTTTTGCCTCTTTTTCCGCTTTGAGTTGTCGGTATCTGTGACGACTTTGTTCAACTTTTAACGTGCACCTCTGATAGCTAAATCTTACCACAACGGTAAGTGAGAAAATCATATCACATACACAATTTTTTCTTATTTTTTATATTCAGCTTCCGGCTTATGTCTTACTATTTTTAAAGATAGTAATTTCGATCCTTCATTACTAATATCAGTAAATCGCACTACAGGATATGGCTGAATGATCAATGTTTGAGAAACAGAACAACAGATACACACATACACAATTTTGTCACTATTTGAAGTGTGTTTAAAACAATATTTGAGTATATAGTAAGGTAAAAACTTATGTGTGTTGATAAAAAAAAACATTACCACTTATGAGTTGACACGTCACAAAAATACCTAGTCAAATTTCAGAAATACAAACTGGAAAATCAGAATGTAAACCTCAAGTTTAATAGCTAAAGTAGAAATTAAATTTCAACTCTAAACAGTATATATTGTCATACATGTTGGGTCATTTATCACGCATGTGGACCATTTAAAATTATATTGTTTTAATTAATATATTTTTACAAGATAATCACATGTGTAATTATTATCATTTCGTAATTCGATATTTGTAATAGTATTATTCACTAATAAGTAATAATTCAATAACACATTTTTTCGTTTTATGTCGTCAAGACAATTAATTGATAAGTATATGTCAACTGAAATTATGGTTGAATATTGTTGCTTGTGTTTATACTATTGAATCATTAATCAAATGCCTATAATTAATAGCTAGATTACTCCTTATGAGAATAAGGTTTCTTATTTCGGTATAAGATATACTATTTACATGATATTTATGTGTTTTCAAGCCAATAGATTACCATGAGTTCTCTATATTACAAGCTTTTCGTCACGAACAAACATTTCCTATCTTATAAACTTGCATATGAACTATATGATGCAACAATTGCACCACAATACATAAAAAATTGTAATAAAATATGTCAAAAGAATACTTTTAATCTCAATTTACTAACTATGCATTTTAAATATTTATCCAAGATTTAATTCTTTCTAGCAAAGATGTTAAAATGATGTTAAACACATATACAAATACCTATACCGAAATTAAAATTGTTGTTTTATTCAAATGAATCAAAATTCAATTGATTTGTTAGAGATATGTAAGATATTTACCTGATTTAATATAAAATTAGATTTTAAGAAAGCCATTATCGTGTTGTGGAAATACGACTATATTATAGTAGCGTTTAAAACAAACTACAATTGCTATTTTTTTCAAATTATGAATAGAAAGTTATTTATTGAGTAAAATAAAAAATGCGCTTGGTTGAGATCTACGACTCATTATAACTTGAAAATGTATGGTATTCATTTGAAATGAAAATCTTAACAACATTATACAAATACAATGCAAATGCACAACTCAACTACGAAAAAAAAGTTTAACAAGTAAACATCATAACATTTCAACGCTAAATTTTTTCATGACTTTTAAAAGAATGGTAGTTGGAAAGTATTATTGGGTCGGGTCCACCCATAAGGGGTGCTAGATGACCCATGAGCCCATTAATTATTCATTCACATTAAACACTAAAGCTAGCTTATATAAACACAATTATGGGTGTTTAAGATGGGTTAATCCATCATATAGAAACGGCTAAAGTTCACACATAAAATATAACTCTGCATTAGTTAGAGGGATATTTAGGCTGTGAAAATATGGGAATTCATCCGCTTTGTAAGAATTTTCGACGACCGGTGACACGAGTCGTGGTTGCTGCAGATCTGCTTCCGCTATGGAGAAACTCGTAAGTTTCCTAAAATAGTATTTTACGATTCAAATACTACATTGGTATCATAGCAATAGGCCCGTGTTCCGATTTGAGACATGATATGCAATGCATGAAAAATAGAGTTTCATGAATAATCCCGATACTTAATTTCAATATTCATGTTTGTAAATGTTTATTTTTTGCATAAAACCTTAGGGCTTTCGTAAATCTCGTCGAGATCTTTCCGACAATATGTGGATCATAAAATTTGGCTTTATAGTTTGTGAGTAATTGAATTTTTAAGAAATAGGATTTTATTATCACGAATTTAACCCCCAAAATTCAATAATCTCAATTTTATGCAATTTGTATGCGAAGTAAATTTTATGCAATTTGTGTGCGAATTAAGTTAGGTAATTTGTTACCCATATTTTTTTTAGCAAAATCATATAATCAATTGTTATTTTCATCAAAAATTTGGTTGGATTTTAAAGAAAACTGCTAAGATTTATTTAGAACAAAATCCATTAATTTTTTATCATATGTAGGGATGTCAGTGGGGCGGGTAAATGCGGGTACCGCCCCGCACCCGCTCCAGTTGGATCGGGTATGAGGGATGGTTTGGTGGGTGGTGGGGCAGATATGGGTATCAAAAGTGCTACCCGCCATAGGTAGTGGGGTGGGGGTGGATTTCATATAAGACCTGCACGTACCCGCACTGCACCCGCTACCCGCACCGCCTAAATAATGGGGTGGGTACTCGCATTTACCCGCCCTACTGACATCTAAATTAGCCACCAAATCTGTTAGATCACTAAAATGTCTGAGTGCCTCCATAACTCTAGAAATGATATTTATATTTTATTTGTAGAAAATCATCAAGTCATCATCAAAGATAAGGTGAGTCAATTTTGAGAGTTTACACATATGATGGAACTGAAAATCAGATAGTTCACTCATTTCTTGTAGAGTTCTAGAAATATATTTCATCACCAACCCCATCAATAGTGGTGACATGGGATCTCCTTGCCTAAACAAATCATGACATATCAAGACATTATGAATCAATGATCTTCCAGCTACATAAGTGCTTGATTCTCAGCTACAACAGTAGGAATGATGTTCTTTAATATCATGCAAATTAATTTAGAAATGCATTTATATAGGACATTGTAGCAAGATATGGGCCTTTATTAACTAACATATTGGTGGCTGCCACTTTAGGGATCAGAGATATAATGGTAGAATTTACTTGTCTTAGTAATTTATCATTCTCAAAGAACTCCAACACAACACTTGTCACCTCCTTCCCAATAATACTACAAGCATATCCAGTAGGGCGGGTAAATGCAGGTACCTCCCCACACCCACTCTAGTTGGGTCGAATACGGGGGATGGTTTAGTGGGTGGTGGGGCGGGTGTGGGGGTGGGTATTAGGTGGCGGGTACGGGTATGGGGTACCCTTCCCCCAACCCCGCCCCGCCCCGCCCCGCCCCGTTGACATCCCTAATCATATGGATTGATCCTTGGACGGTTTTACTTTGATTTGGAGGTTTACATCAATTCTAAAATACGTTTAGGATATAAATCATTGATTTGATTGAAGAAAAATGGCCATAAATCATGGTTTTTGGTCTGAAGACTCGGAACCCTAACGACTCCGAATTAAGAAAAAACTCCAAATATTTCTCACAATTTTTGGCAATTTTTTAATGATATTTTGAGCAATTAGTGCTTGAAATTAATCCTAAAATATGTTCGGTCAAAACTTAGTATTTTAATTGGATCAAAATAGCCTAAAAATGAAGAAAATTCATACGGATCGCAGAGATGTCCGTTTTTTCAAACCTGGGTCGTGAGTCGTGACTGGGTGAGGAAGAAGGGCTGAAATAATATTTTTATGCGAAGCCCACTCGCGGCCAAACTTTCATCAGTGAGTGTGGTCCACCCCAATTCTATTTTCAATGATTTTGTTTATTTGCTCGAAATTAATTTTTTGATTTTTCATATTTGTTAAATAATTTGTAGACACTGGAAGATATTTTCCCTTAATTAATATCATTAAGAAAATGTTAATTTTGTATTCATTATTTTCAGTGCTATTTTTATAAAATAAAAAATATGAAAATTCATTATATGATACAGAGAACATCTCTATGTGACTCACTCCCCCTGAAAGTCTATGAAAAATAAATATCTTATTCTCTAAGTAAAATTAGGTATAAATATTAGTTTTCTCCTTGATTTGTTCTTGCAAAAGTATGAAAATTAAATTTTTCAGATCTAATTAAATTATTCTATTGATATAGAAGTGTATCTAGAATAAGATCTGATTTTTTTATTTAGTGTATACATTTATTATTATATACCACTTGTTTAATCAAGAAATAAAAAATTTATTGAAATATTTGGTGATTTAGCTTGAATTGATATGGTTATTTTACACTTAACATATATCCTTAGACGAAGATTGGGAACGTAGTGAACTTTCGACTCTAGAATTTATGTGTATGTTTAATAACCCTGTCAATTTGCTAAAGTTACATTTATGTGTATGTAAAAATATTAAACATGCGTGCTTTTATACTAATTGTGAAACTTTGTATTTTACAAATATGTAGAACTTTTGTGTTTCGTAAATACAATGTCTACTGCTTTAAAGAATATTGTTGTAGAGCTTATCAAAAGTGAAAAGCTCAACGGTAATAATTATAAAATATTAAATTGTAATATGTGCTAGAAGAACCCTTTTTTAATTGTAAATAATGTCATGGGTAAAGCCTATGATGCTTGGAAAAAAATTCTAGCTCACATTATGTTGCTGAGCTATGAAGATGTCATAGGAAATTCTACTTATAAGATTATCAAAATTCTGTAGGATGCTCTCGAATATATGTGTTAGCATACAGTTACCAGGATTAAGGTCATAAGTTGACTAATGAGCACCAAGTTCAAGCGATTATCCATTTCCTGCCTCAAATTTAGGAGCATATGAAGATGCACCTGACTCACAATAAATGTAATAGGACATTTTTTGACGTGAGACAATACCTAGAGTTGGAATAGAAGCGGCATGAGGCTGCCAAACAAGGTGCAAAAGTGTACAAAATAATTTCTAGATCAAGAAATGGTTTTAAACGTAAAATCAGAGGAAACTGAAAAGTTAAGGCTCGTCCAAATAAGAATACTAAAACGATAACCAACAAGACGATAGAAAGTGAAAAAAGATGTGACGAAAGTGAAATGCTTCAATTGTGATAAAAAAAAAAGATCATCATGCTAGTGATTGTAACTAAAGTGAAATGCTTCAATTGTGATCAAAAGGGTCACCATGCTAGTAATTACACTAAGCATAATAAAGCACTTCGTAATGAGTCTAAAAAGGTACTTAGTGTTTCTTACGCTAGCAATATATGTGTTGCTAGTTGTGTATTTTTTCTAAGACCAATCATTCATCGTAATTAATTTAGGAGTTGTGTACCACATTGTGGGAGAAATAACGTCTTTGTGGACTTTCAATGGGTCCCATGTATATATATTTTGTGGATATATGTAGGAAACGACATTAAGATTGTTAAAAGGATCGTATCATGTGAATTAATTTTACGTAAAAATCGAGACTTTATCCTACATAATATTTTTATTGCTCCTTAAACTTTCAAAGATATTATTGTGTTGGTTTATTATAGTTAGGTTTGAATTGAAAATTTTCATCACATTAAAGCATCGAAACAACTTATTTTGGTTATGGTTTTATCAAGAAATAATTTTCTCTTTGATGGATTTTGGATATTAGTTCTTTTAATCCGATGGTTAGCTTCCCCAATTGTCTTATCACATAATCACAAGGATGATGTAAAATTTGACATGCTAGACTTGGTAATATGAGTGTATGACATGTGGATAATCCCATTTATAAATATTATCTATTTCAAAAAAGTTAATAGAAAATCATTTAAGAACACCACTAAGATTGATTTTTCATTGCATTTAATATTCTGAAGTTGAATATCCATGAATGTGAAATGTGGTAAAGAGCTTCTAATTTCATCATATTAATTGATAAAATTACTCATTTTGGTAATGTCTATTTGATGTCACATAATCTAAGGCAATTAGTTGTTTTAAGAAGTATGTGAAAAGATTGAAAATCAATTGGACAAATCAATAAAATATTGAGACCAGTCAATCAAGGCCATGAATATGTCTTGGCCCCTTAAGTGAGTTTTTATTTATTTATTATGGAAGTGGAGTTTTTGATAAGTTGACTATTCCAATATTTCACAATAAAAGGTGTTGTGAAAAACATAAATAGAATGCTCCTTGGAACAATTAGATCATTGATGGCGCAAGTAAGTTAAATATTTTATATTAGAGTTGTGTTGCACTAATTTATTGCCTACACTCTTAATTGTCTACCAACGAAATCAGTTACATCTACAGCATAAGAGTTACGGAGTAATAGAAATCTCAAGTATTTTGTGAGACCTCTGTGATGTGTGTATATAATATTTTCTCTTGACATATTTCTAAGAGTTCAAAAGTGTCTATATGAGATATTATAATTTACGTATTTATGAAGCTACATCAAAGTGAGAGCGTAATTGAATTCGACTTAAGAAGTGTCACATCTATCCAAGGAGGGTGAGATGGGTTTAGGATTATCCAATCATGAATCTAAGGACTAAGATAAAAAAGGATCCATTCATTCGAGTGGGAGATTTTTAAGTGACGATGAATTAATTTTTCATCTAGATCAAACCTCATCATCGGATACGAATGAAAGTGATCCTTTTTCTAGTGGGAGAGACAATAATCTTCTTATTTCATATGAGAGTGAGATGAATCTTGTTCCAAGTGGGAGCGATATGAACATGTTTGGTCCAAGTAGGAGTAAAATTAATTCAAACAAGATCAATATGAGATTATATAAATCTCAATCAAGATATAGTGTTCTACAAGATGAAAATGAGCCAAAAATTAGCTCTTTTATGCCTTTCAAAGAATAAAATGAATAAATGTAATGAAAAAATAAATGGAGTCTAGGAGAATCAACCAAGTTTAAGAACTAGTTGATCTCCCAAAAGAACACAAAACTATGAAATTAAATGGGTTCCAAAAGATAAACACAAGACTCGTAGCATAGTTGAGACATATGACTGGACTTGTTGCTAGTGTAATATGAGTGATTGACTATAAAAAGTCTTTTTCACATGTTATGTGGATTCGCCTCTATGAGCTTAATTCTGACTATTGTTGCTAGCTTGGATCTATAATTGCATCAAACGGATGTAAATATTATCTTCTCTTAATGGAAAACTAAGCTAATAATTAATTTAGAATAACTTAAGAATTTCATCCGAAAGGACAGAAACATATGGTTTGTAGACTTTTGTAGTATTGTTATGGCCACAAACAATCTTCAAGGTAATGGTATATATGTTTTCGTAGTGTGGTCAATTTTATTGACTCCACAATGATTCACAAGGGATCATTACGTTTATACTAAAAGATCAGAGAGCAACTTTATACGTATGTCATTATATGTTGATGACATATTAATAGTTGAAAAATAATTTGGAGTATATACACAAGGTAAATGACTTGTTATCATCTCACTTGAAGATGAAATATCTGAGGAAAGATATGGGTAAATATGCATATATTCTCGAAATAAAGATTTTGAGAAAATGTTTAAATAGAACATTCTTTAAATGATTAACTTGTTAAGTTGTGACCATATCAAAACTCCAATGAACAAAAACAATGCCTTGTATGCTAGATTGTGTTCTAAGACTCCAAAATAAGATGAACAAATAAGTAAAGTTCCTTACGCTATGTACGGTTGGTAGTCTTATACAAGATATGTTTGCTAGACATGATATCTATTTCGCAATTGGCTTGTAGACAAATATAAAACCAACTTAAATCAAGCACATTCAAAATAAAGTTAAAAACGAATCATGAGGTACCATATGGAAACTTCTGATTATGCGCTTTGTCGTAGGGCATGACATGGAACTAAGGGATGCATTGATGATGATAGTAGAGAAGATATGGACAAGCTGAGATCCACCTCTGAATGTGTTTTATGCTCAATAATGATGACATGTTGTAGACAATGAAAAACAATCACATCTGACTTTATCCACGACGAGAGTTGAGCTTGTGGTTCTCTCCTCAGTAGCGCAATATGTTGTTTAGTTAAAAAGGTTCTTGAATCATGTGTTGATGTTGCAGTTAGTGCTGAACTAATAACAATCTTTGTGATTGTCAAGTTGTTATTTTAAGCACCAAGAATTCTAATTATCATTGTAACGCCAATGATGACATGATTGCACGCAAAGAGCTAAACGTAAAATATATTTGCACAAACAGTTGCAGATCCATTGACTCAGTCAGATCCTATAGATGCGTGTTTTTGTTCATGCAAGATCTCGAGGACTGTGTGGACTTTAATATAGAGTCATTGATTTTTAATTTATTTTTTCCAACGTTCATGTTTCTTAAAAATCAAAATAAGTTTGATTTGCATACACTTGTTATGTGAATGTTTATTGTACATTCATATTATGGAATGCTTCTGGTGCATTCTTTTATATTATTGAAAAGTATGTCGGGTAGATAGAGGTCAGCCTTCTCACACAGGTGACCGCCTCCATCAATTTAGTGTTGATGGGAGATGAGACGAAATCTTAAGTAAATTATCATAGGAATAATTTGAGAGCACATGGATTGAAGATATTTAGCGTCACACAAGTAATGACAAAAGGCTATTAGTGTTTTTATGTTGGAATTAAGTTTCACTTACTCTGCTTCGAGAGGCCAGATGTGAGTTCGTTTATTGAGTAGATCAAGGAACTCAGTTCAGATGTATATGGTGTCTGAATATCATATGTACAACATTATCTTATGAGATAAAGACATACGCTCCATGGGAAATGAGAAAATGTTGTAGCACATGTTTCATATCATGTGTGCAAATGTCGACTAAAATGGTGAACATAAGTTTTATCTCGACTTATTGTTGTGTGCGACCCTAAATTGAGTACCCTCACGACTCCTATCGGTGGTTCAAAGCTTGGTTCGATGTTCGCTATCATGCTATCAAATAATCATGAGAGATTCGATTTAACGGAGCATGACTAGAAAAACGAGTTGGATACAAGTTGAGAGACTCGTGAGAAGAGGAAAATCACTAACGAAATCTTATTTAGTTTGTGTTTGTTGGTATCGGTTATGACTTATGGACCATAATTGTGAACACAAGAACTATGATACATGAGATCAATCTGTGATGTATCAATGTGATTCAATGATCTAGGGCACTGATCATACTTCTTATGGTCTATTTGATAATTTTCATGACGACAACGAGAGGCTATATATTCCCAACAAATGTATAAAAAGTGCTCTCATAGTATGCCGGTTGCACGACCTATTAATCCAGTATGAATGATGCAAGAGAGATTAAAAGGAAGAATATGTTTTTCCTTAGATCGATGGAGTTTGAGCACTCCCTTATGTGTGAGTGAAAGATGTTGAAAAGTATTATTGGGCCGGGTCCATCCATAAGGGGTGCTAGATGACCCATGAGCCCATTAATTATTCCTTTACATTAAACCCTAGAGCTAGCCTATATAAATACAATTACGAGTGTTTAAAAAGGGTTAATCCATCATATAGAGATGACTAGGGTTCACACATAATATATATCTCTGCATCAATTAGAGGGATATCTAGGCTGTGGAAACATGGGAATTCATCCGCTTTGTGAGAATTTACGACGACCGGTGACACGAGTCGTGGTTGATGTAGATCCGCGTCTTCTATGGAGAAACCCGTAAATTTCCTAAACTTGTATTTTACTATTCAAATACTACAACGGTGAAATAATTTCTTAATAGAATTATTTAAATAATAATAATTTGATTTCACTAAAATATTATCAGCCTCAATATTTGAGGATCTTGTGTAAAAAAATGAAATGCGTCGTTGATGATGTATTTAGGTGATGTTTTAGTAAGAGGAATAAAGTATTATAACGTAATGTTTTAACCAAGATTTTGTTAAACTAAATTATATGATAACTTCTCAATGTAAGTCATTTTTTTTGGACAAAGCTGAACGGGGCAGGACAATACGGGCAGTAGGTAAAAGCTTGTCCGCCCTAATCCGCCCTATTGCCATCCTACTCATATTAGCTTTGTTTAGCGGCAAAAAACAAATCGTTTTAGAAGCAAAATAATGATTTAGAATTTGGATTAGTCACATAATTTGTTAGGAAAACACGATATATCTGTATACTCCATTAAGTTTTAGGGTTCAGTAAACTCTAGGGTTTGAACTGATAATGTCGAAGAGAAAATTCGGATTCGAAGGATTCGGCATTAATAAGCAAACAACCTACAACTTCGAGCGTAACCAACCCCCTCAACGACTCTACGTACCTCCATCCTCACGCGCCTGTAGTAGCCACGACAATTACGAAGATACCGACTTAAACAACATCGATTACGACGAACACGACACCGTCGACGGTGGCGGTGGCCCCGCCGCCTCTGGAGATGATGAGATTGATCCACTCGACGCGTTTATGGAAGGGATACATGAAGAAATGAAGGCTGCGCCGCCACCAAAGGCGAAAGAGAAGTTGGATAAGTATAAGGATGGTGTAGATGATGATCCGATGGAGAGTTTTTGGAGAGCGAAGAAGGATGTAGGTTTACAATTGGCTGCTGATGCATTAAACGCGGGTTATAATTCGGATGAGGAGGTGTATGCTGCAGCTAAGGCTGTTGATGCTGGATTAGTTGAGTATGATTCTGATGATAATCCTATTGTTGTTGATAAAAAGAAGATTGAACCTGTTCCTGCTTTGGAACATAGTGAGATTGATTATGAGCCCTTCAACAAGGATTTTTACGACGAAAAGCCTTCTATTTCAGGTAAATTGATCTAGTTTTCAGGTTAACTTGTGGTGCGTAATTTAACTTCGTTTGTTGGTTATAAATAACATAATGTGCACTGAAAAGCCAAATTTTAAGAAGAGATAGTATCATAAAATAGTTTAGAGCGGAATTATGAAACGTAGCTACAGTTTGCGTATTTACAAAACATCAGTTGCTGTATCAGAAGGGTATCAGCTCAGCTGTATTATCCGGGTATCAAATGTATACTGTATCAGTTGAAATCGCACGAAGGAGCTGATTCAGCGCATACTGTATCAACGATGATAGCTACGTTTCGTAAATTTAGTAGCTACATTTGGTAATTTTTTGAAACTATAGCTACGTTTTGTAAATACAGTCTCAATGTTTGCCACTTTGCGTAATTTTTTTCAATTTTAAATATGAAAGAGAGGTGAGAAACTAAAGGTGAATTCAGCATTCTAAGTTAGTCGGTGCAGAGCATTATCGGACCAACTGCTACCTTGTAGCAGGCTAGCAGCACTTGCAAACTCTGTATAAATACAAATTGTCTTGCTTAACCATATGTATAGTTCAAGCAGAGGACAATGTGCGGCTGCATCAGCTGCCTGCATATTACATCTGCCTATGGGGAGAGTAGAGCTACTAAGTTTATGTCATATGGCTGCCTCATGATCTCACAGTCCTGGTGGTTTTTTTGAGCTTGTTATAAATAATGGCTTCTAGACATTATGTGAAGATTAAAACTGCGTTGGGTGGTACCAATCAAAAAAATTGTGTTGTGTGGTTTTAGTTTTTTGGTAGTAAGCGTTGTCCCTTTACGAGGATATGTTGTTCTTAGTTTCTTTTGGAGCGAGATACAGTTTTTGGTTTATATGGAGTTGTACTAATCCCTAACATTTCCCTGGTGCTCTGATCCTTAGTTTAAACTTTAAAATGATGAAACCATTATAGAAATGTTGGGTTGGGGACATTCTGTAATTTGATACTAACTACTATTCCCAGTTCAGCTTATTTTTACTGTTTCTTCTTGTATTGGTGTGCAATTTGAATGTAGGATTGTTTAGTGCAGTCAATAAGGAGCCTATCTCTTCACGGCAATCGCATGTAGCCATTAGTGTTTTGCTAGTTCTTCCTTGGATTGGACATTATTATCTCCCTTCATCCAGGTTAATGCTTTTCTCTATGCAGGAATGAGCGATCCGGAAGTTAATGAATATAGGACAAGTTTGGCAATTCGTGTATCAGGCTTTGATGTTCCAAGGCCAATTAAGACATTTGAAGACGCTGGTTTTTCTGTTGAGTTGATGAAAGCTATCAGTAAACAGGGATATGAAAAGCCTACACCAATACAATGTCAAGCATTACCAATTGTGCTCTCTGGGAGAGAGATTATTGGTATTGCTAAAACTGGGTCCGGTAAGACTGCTGCTTTTGTGCTTCCTATGATTGTCCACATCATGGATCAACGTGAACTTCAGAAAGAAGAAGGTCCCATTGGAGTTATTTGTGCACCCACTAGGGAATTAGCACATCAAATATTTGTGGAGGCAAAGAAATTCTCGAAATCGCATGGTATCCGCGTGTCTGCAGTTTATGGAGGAATGTCTAAATTGGATCAGTACAAAGAACTAAAGGCAGGGTGTGAGATTGTTGTTGCTACTCCAGGGAGGTTGATAGATATGATTAGAAAGAAGGCATTTACAATGTTGAGAGCAACCTACCTAGTACTTGATGAGGCTGATCGGATGTTTGACCTTGGTTTTGAGCCTCAGATAAGGTCCATTGTTGGTCAAATTAGACCTGATCGCCAAACATTGCTCTTTTCAGCAACTATGCCCCGCAAAGTTGAAAAGCTTGCCAGAGAAATATTGACGGACCCTGTAAGAGTTGTTGTGGGTGAGATTGGCACGGCTAATGAGGATATTACACAAATAGTTGAAGTGATTCCTTCGGATGCTGAAAAATTGCTTTGGCTTCTGGAAAATCTCCCTGGACTGATTGATAATGGTGATGTTCTTGTCTTCGCTTCGAAAAAGGTAACAGTGGATGAGATTGAATCCCAATTGGCGCAGAAGGGATTTAGAGTTGCAGCTCTCCATGGTGACAAGGATCAAGTTTCTCGTATGGAGACGCTGCAAAAATTTAAATCTGGCATATATCATGTTCTTATCGCAACTGATGTTGCTGCTCGTGGTCTTGACATCAAATCACTTAAGTCGGTGGTGAACTATGACATAGCTAAAGATATGGATATGCATGTTCACAGAATTGGGAGAACAGGTCGTGCTGGTGACAAAGATGGAACAGCCTACACTCTTATTACTCATAAGGAAGCGCGTTTTGCTGGTGAACTGGCGAACAGTTTGGTTGCTGCTGGTCAAAATGTGTCCGTGGAACTAATGGACCTTGCTATGAAGGTACTTCTATATTTTTCTTTGAAATGCTTGAAGCTATTCTATTATTTTTATTTTAGCCTCTTAAATTTCACCATGTACGTTACATCACATGCATTCCCTTCCATTCACTGCCACTGCTAAAGTTTGTGTTTGATTTTTGCCATAAAACCCAACGGCTGTGTGCAAGTTCTAAAGTATCCGCCTCCAAATCCTCCCCTCATCTTAAAGGAAAAGATGAACCAAGAAAAAGGGAATCATTTTTTCTTTTGAAGTAAAAATCTATAATTACATCCTTTTCGGAGATTTTATTTACTAGAAAACTATGATACATAAATTAGAGAAGCTTATTTTTTCTTTTTTGATGAAAAATAATTTAAGAGAAGCTTATTTTTTCTTTTGGTGCCTCAAACGAAATATGAGTCCAAGGATGTAATGTTGTGGGTTGCTGAGATCCAATAGTATTGCACAGTCATGGGTTGCTAGCATTCATGTTGAAGTATTCCATGAAGTAAAAAAATTAGAAGGTATTGCCTTTTCTCTAGGAACATTTGAAGGATGGAACAAAGATGCTTCAACATGATTTGGAGATGACGTAGATATTGCAACACGAGAAACCTATAACTTCTCTAAATGTAGGTCAAACCTTTCTGTCTGGCTGAACTTTATTGTCGACATCTTAAAAAACCTAGCAGAGCGAGTAGCTTGAGATGCCAAGCTAATATATCGAATATTAACTATTTTATTTATGGATGTGAATTGAAAAAATAGGAGTATGTAAACCCCGGCAGAATTGTTATTAGATTATGTAGTATAGAGTAGCACCTGGTAAGATATGATATGAATATATATTGAGAAGTATCTAGAGACGACACCCAAGGGTGGGGCCTAGTGGTCGATGAAGTGGGTTGAGAACCATGAGATCTCAGGTTCAAATCCCAGCGGAGGCAAAACACTATTTTGTTTTTTGCTATGGCTGCATAGACTCCAATAAATCATAGGTCTTTTGAGATAAACTTTTATGTGATTTTAGGTCCACTTCACGCCCTTTTAACTCCTTCACTTGACCTCTTATTTGTCCTGTGTGTGTGTTGCACCTTTTGACGAATGTGGTAATTTTTTATAGGCTATGTGGTCATTTTTAATTTTGCCTAATCATGTATAATATCACATCGTCTTAACATGCATATTCTTGCAACACTTATCTTGTGGATATGTTGGATTTTAGATGCGTAGTATTTACTCACGTATACCGGCGCTAGCCTTACAACCGTTGGATAAAACTTCCCTCTCATTTGGTTGGGATCCTTCGATCATATAACATATCGGCAGCACTTAATCAATTCAACCATCCTATTTGATTCTGTGTAAATCCTCATTTATTATACCATTCTCTTGGAACATCAAGGCATTGAGACTATATATCTGAATTGTTTGCAATTAGACACCTAAATTCTGTCTGAATTTCACTCCAACTTCAATGTTCGTATGCTGACTAAATTTGCATATATGTAGTGTGTCTCTTATCCTGAAACTCTGACTATCTGTTGTGCTTCTCCATATTCCAAGCCTTTGGTTGACACCTTGCTAGTTTTGTCAATTAACATATATTGTCTGCAAATGGCACACACAGTAGACCTCATCCTGTATAAGGTCAGTTAGCTCATCCATAACATAGAGTACATAACTACGGGCTCAAGGCCGTTCCCTGGTGTAAACCACGGTTGTGGAAATAATTCTTTGCATTTCTTATTACTGTTCTCACTTTGGATGATAAGGTCTTGCAGAGATCTTTCTTTTGGAAGTTCATCTTGTGTGGATAATTGGTGAATTTCCTTTAATTGTTTAAGCACCTTCTGAGCATAGCATTATTTTCAGACATTTATTATCATTGTTTCCTCCTCGTTTTGTGCTTCTTTTTCGGGTTGTTGCTTAAAATACTCAGATCTTGTTCTGTTTGCATGATTAAATTTATTGTGTGTAAACAACTCTTAGGATGGGAGGTTCCAGTCCAAAAGGGATGCAAGGAAAGGAGGTATGGATTTATTCTTATTGTTGAACTTATTGAAGATTTTCCAAAAATAATACGTTGATGGGCACTGACGGTTCCATGTAGTAACTATTGGGGATTTTGTTCTATTGATCCACCCTCTTTTTAACAACTGCAAAGCTTGGGAAGAAGAGAAGTGGGATTTCTTTGAGAAATAGTAGTGGGATTTCCTTTAGATTTGATTGCTAACCAAACTATTAATGAGAACTTTATGCTTTTTTCAGGTGGAAAAAGGGCCAAAGGAAGGGGAGGAGGGAGCAATAAAGGTGTACGAGGTGTGAATTTTGGTCTAGGTATTGGATACAATCCTGAATCAAATAACCCTCCCCAGAGCGCTGCTCCGAGCCATTCTGCAGCAGTTAATTCCCTGAGGACAGGCATGATGGCGCAATTTAAAAGTAGCTTTGTTGCCGCATCATCAAATTCTCAAAATCAAGGGATGAATAACACAGCTGGCGCGAACCCCAACAAGAGAATGATCTTACAAGGCTTTGTCTCTGGTGGTACTATAGGTGGAGATTCTAAACCTTCCCATATTAGTTCCACATTTACTGCTGCTACATCTGGGGCATATACTTCTAGTCAGCTAGCAAGAGATGGAGCTAACCAGAAGAGTTCTGAGAGGTGAGTATACCTACCTTATCTATATCAGGGTTTTCAATTAGTGTAAATGAAGTAAATGAACATTAAATTAAATAAAGTTGTCAAACTATTTTTCCTTATATTTTCACCCTTGTAGTTCAAAGGAGAAGTCCAGAGAAAGACGGAGGCCTTCTGGTTGGGATCGTTGATTTGTTGTTTTAGGTATACTTGAATAATCAACTTGTTGGCAAATATACTTCTCCTTTCAAATTGACCTTGATCAGTTTTTTCTTTCAATTTTCTTCTATGTATTAAGTTATTGCACAGTTGTTTCATTTAGATGTATGTACTTGTATTCTCTGTCTAGTTAGTATCTGATTCCACTCCCATGATTTTGGTGACACAATATTGTAGGAAACTTGGTTTACGTGTTACTATACTGGTCTAAGTTGGCACAGCTTTTCTTTCAAACTCACTATTCGGGTGAGGAAAGGAAGGGAATATCCATTGCTATATCTATAACAAGCAGTGAGTATGCAAGTCTCTGATCAGATTGGCGTCCATTGCAGAGATGACTGGGGAGAATGTCATGGTGCTTTTGAAATGGTTTGTGTAAAATGATCTTTATTTTCCAAGCATGTATCGTGTATGTAGCATTTGATTCTTTTGATACATCAAAATTGTTCTTGTAACTTTTAATCCCATTCTGGTCTTTCAAAAATTTTAACAGGGCTCCAAGTTTGGAAGACGTTGAGTGTAAATTATTCACTTCGGCTGCTGTTTCAATTGCTCCGTTAATTTTTGCCACTGGTGGATATGTCGTTCGGACTTCCCAGAAATTCTGCCTCAACCCTGTCAAATCCTCCAAAAACACTATTTTTGGAAGATCTGGCATGTGGAGACGGCATTTTGGAGGATCCGAGCAACATAGCTTATGGATGAAATCAAATTTCATTTGGTCGCTGAGTGTGTTGCTTTTGCCCTTGAATTTTCTGCTTCAAAATTATTTCTTTCCCGATTGGGTGAATAATGCTGGTCTGTTGATGCAAATCTTGAAGTACAATCTAGAAAGTACACGAATTCCAATTGCTACATAGGAATAAACATTTGTTCTCACTTTTTTGCATGATGCTCAACTTCATAATGGAAGGTATTTTAGGCTTCTGTTTTTTGTGAAGCCTCAGTAAGTCACAAGCCATCTCAATATGAGGTTAGTTTCTAGAGCATTGGAACGTAGGCCATGATTTTGACTCTTTGAATCTGATGAATTTTGTAACTTTTGCGATGGTATTCCATTAGATAATGACCTGCTAATAGAGCGTGCAGTGTAGGTTGATCAAAAGGGCAGAAAATCAAACAAAGGATGAGAGTACACTTCTAATGATATCATGCTATCAACTGAAGATCGCAAATATGCTTTCTTCACGAAGATGTGGATCATTGGTGATAGGTACGCTGCTTCAAATTTAGAAATGGGCGGCCTTTAGATATTGATGATGTGTTTCAACTTTCAAGTAAGGAACCACATGCTAGCGGGGATTTTGATAATTCACATCTAGACAGCTGTGCTAGACTATCACTCAAGAAAATACAATAACGGGAGTAATATATAGGATGTTTGGGAGATTGGTGCCAGCACTACGAACCTTTCATTTTTTCTATCAGAATTCAGAATTGGAGCGTATCTTCAAGCAAAGCTCTTCAGGAGTGTATTCATCATCGGGTTGAGGAGGAGCATCCTAAATTGTACTTTTTAGATTGGTATGGTAGTAAGTAGTAACTCCCTTTGTTCCCTTCTACTAGTTTCTTATACAAAAAATAATTTTATCTTATTCGTTTTTGCAAATTAAGAGATTTTGTTTCTTCAATATTGCTCTTAGTATTAAGTATCCAAACTCCCAAATTTATGGGACTTATAACTTTAATAACCATTAGCAATGGTAATTTAGTGAAAATAAATCCTTTATTAAGGTAGGAAGGATTTGGTGGTCGAGGATTAGAGTAGTAGGTGTTTGAGTTTTGCCGTGTTGTGTGTGAGAGATGTGGAGGGATAGCCTTTTCATCTCCTCTTCTCCTTTTTTAGTTGTATTATTTTGGTATCGCGTCGATCATTATTCATGTGTGTATCACTTCATTTGTTTTATATTTTGATATTTTTGCCAACTTATTTTCTTGCAATCTTGTATTGACTATGTTTTTTAGCCAAGGGTATATCAGAAACAACCTCTCTGCCTCACAAAGGTAGAGATAAGGTCTCCGTATTTTTTATCCTCTCCAGACCCCATTTTATGGGATTACACTGAGTGTATTGTTGTTGTTGTAAATCCTTTATTAAGGGGCAATGCCTAGTGACTAGAAAATGGAACGAAGGAAGTACGAAACACATTCTTTTCTTTTTTCGTTCTGGTTGCGTTAACCTCCTGAAGTTGTACTACTTATGTCCCGATATCATATTTCAGCTAGTACTACCGTATATGGTACATTAATTTGGTTATGACTACAACGTTGCAAGTATCAGGTACTACTAGTACTTACTGTTTGTTCGTAAATTTCGAAGCATTCTGAAATAGTAGAACAAAGTAATAATCATCTAAAATAAATTAGAGAAAATAATAAAAATTAGTAGATGCGTAAATTTCGACCTCGAGAAGGCATACGACAAAGTCCTTAGGAAGGTTCTATGGAGATGTTTGGAGGTTAGAGGTGTACATGTGATATATACTAGGGCGATCAAAGATATGTATGATGGAGCCAAGATCAGGGTACGGACAGTAGGAGGAGACTTGGAGCACTTTCCAGTGATGATGGGGCTGCACCAGGGATCAACTCTTAGCCCATTCTTATTTGCCTTGGTGATGGATGGACTGACGCGACAAATCCAAGGGGAGGTGCCATGATGTATGTTATTCGTAGACGATATAGTCTTGATTGATGAGACTCGCAGCGGAGTGAACGATAAGCTGGAGGTTTGGAGACAGACTTTAGAGTCTAATGAGTTCAGGATGAGTAGGATCAAGACAAAATACTTAAGAGTGCAAGTTCAGTAACGAGAGCGACCTTGAGACATGCGTGGAGGTGAGACTTGGTACTCAGGTCATTTCAATGAAAGGAAGCTTCAAGTACCTCGGGTCTATTATCTAAAGGAATGGAGAGATTGATAACGATGTCACATATCATATTGGGGTAGGGTGAATGAAATGGATGCTCGCATCTGGAGTCTTGTGTGATAAAAAGGTGCCACCAAAATTTAAAGGCAAGTTCTATATGGTGGTGGTTAGACCGACTATGTTGTATGGGGCGGAGTATTGGCCAGACAAGACTTCACACATCCAAAAGATGAAAGTTGCGGAGATGAAGATGCTGAGATGGATGTGTGGGCATATAATGAGGGATAGAATTAGAAATGATGATATTCGGGACAGAGTGGGAGTTGCCTCGATGGAGGATAAGATGCGGAAAGCGAGGTTGAGATGGTTCGGGCATGTGCAGAGGAGAGACACAAATGCCCAGTGCGGAGGTGTGAGAGGTTGACTCTGGATGGGTTCATGAGGGTAGAGGTAGGCCGAAGAAGTATTGGGGAGAGGTGATTAGACGAGATATGATGCAAGTGCAACTTACTGAGGACATGAACTTAGATAGGAGGTTGTGGAGGAAACAGACTAGGGTAGAATGGTAGTAGGTAGTTGAGTGTAGTCCTACTTACGCTTACATACTGGTAGTTGTAGTGTTATTATTGTAGGCTGCTTAGTCTATCATACTAGTAGGCGCAATATTGATTTATAGTCCCCTATCGTTTGATTTCTGCTGCTATGTGTTCTTTAGTGTACTTTATTTATCTTATTTACATGTGTTAGTTACTGCTTCCTTTTTCAGAATGCTTTATCATGACTTATTCGCTTTTGTTACAATCATTTTCATATTGCTTTAAATTTCTTGTTTGGATCTGACTGTTTCTCTTGCTTTTCTTGTGCTTATTCTCTGTCTTGAGTCGAGGGTATTTCAGAAACAACTGTTCTACCTACCAAGGTAGAGAGGTAAGGGTCGTGGTACACTCTACCCTCCTGCATTCTCACGTTGTGGGATTTCACTAGGTATATTGTTGTTGTTGTTGTCGATCATTATTCATATGTGTGTATTACTTCATTTGTTCTATATCTTGATATTTTTGGTGTCTTACTTTCTTGCAATCTTGTATTGACTATGTTTTTTAGCTGAGGGTCTATCGAAAACAACCTCTCTGCCCCCACAAAATTAGAGATAAGGTCTGCGTATATTCTACCCTCACTAGACCCCACTTTGTGGAATTACACTAGATATATTGTTGTTGTTGTAAATCCTTTATTAAGGGGCAATGCCTAGTGACTAGAAAATGGAACGAAGGAAGTACGAAACACATTCTTTTCTTTTTTCGTTCTGGTTGCGTTAACCTCCTGAAGTTGTACTACTTATGTCCCGATATCATATTTCAGCTAGTACTACCGTATATGGTACATTAATTTGGTTATGACTACAACGTTGCAAGTATCAGGTACTACTAGTACTTACTGTTTGTTCGTAAATTTCGAAGCATTCTGAAATAGTAGAACAAAGTAATAATCATCTAAAATAAATTAGAGAAAATAATAAAAATTAGTAGATGCGTAAATTTCGACCTCGAGAAGGCATACGACAAAGTCCTTAGGAAGGTTCTATGGAGATGTTTGGAGGTTAGAGGTGTACATGTGATATATACTAGGGCGATCAAAGATATGTATGATGGAGCCAAGATCAGGGTACGGACAGTAGGAGGAGACTTGGAGCACTTTCCAGTGATGATGGGGCTGCACCAGGGATCAACTCTTAGCCCATTCTTATTTGCCTTGGTGATGGATGGACTGACGCGACAAATCCAAGGGGAGGTGCCATGATGTATGTTATTCGTAGACGATATAGTCTTGATTGATGAGACTCGCAGCGGAGTGAACGATAAGCTGGAGGTTTGGAGACAGACTTTAGAGTCTAATGAGTTCAGGATGAGTAGGATCAAGACAAAATACTTAAGAGTGCAAGTTCAGTAACGAGAGCGACCTTGAGACATGCGTGGAGGTGAGACTTGGTACTGTGTCATTTCAATGAAAGGAAGCTTCAAGTACCTCGGTCTATTATCTAAAGGAATGGAGAGATTGATAACGATGTCACATATCATATTGGGGTAGGGTGAATGAAATGGATGCTCGCATCTGGAGTCTTGTGTGATAAAAAGGTGCCACCAAAATTTAAAGGCAAGTTCTATATGGTGGTGGTTAGACCGACTATGTTGTATGGGGCGGAGTATTGGCCAGACAAGACTTCACACATCCAAAAGATGAAAGTTGCGGAGATGAAGATGCTGAGATGGATGTGTGGGCATATAATGAGGGATAGAATTAGAAATGATGATATTCGGGACAGAGTGGGAGTTGCCTCGATGGAGGATAAGATGCGGAAAGCGAGGTTGAGATGGTTCGGGCATGTGCAGAGGAGAGACACAAATGCCCAGTGCGGAGGTGTGAGAGGTTGACTCTAGATGGGTTCATGAGGGTAGAGGTAGGCCGAAGAAGTATTGGGGAGAGGTGATTAGACGAGATATGATGCAAGTGCAACTTACTGAGGACATGAACTTAGATAGGAGGTTGTGGAGGAAACAGACTAGGGTAGAATGGTAGTAGGTAGTTGAGTGTAGTCCTACTTACGCTTACATACTGGTAGTTGTAGTGTTATTATTGTAGGCCTGCTTAGTCTATCATACTAGTAGGCGCAATATTGATTTATAGTCCCCTATCGTTTGATTTCTGCTGCTATGTGTTCTTTAGTGTACTTTATTTATCTTATTTACATGTGTTAGTTACTGCTTCCTTTTTCAGAATGCTCTATCATGA
Source organism: Anisodus acutangulus (assembly GCA_029783415.1). NCBI lineage: Eukaryota > Viridiplantae > Streptophyta > Magnoliopsida > Solanales > Solanaceae > Anisodus > Anisodus acutangulus. Next base: position 36,747,431 of record CM056489.1, read on the forward strand.
CTTATTCGCTTTTGTTACAATCATTTTCATATTGCTTTAAATTTCTTGTTTGGATCTGACTGTTTCTCTTGCTTTTCTTGTGCTTATTCTCTGTCTTGAGTCGAGGGTATTTCAGAAACAACTGTTCTACCTACCAAGGTAGAGGTAAGGGCTGTGTACACTCTACCCTCCCAGACCCCACGTTGTGGGATTTCACTAGGTATATTGTTGTTGTTGTTGTCGATCATTATTCATATGTGTGTATTACTTCATTTGTTCTATATCTTGATATTTTTGGTGTCTTACTTTCTTGCAATCTTGTATTGACTATGTTTTTTAGCTGAGGGTCTATCGAAAACAACCTCTCTGCCCCCACAAAATTAGAGATAAGGTCTGCGTATATTCTACCCTCACTAGACCCCACTTTGTGGAATTACACTAGATATATTGTTGTTGTTGTAAATCCTTTATTAAGGGGCAATGCCTAGTGACTAGAAAATGGAATGAAGGAAGTACGAAACACATTTTTTTCTTTTTTCGTTCTGGTTGCGTTAACCTCCTGAAAGTGTATTACTTATGTCATGATATCACATTTTAGCTAAGGTTGTCCAGTGGGCCACGTCGGCCCGATCCCGCCCCGTCCCGTCCCGTCCCGTCCCGTCCCGTCCCGTCCCGATACCCGTCCCGACCCCCTTTTAAAAAAAGCGATAACGTGGTTCGAACTCGGGACATGACTAGGGTTCGTCCCGATTCCGCCCCAACCCGACCTCTCCCTTACAAAAATAGATGTTGCACAAAGGGCCAATTTCGATTTTGGCCGTTGGCAATGGCTAATAACGGTCATTTTGGCCCGCCCACACTCTATAAACCCCCTAACCCCTTAATATTTATTTTTAACCCCTAAGTTAGTATATTTACACTTTAACCCTATTTCTCAACTATAAATACCTAATTTTCCTCTTTATTTTTCTCAGAAATCTTCCTATTATCTCTCTCCATCTACAAGTCTACATTGCACACTAAATATTTTATTTTATTTATTAATTTCTATCAAAGTTCAAAAATTGGGAGTGAAGTTGACAACTAGCTTGAGGATCATCGAGTAAAGTGTCAATTTTCAACCTCGATTACACGTCGATTACACGTCGGCGTTTGGTACCTTCGTCGATTACACGTCGACGTTACGTCGGCGTTTGGTACATTTGTTCCTTCTTTAAATTATTATTGTTACTTAATTTTAATTATCGTACTTAATTTCATTATCTTTAATTATTTATTTACATAATTATAATGGAACGAAATTGGCGTTTTTCTGGTAGAGGTACTAGGGGTAACAAAGATAAGGGTGCATGTTTTAGTAATACTAATTACGATGATTTTACTCATATAGATGAAATTGATTTTTTTAATGTTAATATTAATATACTATTAGATCATGAAGTATATTCTGCATTTGAATCAGATTTTAATTTAGAAAATGAATTAGAAGATAATTTAGATAACACACCCACTAGTGCACCTCCACCTCAGGCTCAGACTGAGTCTCAGGCTAAAACTGAAACTGCAATTCCTCTTATTATGAGTAGAGGCAAAAAACAACGAAAATTAAAATCACATGCATGAGATTTTTTTGATAGGGACATTCCTAATCAACTAGCTATTTGTAAAATTTATCGCGAAGTTTATAAATTTAAACTGGAAATGGTCAAGGTGGGACATGAGGTTTAATGAGACATGTAGAAAACTCTCACAAATCAAGGTATAACCAATACTTGGTTGAAAAAGCGAGTGTGCAGAAGAGTCGGGACAAGGTTCACATAGTGTCCCCGACTAAGTACAAGGTCGAATTAACCCGATGACGGAGAGTTATAGGTCCAAAATATGATAAACACAAACATTGAGAAAATTTAGCAAAATTAGTTGTTGTGGAGGGTTTGCCTTTTTCATTTCCTTCATCTCCAGGTTTTATTCATTACATTCAAAAAACATATAATCATGCTTTTAACGGTTTTCCTAGATCAACTGTTAGAAGATATGTTTTTAAATTTACGCATGAATATCAACAATATTTATGTTATGCATTGTATCATTTTAATGGCAAAAAATGGCTATCACTTCTGACATAGGCCGTTGTACTAATGGTAATGATTATTTAACTGTTATATGTCATTGGATAGATCACAATTGGTCTATGCAAAAAGCGTATATTAGCATATACATATATTGATGATAGGCACACTGGAGCTTTTATTTCAAAAAATATTCATGAAATTAGTGAAAATTATGGAATTACTGATAAAATTATGACTATTACATTAGATAATGCTTTTTCTTCTAATGATTATGCTGTAAACATTTTAAAAACTCGATTTACTCCATCTTTTTCCGATTTTTTTCATGTTAGATGTGCATGTCATATTTATAACTTAATTGTAAAGGGTGGTCTAAAACTTTTTATAGACATCTTGATAAAGTACAATTTGCTATCAACTTTATTTTTAAAAGTAATAAAATACAAAGACGCAAAGAGTATAAAAAATGTCATGATTGTGGATTAACTTATAGGAAAATTCTAGAAGAAGTTGCAACTAGGTGAAATTCTTTGTATGAACAATTAGTTGTTGCTCACGAGTATAGAAGACCTATAACTTTATTATTTAACGCACATAGTCAAAATCCTTCAGATATGCTTGTTGATGATGTTTGGGATAAAATTTTGGAACTTATTGTATTCTTAGAGAATTTTTTTCTAGCTACTAAGAAATTTTCTGGTATTTATTATCCTACTATTTCATCTATGTTATTTTATATAACTCTAATATTTTATTAGTTAATGAATATATGAAAAAACTAACTTACGCTCCAGCTATTAAAAAAAAGTTTGTAAAATTAATTTTTTTTCTATTCTCACTATTTATTTTATTGGTGCTGTATTAAATCCTACTATTAAAATAGACTATTGTAATGCCTTGATTGAAATGATTTATGAATGCTTAGAAATACTTCCACCAGAACCAACTGAAGAATCAATTAACGAACCAACTAAAGAAGAAGTTATGTGTAGCATACACACTGAATGCAAATACATACATACATACATACAAACATACATACATATATATATTACCAAGAGCAAAGTGCAAATAATCAATCGGCTTCCGTACCATCTTCTTCTACTTCACTGCAACCTAATAAAAGATATGATGTTTCTGCTTCTAGTATTCAAGGCCTTAGAAATAGAATGTATAGTGCTTCAAGTTCTTCACAAATTAGCGAGTTTGATGTTTATGTTTTGCAGGGTGATGTACCATACGAATCAATTGTCAGTGAAGATGGACGTGAAGACTTGCCGAAATATTGGAGGGAGAATGAGAAGACATTTCCGACACTATCAAAGATGACCCGAGATGTGTTGAATATTCAAGCGTCATCAACAGCTTCTGAAAGCGCTTTTTCTACTGGAAGATTTTAAATAGGAGAGCACAGACACTCATTGGCGGGAGACAGCTTGGAGATTGTAGTTTAATTCAAAGATTGGATTAGAGCGGAGTGTAGAAGGTGCGGTCAACCAGAGATCAACGAAGAAGATAACTACAACTACAATGAAATCTTATCCGATGGAGTAGGAAGCGACATCGAACAATTTGACCAACAACTTTCCATTTCAATAGAAGATCCTCAAGAGATTGTGAGGAAATTAGAAAAAGTATGGTTGAATATGTACTTTTTTAATAACAATTTTACTATGTGATTTGCAACTTTTGAACTACGAAATAAAGTTGCAATTTTGAAATTGTAATATAAAAAAGTTTATATTTCTATTAAATAATATAAGAGGCACAAAACAACGTTGGGATTTTTTTATTCACTATCTTGTTCAATTATTTAAGTATTTAAATATATATATATATTTTAAATTAAGTATAAAAAAATTTAAAATTCCCCAAAATACCCCTACCCGACCCGACCCGTCCCCTCTTCCGGCGGGATGTGGGACGAGAAGTGACCTCTTCCGTCCCCCTATCTCGGCCCTCCTGGCCCACATGGCTCGCCATGTCCTGATCCCGACCCCCATCCCGCCCCCCCAAAACCCGTTCCGTTCCGCCCCAACCCGACCCACTGGCCATCCCTAATTTCAGCTAGTACTACCGTATATGGTACATTAATTTGGTTATGACTACAAGTAGGGATGACAACGGATCAGATTCTGGACCGGATCCTACTAGATCTAGATCCAGATCCATTTTCGTACTTGGATCCAGATCCATCGGGTCCATAAAAATCAAATCCAAATCCGGATCCATCGGATCCACCAGGTCCACGGATCAGATCTGGATCTACTTGTAATTTTTTTTGGCTTGAATAATATTCCCACATGTTGAAACTTTTATGACAAAATGAAACGCAATCTGATTGAAAAAAATGATTGAGTTCATTCAATCAACCTACACAAACATGACACCATTCTTCCAAAATACTGAACAAAGTTTTAGCATCACAAGAAAATAAAGACGATTGACTTCATTAGTGATGCTGAACAGGTTGCAACTTTGAGCTAATTTTTGGAGGCTTTAGTGATGCTCCACTTGTAGTTCTACTGATTGACTTCATTAAACAACATAAAACAATGTCAGTCATATATCAAAAGTCCCATTTTTTTTGCTGATCAAACAAATGAGAGAAAGATACTTAAAGCTTACGGCTAGCAGATTCAAGAAAGGAAAATTTAAAGAAGAGTGATAATTTTTCTTTTTATAGAAATGAAAATATGGGAAACTGCAGAGAGCATATAGGTAAAAGAAATGAAACTTCAAAGACAAATTACATGGCTGTGTGACTTGTGCCTTATCCTGGTTCAACCCTTTACCCAATACATAAATTATGAAAAAAAATTAAGAAAATACTTATAAAATTATATTCTAGGTTATGAATATATTTAATAAAAAATGGATCCACGGATCGGATCTGAACCGAATACGGATCTCAAAAATGAGATCCAGATCCAGATCCGGGTCCGATCCGGATCCGTTGGGTCCAAATTTTGAAAATCCATATTTTATAAAATGGATATGGATCCACCGGATCCCGGACCGGGTCCAAGATCCATTGCCATTAGAGATGGCAGTGGATCCTGGACCCGGTCCGAATTCGGTGGATCCAGATCCATTTTATAGGATATGGATCTTCAAAATTTGGACCAGACGGATCCGGATCGGACCCGAATCCATTTTTGATGGATCGGATCTGGATCTTGTATTTGTGATCCGTATCCGATCCAGATTCAAACTGTGGATCCGTTTTTTATTAAATATATAAATAACCTAGAATGTAATTTTATAAGTATTTTCTTAAAATTTTTCATAATTTTTTATATGTAAATGATATGTTTAATCATAAATATTTATTGAGATGAATTTTTTTAGTTATCTCTTTTTAAAAAGTAATATTTTTTCATATTGGAGAGGTGCTGAAAGGGATCAAAAGATGTCCCTGACAAATAACAATTGAGTTGTAGAACTGTAAAGGATGTGATTACTAGCTTTTGTCACATATATATGTCTAGAAGTTGGTTTGCAGAAATTAAAAATTATTTCGTACCATGCGAGTAAAAATGCTTCCTTCTCTTTTAACTTGTGGCATTTAAGTGTTTAATTAAAGATTAATCCTTACTAAAAAATTAGTAGCACATTAAATAAATTAGCATGCTGGATAGCATACAATTGGTAAGCAAAGATGTCTTCATATATAATCAAGTAAGAAAAATAAAATTCTAAAGACTTAAATAAAATAAAAAAATAACAAAATTCAGTAGTGAGTTGTAACTACTCTCTTGTTTTTAGCTCTTTTAGCTCTCTTCTCCCAACAAACCCCCATCATCCAAAGTTGTTTCCCGATCATACCACTGAGCTGGTCGTCTCTTGGTTTATTCCTGCACTTGTAATTTTTGTTGTCATTGAATTTTAAGCTATTGCAATATATAGGCTATTTCACAAAACAATTAAGAAAAATAAGTCACATGTGATCAATGAGGCTATTATTTTGTTTAACATGATTGTAGAGTCTGGAGTGGCATAGAGGTGCTAATTGACTACTGTAACTTTATATTTTTATGTAATTTATTTGGGTATTGGCCTTTCCTCAAAAGTAAAAACAAAATATCAAATCTATCTCAGGCAAAAACAGAATTAGACATGTCTTGGAATGACCAACTATGAACTTTCATGTCTTAGAATTAAACATGTTAAATGACAATATACTTTTTGCTTAAATATGTTTATGAATTTTGTAAACATTAATTTGTTTTCTTCTGTTTTTCTAGCATAGGTTGATTGAGTCTCAATCATTTTTTTCAATCAAATTGGATTTTAATTGTCAAAAAAGTTTCAATATGTGGGAATATTATTCAAGATAATTTTTTTTATATGTGAATCTAGATCCGATCCGTGGATCCGATGGATTAGGATTTGAATATGATTTTTATGGACCCGATGAATCTGAATCCGGATCCAGATATAAAAAACAAATCTGGATCTGAATCTAATCGGATCCGATCCAGATCCGATCCGATCCGTTGCAATCCCTAATTGCTATCTCTAACTACAAGGTTGCAAGTATCATGTACTACTAGTACTTACTGTTTGTTCGTAAATTTCGATTCTGAAATAGTAGAACAAAGTAATAATCATCTAAAATAAATTAGAGAAAATAATAAAAATTAGTAGATACATAAACCTTTTAACCTTGTCGTAAAATCTCCTAATTTTAATTTTTGACTAAACTATTTTTGGTCATCTAAAAAAGGCACTAAAAGAAAAATAAAGAAAGAAAATGTGCTAAAACCCTAGTAAAAAGTAAAAACCCTTGGGAGGATTCATTCTATCTTTTGCGAGCTGGAGGAAGTAATCGGGCCAAAATGATCCGTCAGATTTCAAACGAGACAGCACTGAACCTCAGAAGACTATGTACCACGGTGGCGGAGGCGAGTGGCAGAGACTCGAGGATCTACCGGAGATTGTCGGCTTTAGGAGCCACAAAAGGGTCGGTTACAGAAACAATAAATGAGTACATGAGAGAAGGCAGAGTTGTGAAGAAATATGAACTGGAAAAATGCATAAAGGAGCTTCGCAAATATAAAAGATACCAACATGCCCTTGAGGTATAATCTCTTCATTATTACCTCTCCAAGTTTTACCAGACTAATTTGTATGGTATTTTCCAGACTTGTAGAGCTTCACCTTATTGATGATTGTAGATATAGCTTTCTCCATGTGTCGTTGCTGTTAACTGGCATAATGAACTACACCTTCTGTTAGGATCGGGAACCGCCGGGGTAGAGTGGAATTTAGCCAAGCAACTTGTAATGATAATAACAAAGACAAACACAAGCTGATAATAACGGTAAGTTAAGCAAATAAACGAGACACAACTTTGACGTCGTTCAGTCAATGTGACCTAATCCACTAGCGGAGGAGTATCAACCAGTACACAAAGAAAGTACAAAATTAGAGTAAGAGTCTGTTTGGATGGGATTATAAACAACAACAACATACCCAATGTAGTCCTACAAGAGTATAGGGACTGATAATTTAGTATTAGAGTCAAATGAGACCAAATGGATATTAGACGATTCATATAGCCGACTGTAACTAATTCGGGGTTGAGGTGTGGATGATCAATTGCTATAGTTTGGGAATTGGAACATTAAGTTTAGAATGACAACCTTTACGGTATGGTGAAAAGAGAATGAATGGTAACCTATTGAAAGAATGCAGGCCAAGCTTTGGCTTTTCCCAATGGTGTAAACACCCGGTGCGGGTAAGTATTTACCATCCCTAACCCTTCCGAAGAACAACTACACAGGGCATGTTTTTAGGCTTAACGAGTTCATGTTTAAGATATAAAAATATCAAGACTCAACTACTAGCTTGTCCTAAGAGACAAATTGTTTGCGGGTATTGGAATGAATACCCTGCATATCACATATATGTAAGATTCTTATAGTCGCACCCAAATAGTCTGTGATAACTGATAAGGCATTGTTTATTGTTTTGTTATAACGATCTAGTTTGATATTTGGAGTTATGCACCAGAGAGGATATATTTACCTGCCATAATTTGCATTATATTTTTCTATCAACTGTTTGCGAGAAATATGTTTGTGTAGATATTGTTTAGTAATGCCCTCCAGGTGGAGTATATCCACATCAAAATGATTTTGAATACCATGAGCTGATATTCCAATGTGTTGATGCAGATAATGGATTGGATGGAAAAAAGAGGTATAAATTTGTCGTTTGGTGATTATGGAGTACGATTGGATCTCATAGCAAAAGTTCAAGGAATAACTGCAGCTGAAAAATACTTTGACAGCCTCTCACCTTCCATGCAGAATCAAAGCACTTATGGAGCACTCTTGAATTGCTACTGTGTTGAAAAAATGACAGACAAGGCATTGTCCCTCTTTGAGAAAATGGATCAATTGAATTTCACATCTAAATCATTGGCATTCAACAATCTTATGTCGTTATATATGAGACTAGGACAACCAGAGAAAGTTCCCCCCTTGGTACAGGAAATGAAGAGCAGAAAGGTTCCACTATGCACATTTTCGTATAATATCTTGATGAATAGCTATTCTTGTTTAAATGATATAGAAGGAGTGGAAAGAGTCTTTGAGGAGATAAAACAGGAGAACGCAAAGGAATGCGATTGGACCACATATAGTAACTTGGCCGTTGCCTATGTTAAGTCTGGGCATAATGAAAAAGCTGTGTTAGCTCTAAAGAAGCTTGAGGAAGAGATGGGACCTCGTAATCGTGGGGCCTACCACTATTTGATTAGCTTGCATGCCAGAATGTCTAATCTAGGTGAGGTTTATCGTATTTGGGATTCTTTAAAGCGTTCCCTGGAAACAACCAATACTAGTTATCTTGTCATGCTTCAGTCCCTTAGTAAGCTTAATGACATAGATGGTCTAAAGAAATGCTATGAGGAATGGGAATCAAACTGCTCTACTTATGATATGAGGCTGGCAAATAATGTCATTGGTGCTTATCTGAGACATGACATGTTAAGTGATGCGGAGGAAGTCTTTCATTGTGCTTTGAAGAGATCACAAGGACCTTTCTTCTTGGCTCGGGAGATGTTCATACTTTTCTTTTTGAGGAAGCGTCAAATCGATCTTGCTCTGCAATGCATGGAAGCAATTGCCTCTCGAGTAAAGGAGAATAAATGGCAGCCAAAACACGAAACCATAAATAAATTTCTTGAGTATTTTGTGGAAGAGAGAGATGTTGGTAGTGCTGAGGAGTTCTACAAGTTTTTGAAGAAGTTGAATTGTCTTAATAGTGATGTCTATAGTTCATTGCTTCGCATTTACGTAGCTGCCAACAAAACAGCAGACGATATGATACTGAGAATTAAGGAAGATGGAATTGAAATGAGTTGCGAGCTTGAAGAATTGCTTAAAAGCGTTTCTCCTGAATAACTTAAAGGATCTACCCATATGGTTTTGTTTCTTTTCCATCCTCTTTTTATGTATATATGTTTTCTCTATCTTTAAAGAAGTATATGAAGGATTCCAAGACCTTTTGACAAAAATATTATTGTAATTTTTTCATTTCACTTTTTTCAGTTTCTTTTCTTCTACTCAGATCTGGATATTCTCCATGCACCTGACTTAGTAGGCACTAGCAGCCTCTGTGAACTTGACATGTAACGCTTTCTTAACAGTTTTTGTGTCATTTCATGCCTTTAAGCAGATAATAATTGCTCTTGGTCAACTGTTATTAATATCCTTCACTTGCTTGCAGAAATGCAGGTAAGCCTGCGCACAATAGACCCTTGTGGCCTGACCCTTTCCCGAACCTCGCGCAAAGCGAGAGCTTAGTGCACCTGGCTGTTTTTTTTTGTTGTTGGCAGTTTCAACCTTTTAATTCTCCACCTTTCTTTTGAGGATTCATGCATTGCAATTTTAATATAATGATTTTGAGTTTCTGCATTCATGCTATGCAATTGAAGTATAGTAATTCTGTTCTTCTAGTTCATGAATTGCCGTTGAATAAGGATTTTGGTTTGCCTTTGTTTGGGTTCTGATAAGTTACACTTGGTAGTTGGTACGTTAGTGAAGGCAGCTTTCTGTCTACGGCCTTGGTGTCATTTGGTATTTCGACTTTTTCTGTTCACTATATATAACACAACCAGTCCTAGTGAAAACTTTGCTCCAGATTTTTAGCCCGATGGTTGGAAAACAAATGTCACCCGCCTAATTGTAAACATTTGTAGCTGTATAAGTAGTACTTATGTAATAAGTATATAATCAGCATCTGATGTATACGCACTGATTGTGCACAAATTATATTGGTAAAAATTTGTAAAAAAAATAAGGATTAGGGTTGTTTTTTGTTCTGGGCTTTATTGGATTGTTGTGTGGTGCAACAGTGTGCCTGCACTGATGAACCTTACCAAAAAAATATTTACACAATATGGTCATTTAAGGTACATTACTAATTACATTTAATTTTTTTTTTTTGGCTAAACATTGGTTATACTAACCTGATAAAATAGTTATTGACCTGCTGCTAAAATTCTGTATGTTAAATTACACGATCATGTAAAATTATTTTGTAGCCTTTAATCCAATATATAGTTTTTCTAGGTCGCACCTCTACTGACTGATATATTTTATATCATAGATGACCTGACTACAAGTAAACAGGCCAAATATTATTCTCTGTCAATTATGCGAACACAATTGGGATCCTAAGTTTAATTTTAACTTCAGAAAGCTGTACTTTGTTTTGAGTTTATCCATTTTTGCTTTACTTCACTTTTTTATTGCATGTCTTGAGAACGAGAATTGGATTTCTCATAACACAGGACAATAACATACCTAGTGTAATCCCACAACATACCAAGTGTAACACATAACACAGGAAGATCCCAAAATTTGATAAACTAATGGATTACTATGGCTTGTTGCTGAAAATAAGAAGTGCAAAATTGAAAACTTGAACCACCAATTAAAGAGGAAGAGATAAAGAAGAGAAAGCTTCTCTTATTTCTTCAAGTGTATCGCATATTACTTCTCATGCCTATAGTTATACTATTACATTGAGGGTGTAATAGGGGTTATGTGCATAATGGAGAAGAATAATGAGAGTTAAATTTGTGTAATAAGCATCCATAAAATAATATAATTTACAATAATTTTATCCTTGTTTTCCTGCAGTACATTTGCCTAATCTCAGAAATAATGTTTATAAGAGTAAAGATAAGATATTACTAAAAGGATTCATAATTAAGATATTTGTGAATAATTTGAAAAATCAAAGGGATGCTATTACAATGGAAATCTCGCACCTGAACCCCATTGGTACCATGTCACTTGTATTTATAGTAAATTCTATGTTATAGCCTGTTAGTCGTAATTGTGAAATTTAAAGAACTAATTTTCTTTGACAAATTATTTAATTTCGGAATGACAGAGACTTGAATATTGTTGAATATATGCAGAAAATTCCCACTGCCATTGAAGTTGATAAAACTCAGAGCAAAAGAACTATAAGTTCATCCTTCTCAAAAGAACCTTTCCAAGTTACAATGTTGCATGACATTTACACTTTTGCACCTTGAAATCTATAATCACATATAGTCTTGATGCTACTCCAACACAGAAGAGAAAGAAACTGTAATATCCAAGAGTGTTATAAGTTCTTTAAATTTTCACAAAAAAAGGACTAGAATCAAGAATGAACTTCATAGCAAATCGACAGTCACCTCGAAGCAAAAAGGTTATCTGACCATGAATTCCAAGTAAGTGCAAAATGCAAACGTGTTAACTAGTTCCAGGAAGAAATAATTGCAAATTGTTTTTTTCCTATCTGCAGGAACTTGCCCCAGTTCTAAAGATCGTTCATGGGTGTAAAAGGGATGTTCTTGGTTCTTGAGACTCTATGCCCAACAAAGATGGATATACAAAAAGCCACTACTGAAAATAGAAGAGAGAATGTTGTAGCAGCATCCCAACAACTCTGTGGCACCTTGGTGAGCTCAGAACCATCTGGCAAGATATCCAACTGTATCCAATCGCAGCTGATCGAAAAGTGACCAGACCCGTGCCACGGTTTCCCATCCACGGGGTACCAAAATGCAACAGACATCTTACTTGTTTTGCCTATTGTGAACTGAGCATCCTGTAAAAAAGTCCATGCTCACCAAAATCAATCAACTACACCTTAGTAGAAACTGGTGTGGCAGAATAGGAATAGGATTCTCCTATTATGGAAATATGTAACTTGTATATATAGTCTTTCAATCAATGAAAATAATCAAGGATTATTTCTTTCAATATGCACTATCTACTTCCTATTCATTTAACTCTCAATCATGATATACACTCTCTTTTTTGTTGTATACATTCATTCACTGCAGTATTATTACAAAGCTTTACTCTAGTCTAGTTTGTTATATACAAATTCTAAAGCTTTATCATTACTATCTTTTTTGTCCTATTCATTCAGCTTAATATACACTCTTTTTTGTTATATAAAGCTTCTTTTTTTCTTCTAATTTGTGTCCTCTGTTTTATTAAGCTATTCCTCTGTTTTCCCCTGTCATGGCACCTCCAAATGATCCAGTTGACTCAACTTTCAAAGTCTTGAAAACCCATAAGAAGGACAACTTTTATGAACTATGTGATGGCAAACTCACCGTTAAGAACGTCCATTCCTCTTTGAAGTTCCCAGCAATGTCAGTTTTTCAAACTTTTCTTCAGTTTGCCAAACATCCCGTGCTCCACTTTCCCTGTTCCATCGTGCAAGTTCAATGTCTTCCAAAGGTGGATTCTTGGAATTCAACAAAGAGGAGACATCCAACTGTTTGATGAACTCCTTGGGGAAATTCACTAACAGAGATTTCCTCAGCATTTTCAGGTTCAAGACTTGGTGGTCGACACAGTGGGTTGGAAATTCTGGTTCAGAATTACAAATGGAAACCCAATGGGTCCTCTTAGATGTTCCTGAGATAAAATCCTATGTGATTATTATACCAATAATGGAAGGAAAATTCAGGTCTGCTCTTCACCCTGGCACAAATGGCCACGTCCTCATCTGTGCTGAGAGTGGTTCTACCCAAGTGAAAGCATCATCCTTTAGCGCTATCGCGTATATCCACGTGTCTGAAAATCCTTACAGCTTGATGAAAGAAACTTATACTGCTCTTAGAGTTTATCTAAACACCTTTAAGCTCTTGGAAGAGAAATCAGTTCCACCCCCTTGTAGATAAATTTGGTTGGTGCACTAGGGATGCTTTTTATCTAACTGTAGAACCAGTAGGTGTATGGCATGGAGTGAATGAATTTGCACAAGGTGGAGTTTCTCCTAGATTCATCATTGTTGATGATGGTTGGCAAAGTATCAATTTTGATGATCAAGATCCTCATGAGGAGGCAAAAAATTTGGTTCTTGGTGGAACCCAAATGACTGCCAGGCTCCATAAGCTTGATGAAGGTGAAAAATTCAGAAAGTACAAGGTTGGATCCCTGTTGGGTCCTAATCCTCCACTTTTTGACCCCAATAAGTCAAAGATGCTAATCAATAAAGCAATTGAGATTGAGCATGCAGAAAAAGCTCGCGACAAGGCGAGTTACTGACTTGTCACAGTTTGACACAAGATTGAGAAACTGAAGAAAGAATTGAATGAGATGTTTGGTGGGGACCAGGAATTGACCGAGCCCCGTGCTCAATCTCGGGATGAAAGCGTTCACGAGGGATTTGAGAAAACATTTCAAAGGCCTGGATGATATTTATGTATGGCATGCACTATGTGGTGCTTGGGGTGGTGTAAGGCCGGGAACCACCCACCTAAATTCCAAGATAATCCCTTGTGAACTTTCTCGGGGGCTTGGTGGGACAATGGATGATCTTGCAGTGGTCAAAATAGTGGAAGGTGGCATTGGACTTGTTCATCCTGATCAAACTGATGACTTTTATGATTCAATGCATTCTTACCTTTCTAAAGTGGGAATTACAGGAGTTAAAGTCGATGTCATCCATGTACGTTTTTCAAATATTCTGCAGTTTCAATTTAGTGTCAACAAATGGTTTATTGTCTTCATAAATTTTCATGCAGACACTGGAATATGTCAGCGAGGAATATGGTGGTCGAGTTGAGCTTGCGAAGAAATATTACAATGGCTATCAAAATCCCTAGCAAAGAACTTCAATGGTACGGGACTAGTATCCAGCATGCAACAATGTAATGATTTCTTCTTCCTAGGAACAAAGCAAATTTCAATGGGAAGAGTTGGTAAGAATTTCTTAGTCCTTTTCATTACGTAAATTTATCATGACATGTTAGAAGCTAGTAGTAATATTTTGGTTGTTATTATAGGGGATGATTTTTGGTTCCAAGATCCAAACGGTGACCCGAATGGAGTGTACTGGTTACAGGGTGTTCATATGATCCATTGTGCCTATAACAGTATGTGGATGGGTCAGATTATACAACCAGACTGGGACATGTTCCAATCTGATCATGTCTGTGCTAAGTTCCATGCTGGCTCTAGGGCTATATGTGGAGGGCCTGTTTATGTGAGTGACTCCTTGGGTGGCCATGATTTTGATCTTTTAAATAAGTTAGTTTTCCCTGATGGTACCATTCCCAAGTGCCAATATTTTGCACTTCCCACTAGAGACTGCATCTTCAAGAATCCACTCTTTGATGGCAAGATCATTCTCAAGATTTAGAATTTCAACAAGGTATGCCACGAACGAATTATCTTCCAAATACTTGAATTTGATTTAGCATGCATATTGGTAAGGTTAATTTCACACGGGGGACAACAGCGACAAGGACGAAATAGTCCTGTCTATACTGAATTCATCTGCTATTTTAGGAATGGGGAGACTATAGGTAGGTCTCGACTTCTTCGCTATACTCTTCCCAGTAGTTTATAGTAAAGAAGGAAAACTATCTTTTGTCACATTAATTTATCCAATTTAGCAGTGGGTAAAGTTATGTGACTTTACTAAAATTCAGTTACTTTAATATTTATGTAACTAAGTACTATTTAGTGAGTAAAATGTTGGTCCCTGATGAAATTTAAATGGAGAAACATGATTATTGAGGATTCATATAGCCGACAATGACTTTTTTGAGATTTAGGCGTAGTAGTGGTTGTATTGGATAGTCCGTAAAGTTCACTTCATTTTTTATTTATATTAAGTGAAATTCAATGACAAGTTCTTCATCTTGGCCATAGTATGGAGGAGTCATTGGTGCATTCAATTGCCAAGGAGCAGGGTGGGATCCGAAGGAGAAAAGAATAAGAGGATACTCAAATTGCTACAAGCCAATGATAGGGGTCAGTTCATGTGAATGACATTGAATGGGACCAACTGATAGAAGCATCTGAAATGTGCAAAGCAGAGGAATATGCTGTGTATCTTAACCAAGCTGAGAAATTGTTCTTGACAAATCCTGCCTCAGCCACATTTCCAATGACCCTGGAACCATCTACTTTCGAGATTTTTAGCTTTGTCCCTATTAAACAGCTCAGTCCCATTGCTAAATTTGCTCCAATTGGACTCACCAACATGTTCAATAGTGGAGGAGCAATACAAGGTTCAATATGAGGAGGCTACCGGTGATTATTGAAGTGTGTGACCATCTGATCTAAAAGCTTAAGCTGTTAGATAGAACACACTTTTAATATTTGATAATATTCTCAACACGCCCCCTCACGTGCTGACCTGATTTTTTTTCATGGTCCAAGCACGTGGAAATTCTTTTTGAAAATGGGTGACGGTGAGGTTTGATCCCAGGACCTTTGGCCTTCTTTGATACCATATTGAAGTGTGTGACCATCTGAGTCAGATGGTCACACACTTCAATATATTAGCGAATATTCACCGTATATTTTGTAATTATGATAGCTGTATATTTAAGGTAACTTAAGATTCTTATTGTATTAGGAATCAACAATTTAAGGTAAGTTAGGATTCGTAGTGTATTAGGAATCAACCTTTGTACAACTATATATATTGTGAATAATGAAAGGAATCTCTAAGGGAAATTATATCTTACATGGTATCAGAATTACAAAAAATACGGTGAATATTCGAAAAACCATATTGAAGTGTGTGATCATCTGATTTAAAAGCTTAAGCTGTTAGATAGAATACATTTTTAATATTTGATTATATTCTCAACAGTTAATACGGTATGTGGATGAGCAGAATTTAACTTACAGAATCATTCTTTTATTTTTCAATGCTAGTAAATTTTACCTTAATGGATCATCAATTTTTTTCACAACCATTTATTGTTAAGCTTCCGAATGCGGAGCAGTAAGCATATTCCCTCATTGCATATATTTCTGATGGTAATGATCAACTATCCATTGAATAGAGTTTCATATAGCAGATGGAAATTCACGTCATAACAGTGTCTTCACCTCACACTTACTATGAACAGTTAATGTCCATTAAGGAACAAAGGATCAATGCCATGTTAAGCATTTAGAGCCAATGGGAGCTAAGAGGAAATAAGTGGAATGAAAGAACACGTTCTTTTTCCTTCGATACCTCAAGTACACAGTGCATCTGTTTTCTTTCATTTTCCCCCTTACATTTACAGACCAGATTGAGACAACCCAACCCGTGTCATAGAACAGATAAAAAGAACCCTGCAAACTTGCCAAGTTTTGGTTAAAATAGACAAAAGAGAACACAACAAACTACCAAGTGAGATAACTGGTACGTTGTGTCAAAATATGTTTGACTTGAAGAAGGAACCTGCTAACATCATGATTACATATCCCCGTAATGAGCTGTAAAGTAATCCTGAAGTCAGTTCATAAGACTTAGCACACCTAATAGTTAACATTAGGGACGTATGAGGATAGTCTTTTGCTCCATAGTAAAACCAGATGCAGATAAGAAAGCAACTATCCTGACTTTGTTTTCACAATTTAGGCAGTGATACCATGTATAATTACAAAAAAGAGATAAAGATGCTGAAGCATACAATGTGAGGTTCACCTCATTAAATCTTTGCTGGATCTTACAATGTCTACAAAACTACCTTAGCCATTTTCTCTGAGATCCGTGAATTTGAAGTTGAACCACTGCCACCCCATGACATATTTAACGAGATTGTTTACTTGACTGGTGCAACTCTACAACAAAGGATTATATTCTCATTGGGAAGTTACGAGTGTTTCACTTGAACTAGCTTCAGATCATTAACATCAATCTTGCCATATTTGCAAATCATCCAGTTAGTTAAGTCCCAAGTAAATAAAAGGAATGTAAATCTTAATAGACAAAAGCATGAACCATTAGCTATTCGCAAATAGAACTTCACCCACTAAAGTAAAGATGGATTAAACCATGGACTTATTGCAACTTAACAATTATTGACAAATTATGAATGACATGGGACTCCCAGATTACTGACTTAAAGGGAAGAAGTGGAAACATAATCCTACATCATTTTTGTTAAATTAAGCAAAGGTCTCAATTGATTTAGCATGAACCTGCAGCAAAATTTCCTCGTTCATTCTGAGGCCAACTTACTCATCTATTGAGAACTAGAGAAAATAAAGAGGCCAACTTACTCATCTATTGAGAACTAGAGAAAATAAAGATGACGAACAGTATCATGTTTGCATTAAAATTAAAATGAAAGGTAACAATGAAGTGTTTGGAGCAAGGGACATTATTTTTTTTGGTAAATAAACAATTTTATTACCAAAGTGAACTTGTGAGTACAAAGATCAAAATAAACCTGATAGCTGGACAACTGCCCCAGCACTTCAGGATACTATGCATCTCCTATCTAAACAAAACATTTAACAAGTCACATTGTAAAGAGCACCAGTTCCTTCATGTCATAAGCTTGGATAATAATTGTGCTTGTCCAGCCACTGTGCCACTGATGCATGCGTATTTCCCCTTGTATGTACCTCTTGTATGATCGACTTGATAATCCTCTCGACTGGTTGTTGCTTAAATTGGGAAACTCTCAAATTCCTTTCCCTCCATACGTGGTAGATTGTTGCAGCTAAAGATAACCTGTAAATCGCAGCTCTAGCACTCCTACCCTTCGCATGTGTACAGGCTCATGCTAATTCAGAATCTCAGCTTCTTAGTGATCTGCTCACCCCTTGCCATTGCAGCATCTTGAGCCATATTTGAGCAGAAACACAGCAGGAGAAGAACAGGTGAGCATGACTCTCACTATCAACACCACACAAAGGGCATGTAGGATCAACAGCCATTCCCCACTTGCCAGTCTGTCCCGGTATATAGCTTCCCATGTGTCAATCTAAAAATGAATATCCATCGAGGAGCCCCTAAATTGTTACACACCAATCTTCTCCATTCAACTTTCTGGAAATCATCTCTGATCTTGAGATAGAATTGCTTGATTGAAAACTGAGTCAAGTTGCACAAGTCAGTCATACTACAGCCAGCTTCTTCCACATACTTTGATGCTTTTAGAATCCTTTGTACAAACCAAGATGATTGTCAGGAATCGGCTTCTCATCCTAGCTAAAGAAAGTGAGGCAGCACTATTCGCTTGAAGTAAGAGAAGATGCCATCGAACGGCTCTTAGAGATTGAAAGCGAGCTCCTGACTCAGGGTGAGAATTCGTAGTTGTTCTATTAAAATTTCGGTAGGTATAGGAGTTGCTGCTTTCAAGAATTAGCCCAGACCCATAAAGGATAAAGACAAAATGCTAGATTTCACTCTTTCAAGATCGAATTTCTAGTTTAGAGTTTCGTACCCAGGCACGGAATCACTTGCTAACTGATCGGAGTTTGAATTGGGGAACGAGCGATCTAAGGAGGTAGCTCCAGGAACGTAGTTCTTTGACCCAGTTCTTTGACAGATGTTTAGGGAAGTTTCAAAATGCTTACTTGAAAGAATAAGGAAGAAGAGTTGCTTTTGTTAAAGCGGAATCAGAGCTCTTGAGTAAGAAGGCAGGAAGAAGTTCAGAGCAGGATTGAAGAAGCTGGTTTGATAGAACCAGGGTTAGCGAAAGACGATGGAAAAGGCTGCTTGTAAGTGTGATCCTCTCTCTTTCTAGCATTAGAGAGATCAATCTCGTACCTAGCTACGTAGCAGGCTCAGAGCTTTTTGATGGAGGAAGAACCATGGCTATGGAATCTGCTGTTGTGGTCGTTGTTCCGTTACCCGGTCTTGGTGGTGTAGGTATAGGAGGTGCCGTAGCTTTAAACTCTTTTTTCAAGATGAGAATCATAGAAGGTGGAGTTCAGTAACCCAATACAGTGACCGAGGAGAGGTTGAGAAGAAGACAATGAGTGGAATGGTTCGAAAGTCGCTATAGAAGATCGAATGAGTCTTAGTGAAGCTAGTCCATTAATGCAGTCTCTTGGAGACAATAATTTATAAAGTAACACTGATCTTTCACTTCTCCCACAATACAAACATCTCTCATTTGGCACAAAGAGTTCACCAATACTTAAACAGGCTAAAAAATTATCAACAGTTATGATAATAACTTCATTAGTGAATGAAGGAAGCAGCAGGTAGAATGCCTCATATATTAATGATAATAACCTCCCCTCTTATTTTGGTGGAAAAGTAATGAACCTCATATATTAATGGAATAATTGTGACCACCTTCAGTTTATCTGGGTGACTCACAAATTGTTTAACAGATTTATCTTGGGGACCATGAACTTTAGCAAGTGAAAAAAAATAACAATCAAACTTACATGAGTCTAACTATATGAATCCTTTCTATCCATCCCATTCCATTCAGATCCATAAGAAAAAATATAAAAGAAAGGTTCAATAAGTACATCCACTGCCCCCAATACATTAACTACTATTCATATGCAAGAAATAAGTCTACAAAATAGCTTAACAAACAAACAAACAAACAAATGAATTAACAACAAAACATACCCAGTGTAATCCCACAAAGCGCCGTCTGAGAGTTTAGTATGTACGCAGACCTTGGTAGAGAGGGATACACCCTCGGCTCAAAAAACAAACAAATGAATCATGAAAATAAAAGAAAGTAATCAGAGAAAATTCAAAAGAGCAGCATTATATAAAAAGACTTACCCTAAAATGCTTCTCTTTACATTTCTGCAAAACAAACTGTTTTCCAACAAAAAGAATCAATCAAATCAGTAAATAGCACGGAAACATATGCAACACCCCAGATGTGAAAAAGGTCAGAGCCACACCTCCAATCACAAAGTTCAAATCTTTCTCCCCTCTTTGTCCACTGGGCAGAGTTAACCAATTAGAGAAACAGATAAAAAATCAAAGCACAGAGATTCGAAAAGACATATTACGAGTTTGTGCGTGAATCTAAAACACCACACCCCATCATAAACAAAAACAGTTACATGATGGAAAAGGTTTGTCAGATTCACGCACAAACGTGAAATATGCCTCTTCTTGATTTTCCATTTCAGCTAGAACAAGAAAAAGGGTCAATTGAGGCCGGAGGCCGGATGCCGGCATTGGGCGGCGCCGGCGGTGGGGTTTAGGGCGGACCCCTAATGAAGATAGAGTTACGAGTCATCTCTCATAGTTTTATACAGTCAGCTCCATAAATACAACTACTGCCTCTTACCAGATAACTGTTACCTGCAAGTAAAAATGTGTTTTCATTGTAGATTTTTTTACTTTTAGTCGAGACAAGTTTTTTTTGGAGGATTAATCATATACCAAGGGTCGTTAACTTAAATATATAGTAGCATGTCAAGTAATTTATAGCATTAAGTTGACAAATGATAGTTTAAAGGTGTTTTGTTATAATTGGTGATAGTTTAAGTAAGAGAATTACTTGATGTGTTTTTTTTAACATTTATAAATAATCAATTTAGTATAACGCATACATAATTAAGTATCCTCCTTGTGTATTGCTCAATTTATGTAATATTATTTACGTTTTAATAGAGTATTTGGTATGATAAAAAATATTTTTCGATTTTCCTTATTTGATTTCACTATATCTTGACAAATATTTTTTTATGTGAAATGTTTTTCTCAAGTAAGAGAAAAGGTTTTTCTTAAATTTTTGAGGAAAAAATATTTTTGTATCAACAAAAATGCAACAACGTATTCCATCCCAAGACAACTCCCCACCCCCTACCCCTCGCCCCTCACCCCAATACCTACCACCCCACACCACTCATTCGTGACCTACCTTTAACTATGGCTGGCCACCGGGTCGGCCCGGTCCCGCCCCGATCCCGCCCCGATCCCACCCCGACACCGCCCTAACCCGTGTATTTTTTTAAAAAAATTCGCGGTATCGGGACTCGAACCGGGACGGGACAAGGTCTCGTCCCGACCCGCCCCAGGCTCGCCAGTCCCGACCCGATCCCGATCCCGCCCCGGTCCCGCCCGAAACTCCATTTTTGCAAAAATAGCTGTTGCACCAACTGCCATTTTACATTTTGGCCGTTGTGCAACGACCATTTTTGGCCTTCCCCTCCCCAACCCCCTACCCCCTTAATATTTATTTTTAACCCATAAGTTATTATATTTACACTTTAACCCAATTTTCAACTATAAATACCTCATTTTCTCTTCATCTTTCTCACAAATCTTCCTACAATCTCTCAATCTATCTCTCTACAAGTCTACATTGTCTACTAAATATTCAATTTTATTTATTCATTTGGGAATTGGGAGTGAAGTTGGCAACTAGCTTGAGGATCTTCCATCGAGCAAAGTTTCAATTTTCAACCTCTCGATTACACGTCGACGTTACGTCGGCGTTTAATACATTCGTTCATTAATTAAATTAAGCACTTAATTTCATTTACTTTAATTATTTATTAGTATAAGTATAAATTTATAATAGAAGAATTTAAACGTATGCTTACGAGTAGGGGTCATGCTTCTTCTAGTAGGGGCAACAAGGGCAATGGTCCTATTTCTAGACAGAATCATATTCCTACACAAGATGATTTTGTTGATACTGAACATTTTCCTACAATACCATTAGATTTAGACGAGGAGCTATTTTCTGGAACTCAAGAAGACTTTAATTTAGACGATGATCTAGATGATACACCCACTAATGTAGATGACAACACACCCATTAGTGCACCTTCAACTGAAATGCCTCATATTCCCCCTAGTATGAGACGAGGTCCGGCAAAACGACCATTAAAATCAGATGCATGGACATTTTTTGATAGGGACGTAGAGAATCAAGTAGCTAGATGTAAAATTTGTAAAGATGTTTTAAAATTTAAAACTGGAAAAGGTCACGGTGGGACGGTGGGTTTAATGAGACACGTAGCAAGGGCGCATCCAGCTAGGTATGCCCAATACGAGGCTTCAAAACCGGGTGCGCAAACGCCCGTTCCATCGGGACAAGGTTCACATACTGATACTGTCCCGGACCAAGTACATAGTCAAATTAATCATATGACAGGGGGAATTGTAAGCCCTAAATACAATAAACATAGAGATAGGGAAGCAATAGCAAAATTAGTTGCTGTGGAGTATTTGCCTTTTTCATTTCCTTCATCTCCCGGTTTTATTCATTATATTAGAGATATGTATAATCCTGCTTTTAACGGTTTTCCTAGATCAACTGTTAAGAGAGATGTATTTAAATTCGCACATGAATATCAATATTATTTACGTTATTCATTATATCATTTTAATGGCAAAGCGGCTATCACTTCTGATATAGGTCGTAGTACTAACGGCCATGATTATTTAACGGTAATTTGTCATTGGATAGATTATAAATGGTCTATGCAAAAACGTATCTTAGCGTATAGATATATAGATGATAGGCACACTGGTACTTTTATTGCAGAAAATATTTATCAAGTGTGCGATTATTACGGAATAACTGATAAAATTATGACTATTACATTAGATAACGCTTCTTCTAACAATTACACTATTACAATTTTAAAAAATAGTTTAACTCCATATTTTCCAGATCATTTTCATATAAAATGTGTGTGCCATATATATAACTTAATTGTAAAGGATGGTTTATCACTTTTTGAAGACATTCTTAGTAAAATACAATTTGCTATCAAATTTATTTTTAAAAATAATAGAATACAACGATAAAAAGAATATAAAAAAACTTGTCACGATTGCCAACTACCTTATAGAAAAATTTCAGAAGAAGTACCCACTAGGTGAAATTCTTTATACGAGCAACTACTTGTTGCTTATGACGATAGAAAACCTATAACTTTATTTTTTAACTCTCATAATCAAAATTCAACTGATATGGTTGTAGATAGCGATTGGGTAAAAATTTCCGAACTTATTGTATTTTAAGAGAAATTTTTTCAAGCAACAAAAGAATTTTCCGGTATATATTATCATACTATTTCAACTATGTTGTTTTATATAACTTTAATATTTTCATTACTTAGTGAATATATGGAAAAACCATCTTATATGGCAGCTATTAAAAAATGTTTATCAAAATAAAAAAATATTTTATTCCTATTCTCAATATTTATATTATTGGCGTTGTATTAAATCCGACTATTAAAATAGACGGTACTAAATCACTTATTGATACTATTTACGATTGTATAGAAGTGCTACCACCTCCAAGTCCCAGAAATCCAAATCACCCACCACCTATTGAACAAACTAAAGAAGAAGTGTTGTCTAGCGTAGAAGACGAATGCAAAAAAGTATATAGGTTTTACCAACAAGAAAGTGCTAGTAACCTACCGGCTTCCATACCATCTTCTTCTTCTTCAACACAACCTCACAAAAGACATGTTGTTTCTGCGGTTAATATTGAAAGCCTCAGAAATAGAATGTGCGACCGTACCACTACTAACCAAATTAGCGAGTTTGATATTTTTGTTTTGCAGGGTTTTGTACCGTACCAAGCAGTTCTCAATGAAGAAGGACGTGAATACTTGCTGAAATACTGGAGGGGGAATGAGAAGACCTTTCCGACACTTTCAATGATGGCCCGAGATGTTTTGAACATTCAAGCGTCATCAACTGCGTCTGAAAGCATTTTTTCTGCCGGCAGATATCAAATAGGAGACCACAGACACTCATTAGCCGGAGACAGCTTGGAGATTGTAGTATTATTCAGAGATTGGATACGAGTGGAGCGGAGAAGGTGCGGTCAACCGGAGATCAACGAAGAAGAAGACGAAAACTACAATGAAATCTTATCCGTAGGTTGTGGAAGCGACATGGATCAATTTGACCAACAAATATCAATTCCAACCGAAGAACCACATGAAATTATCAAGAAACTAGAACAGGTTTTTTTCAGAATGTAATTTTTTTAATTGCAATTTTATTATGTAATTTGCAACTTTTGAACAACACCACAAAGTTGCAATTTTGATAATTGTATTTGTATTACAAAAAAATCATATGTCTATTAAATAATACAAGAGGCACAAAAATAGCCTTGTGATGTTTTTATTACACTATCTTGTTTAATTTTTGAGTTTTTTTTATATATATGTTATTTTTTAAATTAAGTGCAAAAAAAAAAAAACCGCCCGGGATTCCGATCCCGTCCCGCCCCGACCCAATCCCGATTCTGATGGGATCGGGGCGGGACTTTGGCAAATCCCGCCTATCCCGATCCCACCTGACCCGCCCCGCCCCGATCCTGCCCTTTTCCCAGTCTAGTCCCGCCAAACCCTGCCCGCCGGTCCCGAGCCCGTCCCACTGGCCACCCCTACCCTCAACTGCCTCTCACTAGATAACTGTTACCTGTAAGTAAAAACGTGTTCTCATTGTATTTTGTATTTTGTATTTTTCCACTTTAGTCGAGACAAATTTCTTTGTAGGATTAATCATACTAGTGTATGTATTCGCGTGTTTCAAAGAAAAAAGGAATGAAAAGAAATAATAGAAACAGATGTATATGAACCATGTGTCATATATTTCAGATTTTATATTTTCATTTTCTTGGAGCAATCTTATTACATACTAACATTTTTTTATGATATATGTAGCTTCTGCTGCTTCATTACGGGCCATTTTTCAACAATATACAGATCATTTGTATCTCTAATGAGGATAAAACAAATGTTGATGACTGCAGAAATGGCTTGACTATTATGGACCATTTGAGCTTATTATTGATGGAGAAAATGCTGGTCTTTACAACCAAAGAAGATTTAACCATTTGAGCAAGTGTCGGTTGCCTTGTAAGTAAAATACGGTTATGTTCATGACAGCCATGTATCTTCGCAAATTCAGCACCTTTGCTTTCTCTAATTAATAACTTGCATTCAGGTCAATGCTGTTGTGGGACATTTTTCTTCCGAAAACGTACTGCTAATCTTGCTCATTTCTATCTCTCAAATCCAACAAATTAATTATTTGAATACATTGAATTTGCAATTTTATAGTATGTGCATTCCTAATTGAATCTAGATCACTGTAAATTCGATGATTAGATAACCATTTTATAAGTTTTCTGGATAGTAATCTTGCACATTGATTTGCTAATATCCAATTCAATAAAGACCATTGTCAATTTGATGACTCCATAATTATTTTTAGACCAACATGTTCTCACTTCTATTCAGCCAACATCATCAGTTTCAAGTTGACAGCATGCTAGCCATTTAATAGAAATAAGGTATAATAGGCTTCAAAATATCAACCGAGACCCCAGTTTAATAAAATATGTATAGGTAAGATATAAAATTAGAGATCTATCCAAAAAGCTGATTGTCACGACCCCTTTCGAAAATCGTGGTGGCACCTACATAATCCCACCACGTAGGCGAACCACTCCCAAATCATTAACATGATACAACATACGTAAAAGCGGAAGATAACGAAATACTACATAACATGTCTCATACTATAAATGTGGAATAAGTAACAAGTCTGAAACATCAACAAATACCCCAAAGAACTAGTATGTAGATATAAGGCCACTAACATAATACGAAATAAGTCTGAGAAGGTGGCACGCAGGCCAAAACTGAATACATAGTCTGAATGTGTCTCAAGTACGAACAAAAGGCAATAAATAGAGAAAAAGTATCTAGAGGTATGCTGGAGATAACATCCTCACCCTGAATGCATGGGATCAACAAACTCGAACTCTTAGTCACGCGGTGTTGCGGAGGTGGAAGGTACTGAATCTGCATCCAAAAGAATGCAACAAGTGTAGCATGAGTACAGAACGTACCCCCGTAGACATCATAGGCCGACAACGTCGGAAGATACATAATCAGAGATAAATACCAAGTTGACACCAAATAGTCCTACACTAGCATTTCAATAACCAAGTATATCACATAATCACCAAGGTGTTCATAAAATTCCACAGAATATCAAATATCATGTAGCATGAATAATCCTTTCAAGTCCCAAATCCAACCAAGATGTTCATAATCACTCAATAGCAAGTCTCAATCACAGTTTATCAATGATATGTCATAAAATGTATGATATGAATGCAATGCATATGCAAGGTACCTTTCTCAACCTGGTATACAATACGTCAAGATTTTATTATGATCCGTACAACCATGGGGGACCCGCAAAGTCCATATGTTGCTCCTAGCCAGCCGTAATTCGACATACGAATCTGACTAGAGCCCATAACTCATTTTTTTATTCCTTCATTGCTAATTCATTTGAGATGTTGTTTTCTTGTTGATCTCTTACTTAGACACTTGATGGATTCGAGGACTAGATATTCTGCCTAGGCTATGATGGTAGACTACTGAGATCTAGTGTAATTTACCTTACTGCAAGTCTTACATGGGTATGCTTAGTGATTACTTCATTTTTGTATCTCTTGAATTCTGATTGGGTACTCGATACTTGGGTTATTTACTGTTGGACTGTGATAGGGTTTATACTTGATTGTGAACATGTCTATTCTTTGGTTTCTTCCTTTATATATGTTAGCTAACTGTTGTCGGCCTATGATACCTATAGGTACATAGTGTTTGTACTGATACTACTCTTGCTACACCCTTTTCAGGGTGTAGAGTTATTGCAGGAACTTCAACGAGGTTTGATTAGCCTTCAAGGATCTCATGGAATTCATCTAGATTTTCTTTATAATTTTATTCCTAAATAGAAGTGTATTCAGGTTGTAGTTGTAACTTTTATTTAAGTTGTATACTTAGAAGCTCTTGTATTATTCAGACCAGATCCCTTGGGTAGTTGTTGTATTCCGCATTATCATATATCTATAGTTTTAGACTTCTACTATTTTTCTTATTCATTTATGTTATTAGGTGAATCTTTAAGGGACTGGGTTCGCCTACCGAGGTGAAAAATGGTAGGTGCCCGCGCAACTTAGTAATTTTAGGTCATGGCATATTACATATTTATTTCTTGCCTTGAATTGTCATTTACGTTCATACACTCATGATTCTAATGATATTGATATGAGAGGTACGAAAATGTTGTGGGTCCAAGAGACCAGGAAGGTAAGAACACTTATGATATTATTGGGAACCTTGCGATGATCATGATACGCGGGGGAACGGGTTGCACACCTACAACAAGTTATTTTAGCCAAGAGATGGGCTCCGTTCATAAATTCTGGAGGCGTATATGGACTTCGCGGGTCCCCCCATGGGTGTGCAATTCATAGAATTTAAGCACTTGTATATGGGAGATGGAAAGGTACTTGGCATATGCATAGAATTTATACCATACATACATCATTTCATTTGATTATCTATTGGTAAACTAAGTATTGGACTGACATTTGATGATTGGTTGAGTATTGTGATGGAGTGAATTGCAGGATTATTCTTATTGAACTGGATGGTTACCATGTTTGACTTAATTTCTGTCATCTGTTTGTTCCTGTGATTACAACATGTGAGTCTAAGAAATTGCTGTTAAATTATGGCATGTAATCCATGATGCTTAATCATAAATTAGGGGTACTGAGTACGCAGATGTGTTCTTATGGTTAAACGATTCAATTAGTAATGGGTATAGTGAGGGATTGTTTGGCATGGTTGTTGAGTCATTGTCGTGGATGTATTTCGTGTGTAGTCGTGCTTGGGGAAGGAATAGGGATAATAAGGTGTTAACGAAGTATTTTCAACCCCTAGAGTATATCATGGAATGTTTTAAAGTTAACAGTTTAATGAACTAAGTGTCAACTTAACGAATGTGTTATCTAACCGGGCATGTGAGGTCAAACATGATTTTTGGAATTAATAAACTCACTTGTGAATTAGGTAATTTCTGTGATTGCTGAACTTCTATGTGATTTGAGTGGTTTCCGTGAACCATATTGTGGATTGGGTAGTTAGGCGACTAATGAACCCTTGTGTGAATTAATATTTATATGATTGACCAGTCTTATGTGATTGTGAGGTTTCATGATTTCGGAGACCCTTATATGGATAAAGTGACTTAATGATTTATGAACTATATGTGGATAATATGACTTATTTAGCTGCTTGAATTGTTAGTGTAGGATTATTTGGTGTCAACTTGATATTTATCTCTCTTTGCGTATCATTCATCGTTGTCAGCCTATGATGCCTATGGGGGTATGTTGTGTACTCATGCTACGGTGGTTGCATTTTTTACGTAGATGTATGTACTTGGTCTATTCAGGCTGCAGTTTGGTGCACGGGAAGTTGAGGCAGACCACTCATTCCGGTGTCCTTGGTTTTCATCTCATTTAGACTACTCTCCTTCACTCGGGGCAGTGTTGTTCCATTTCTCATTCATCTGTTGTATCTTAGAGTCTTTGTATAAGTCAGACCAGGTTTTGGGGAAAAGAAGGTTGTATTGTAAGAATTGGTTATCCAATTATGTTTTAAATGATAATGATAATTTATATTATATTTCGTTCACTTCCGCATTTTCTTAACCTTCTTATATAGTTGTATTGGGATTGGTTCGCCTACCGGGGGATTGTGTAGGTGCCACTACGACGCCCGTGATTTGGGTCATGACAAAGTTGGTATCAGAGCTTTAAGTTCACCGGTCTCACGAGTACAAGGACATTGTTTGGTAGAGTCTCGCGGATAGGTGCGTAGACGTCCGTACCCATCCTCGAGAGGCTATAAGACATTTTAGGAACTTTTCCCTTATTTCACTCCTATCGTGATCCTCGTTCAATTCGATAGCTAGTTGAGTCAAATTGGTATCTAGTCGATTCTAATTGGTATTTGATCCTGACACTCTATTGGAAATCGTATGTGGAAACCATGTCCGAAGGTTATCGAGAAAAAAAAATCTGAGTATTTGCCTAAGTTTGGATTCTGTTCTAGTCTAGGCATTCTGCCTCTGCGTGAATTGACCGCGCCATCTATTGGTGGGCCGCATGAGCGGATATTCCATTGTTATTCTGAGTTCGCCTCGGCGAATTCGCGTTTGCAATGAACGTTTTGCTGCAATGAAAAGTTGTGCCCTGTATGAAACCTGTAAAGGCAAGCTGAAGTGCACCTCAGCGAACCATCACCCTCCGCATTAGTGAGACCTTTCTCGCAAAAGCGTGCCCGCTTTAGTAGAGATCATTCTCATGTCAGTGGAATCACTTGGCAGAAACCAGTGAGGTATGCCCTATTTTCTTATTCAACATATACACCGCCAATTCATACCATGGTATTTCAATCAGAGGAAAACCAACAAAATATTTCAAACATCCAAGACTATCCAATTATCCTACAAGCATAAGCAAAACATAAAAGAAAGACGAGCTACAAATATTCCATTCGTCCAAGAATTCTTCAACCAAGAGAAAAACAAAATTGACAAGCAAGCAACCAAACATAAATATCTAGAATATCCAATAAAACCAAAAACTAAATTGTTTGAAATAAAGCCCGACAAGGGCAAGAAACCAGTGCCAAGAAAGAGCTCAACCCTGCCTCTTTGAACTCACAACCTCACCACCTATATTGATGCTGCTGATTTCCCCCTTCCTCAGCATTGGGCAAGAATGAGTAGCTCTAATCATCATCATCATCTTCGACCGGAAGTGGATCCTTGTATTCCAATAACTTGAACAAGCCTTTGATACCTCTCCATACAGTCACTAGAAGCTTACCCCTAGACTTGTTCCTTTTCTTCTCTTTCTTGAAACTCAAGCAGAGCTTACCATGGGCTTTGTCCATATCCGTATATGCACTCCAAGGTACTGACAGAAGTCTGGAGGCCCTTCTGTGCATCAAGGTATTATTTCATCTCCTCTCGGGTAAAGTAGCTGGCAGAGGCACCCAATGTACTAGCCTTGGCGGGAGGCCTAGGAAGGCCGACGATCAAATCTGAATATCATACAACTGAGAACCCATAACACCAAAATACCCCTGTGGCTGCGACTGCAAAGCATCATCCGCATCCTCATCATTATCACTTACCTTCAACTCTACCTTTCTCTTCTTGCTCTTAACCGAGCTACCCACTCCTGACACATTCAAAGGATGGAAGGCCCTTTCAAGATGAATCCAGTTGTCGGTAGGACAATCTGTCACCCCCACTTATCGGCACAACTCGATAATCAGTGATGGAAATATCAATCTCGACCTATCTTTGATTAGATAGTCCATCCACTCCAGAATGATGTAGTGGTTCACATTTACTGGGATATCATCTAATATGCAGGCATCATTAGGGCACGATTAGTGTTGCGCGAGGGATGGACGTACTCGACAGGTAATAATATTTTGCCACCTTTTAGCCTCCGCAGTAAAGTAAGTGTTCTAAATTATGGTCTTTTTATTGGCCCAAGTGATCTTGCCCCTATCCTTCTCAACCCCCAGTTGTGAAACCAACCAAGCTCCATTTCCACAAATATATTTTGCATATATATCCTCCACGGGGTGATTAGACAGGCCTTGGTGGGCATTGATCACCTCTACCCCAATCTTTACCACTGTGCCCCGTATCCTAATCTCTGGATCAGGCTCTGTCAACCTCACCCATTTTAGATTGGCATAAAATTCCCTCGCCCATTTTAGATTGGCATAAAATTCCCTCGCCCATTTTAGATTGGCATAAAATTCCCTCACCCAATCTTTGTTAGCCTTGCAAGGTTCCGGAGCGAAGCAAGTCCAGCCCATTCACTCTAGACAGTCATAAAATTCAGGGATGCGCTCTGCCACATTTTTCATATCTATACCCCTAACTTTCAGTATATTTTAGTCCATCAAGTTATAAAAATACCGGTTATCACAATCCTTAGACATGAATCAGACAGTGTCATAATTTGCCTTGGGCTCTTCATCAATAAGTCCATAGGCCTGGACAACTTTCTCGTTTAAGTTTTGGTCCATATTCAAAAAATTATACCTACATTGATCAAATTCAAGTCAGTTCGGTATAGAGTGATATGTATTGTGTTATTACGTGCCTAACAAGATAAAGAGACCAACAAAAATCGACCCGAGTCGATCAGTGCAAAGCTACTATTTTAATTATTTCTGTTCTGTTTTTGCTTCTGTGGAATGAGTGTCGCCGGAGCGAGACCGCTCCAGCGAGAGAATGTCTTATCCCGCAAAAATTCATATTTCCCTGCTTGTTCGATGTGGCGAATGTTTCCGGCACCTATGTGGACCTGCTTTAACGGAACTGGTCTGCCAAAGTGAGGTTGTCGTCCCATACCAGACCCAGTTAGAATACCAAGGTTTTATCCCATTTTTACTGGAAAATCCATCATATTGGTCTATTGCGAGCATGCATGATGTATAATCCCTATTAAACTACAATTTCACCTAATATATGGATCTACCCCCACAACACCCATTATCTGAAATCTCAAAATGTTTCACGCAATTTCTCAACCTACAAGCACGTTATACTCAAATATATGATACAAATCGTGTGTAATGCGAGAGAATGGAAACTTATCGAGTTATGATGGTTAAGTGTTGTGAGAAGTTTTCCTTGTGACTCGAAGTTTACACTGCCTCTCAAGTTAGGTACGGGTGTGTTGGGAGATTTGGAAAAATAGTATGTGTGGGGGAGTAGTCTTGGTGAGAGATAGAGTGAAATCATGGGGGGGGGGTGAGGGGGAAGGTTTGTGAGAAGTGTTATTGGCAGTGTGATGGTGGGGGAAAGGTATAGAAAAAGGGGAACGATCGTTTATTTATGACTCTTCAAATATGTGTTCTTCTGCTTCAGCATGATTATTCTGCGCAAGAGCGAGCACTCAAGCCACCCCTAAGTGGTTTGTCCTTTCCTAATTGACCGCTTCGACGGTATGTCTTATGCGTGGGTGTGCCCCAATGTACTGATCTTCCACCTTTGCAAGATTCCTTTTTGGAAACTTACCGCGTATGCGATGTCTTCTAAAACTTTCAGTTCTCTCGATGAATATTTTGTTCCACCTGCTTTGACTGGAAATCCACCTTTCGATTCTTACATATTCTTGTGAAGTGTCAGGCCACAACTATTCTTCTATATTATATATTTCTTGCTTGAACTAAATTATCGAGCCTGTATTGATAGGCGATGTTGCATATTCAATAGTACCAATATTAAATGACGTGGTGTAATGTATGATGGTGTATCGATGAAATGATGTTATACTGAAAATCCTTCGAGTCGAAGTACCTGAAACGAATAGTCTTTTCCATAAGTTTTTAATTATAGAAAGTTATTTCCATCGACTAGTCCGAATTACTCATAACGAGAACTATTTTATAAATTGGGGTTAGTGCCTTAGGGTCATGGTAATGTGACATCATTTCTAGTCATTGTTATACGTGATAGAGATGAATCCCTCATGGGACCAGGCCCCAAGTCCTTCAAATTTTGTGAGATTTCTTTCCACTGATCTCTATTCAAGGACGGATGTTTATTTTGATTGGTATCTGAAGTAACGACATGTTCGATCACTATCCCTCATTCGGGTACTCGCCGATAATTATTGCACGTGGAAACTATGGGTAAGAGTAACCCTTAACTATTTTAGAAAGAAGATCAAATGGATTTGAAAATTTTAGAGGTCCAGATTTTGCTCCAGCGAGGCAGGGTTGCCCCAGCGTCACCACGCTAGCGAGGTTCTATTCGCATCGGCGGATAAGCTAGATCTATGTTTGTGGAGTTTTTTCGCTCCTGCGCTGAGGTTTGGTGTCAAGTGCCTGCGCTTCAGCGGTCTTACATTTTTTCAAACGTGGACGCGCCTGCGGAGTCGGGTCTGCCAGAGCGGAATCGTTGTCTTTCCAATATAGTTAAATGACCTAAAAACGTCCCAATTCTAAAAAATGTTAAATCTCAAAGTTGGGGCTGGTCTAGAGAGCTTTTCTTAGAGTTTGTGCTTGAAACCATCCTTGGAGGTAAATCCATCACCCTTTTTGTTTGTGTTTCATACATTTAGGTCATTAATCTTGGGATAGATTACAAATTGAGGAAAAAGAAAGTATAAACTTTATGGTAGAATGAGAATAGGTGAATCTTGATTAAAGGGGTGTAATATGAATTAGTTAACCTTGATATTGTGAATAATTATTAGATTTTGATAAAATGACCATGTGGTAGTGTTTAATTTGAATATGGGAACCATTTTCTTATTGGGGGAAAATCTAGGGATGGCAACGGATCGGATCTAGACCGGATCCTATTAGATCCAGATCAATTTTTCATAACTGGATCCAGATCCGAATCCAAATCCATCGGGTCCATAAAAATTATATCCAAATCCTGATCCATCGGATCCACTGGGTTCACGGATCAAATCTGGATCTACATGTATTTTTTTTGGCTTGAATAATATTCCCACATGTTGAAACTTTATGACAAAATGAAACGCATTGTGCTTGGGGAAAAAATGATTGAGTTCATTCAATCAACCTACACAAACATGACACCATTCTTCCAAAATACTGAACAAAGTTTTAGCATCACAAGAAAATAAAGACGATTGACTTCATTAGTGATGCTGAACAGGTTGCAACTTTGAGCTAATTTTTGGAGGCTTTAGTGATGCTCCACTTGTATTTCTACTGATTGACTTCATTAAATAACATAAAACAATGTCAGTCATATATCAAAAGTCCCAGTTTATTTTTGCTGATCAAACAAACGAGAAAAAGATACTTAAAGCTTACGGCTAGCAGATTCAAGAAAGAAAAATTTAAAGAAGAGTGATAATTTTTTCTTTTTATAGAAATGAAAATATGGGAAACTGCAGAGAGCATATAGGTAAAAGAAATGAAACTTCAAAGACAAATTACATGGTTGTGTGACTTGTGTTTTATCCTGGTTCAACCCTTTACCCAACACATAAATTATGAAAACAAATTAAGAAAATACTTATAAAATTATATTCTAGGCTATGGATATATTTAATAAAAAATAGATCCACGAATCGGATCTGGACCGGATACGGATCTCTAATACAAGATCCAGATCTGATCCATCAAAAATGGATCCGGGTCCAATCCGGATCTGTCGGGTCCAAATTTTGAAGATTCATATCCTATAAAATGGATCAGGATCCACCGGATCCAGATTCGGACCGGGTCCAAGATCCACTGCCATCTCTAGGAAAATCTAGGGTTTGCAAATTGGGACTTTATTTAAATTTTGCAATTGAGGGTTCAATTGGGGTTAATTTTTCAATTAACTTAAGGATATAACTAGTGAGCCTGTTTAAAAGTCGTTTGAATAATAAAGTTTAGATTTTGACACCGTGAGCCCGGGGTGGATCTTAAATGTCTTTTGTATAGTTAAGGACTAGTCCTTGTATGTGCTTTGGTTTGGTATTAATGCCTAGTACATGTGTGTTACACTATGTTTAATACGAGGCATTCCGAAAGGGCAAGGTGTGCGTAGGTTGTTGACCATTCGTGGCTCCTACTCAGCTTTGAGGTAGGCCATAATTTACTTTCACTAGACTCTGATAGAAGTACGTAATTAGTTATAAATATTGAGGAGTATTGGGTGTGTTTGGGGGTCCCACTCAAACAGTTGTGGTATACGGTTGAGTGGGTACCGTTGTTGAACTGTATTGATGGGAGATTTGGGGAATCAGACTGCTGTTGATTGGACTTGTCACCATTATGTGGGCTTATCGCTATACTCGATTTTGATGTGTTTATTCATCACACATGCTTTCGATATGATACCCTAAATGTACTTGGATTATGTGTTATTGAATTCTTGAAAGCATGTGATATTCATCTCTGTACTTGGTTACATCTTATTACATATTGATTTCTTTCCTTGAATTGTCCTTTGCATTAATACACTCATGGTTCTGATGATATTAATATATGAGTGGTATGGAACTGTTATGGGTCTAAGAGATCGAGAAGGTAAGAACAATTATAAGATTTTTGGTAGCTTTATGTTGATGATGATACGCAGGGTGGATTGCACGCTTGCAATAAGTTATTTCAGTTAAGAACTAGGCTCCATTGCGAAATTTCCGAGGTGTATATGGACTTTTCGGGTTCTCCATGGGTGTGCAGTTCATAGAGTTTAAAAGCCTGTATATGGGAGATGGAAAGGTACCTGACATATGCATAGCACTAATACCATACATCATTTCATTGATTATCTGTTGGTGAACTAGGTGTTGGACTGGAATTTGTTGATTGGTTGAGTATTGTGATGGAGTGAATTGCAGGATTATTCTTATTGAACTGGGTTGGTTGCCATGCTTGACTTAATTTTCGTTATTTGTTTGGTCCTGTGATTACAACATGCGAGTCTAAGAAATTGTTGTTAAATTGTGGCCTGTAATCCGTGATGCTTAATCATAAATTAGGGGTACTGAGTACGCAGATGTGTTCTTATGGTTAAATGATTCACTTAGTAATGGATATAGTGAGGGATTGTTTGGCATGGTTACTGAGTCATTGTCGTGTAGTCCTTGCTTATATGTCTTATGTGTGGGGAGCTTCTATCTTGATAAAAAGGGTAAGGTAATGGTAATTACTTAGGATATATGAAGGGAGTCTAAATGAACTAATGTGTGTCTTTCTTGTATTTCCTGTATAGTCATGCTTGGGGAAGGAATAGGGATAATAAGGTGTTAACGAAGTATTTTCAACCCCTAGAGTATATCATGGAATGTTTTAAAGTTAACAGTTTAATGAACTAAGTGTCAACTTAACGAATGTGTTATCTAACCGGGCGTGTGAGGTCAAACATGATTTTTGGAATTAATAAACTCACTTGTGAATTAGGTAATTACTGTGATTGATGAACTTCTATGTGATTTGAGTGGTTTCCATGAACCTTATTGTGGAATGTGTAGTTATGCGACTAATGAACGCTTGTGTGAATTGGGTGTTTATATGATTAACTAGTCTTATGTGATTGTGAGGTTTCATGATTTCGGGGACCCTTATATGGATAAAGTGACTTAATGATTTATGAACTATATGTGGATAATATGACTTATTTAGCTGCTTGAATTGTTAGTGTAGGATTTTAGGTCGTGGCACATTACATATTGATTTCTTGCATTGAATTGTCATTTACATTCATACACTCATGATTCTAATGATAATGATATGAGAGTGGTATGAAAATATTGTGGGTCCAAGAGACCGGAAAGGTAAGAACATTTATGATATTATTGGAAACCTTGCGATGATCGTGATACGCGGGGGGAACGGGTTGCACACTTGCAATAAGTTATTTTAGCCAAAATATGGGCTACATTGAAAAATTCTGGAGGCGTATATGGACTTCGCGGATCCCATATGGGTGTGCAGTTCATAGAATTTAAACACATATATATGTGAGATGGAAAGGTACCTGTCATATGCATAGAATTTATACCATACATACATCATTTCATTTGATTATCTATTGGTAAACTAAGTGTTGGACTGACATTTGATGATTGGTTGAGTATTGCGATGGAGTGAATTGCAGGATTGGTCTTATTGAACTGGGCTGGTTGCCAATGCTTGACTTAATTTCAGTCATTTGTTTGGTCCTATGATTACAACATGCGAGTCTAAGAAATTGTTGTTAAATTGTGGCATATAATCCGTATTGCTTAATCGTAAATTAGGGGTACTGAGTACGCAGATGTGTTCTTATGGTTAAACGATTCACTTAGTAATGGGTATAGTGAGGGATTATTAGGCATGGTTGCTGAGTCATTGTCGTGTAGACCTTGCTTATATGTCTTATGTGTGGGGAACTTCTGTCTTGATAAAAAAGGTAAGGTAATGGTAATTACTTAGGATATATAAAGGGCGTCTAAATGAACTAATGGGTGTCTTGCATGTATTTCGTGTGTAGTCGTGCTTGGGGAAGGAATAGGGATAATATGGTGTTAATGAAGTATTTTCAACCCCTAGAGTATACCGTGGAATGTTTTAAAGGTAACAGTTTAATGAACTAAGTGTCAACTTAATGAATGTGTTGTCTAACCGGATGCATGAGGTCAAACATGATTTTTGGGATTAATAAACTCACTTGTGAATTAGGTAATTTCTGTGATTGATGAACTTCTATGTGATTTGAGTGGTTTCCATGAACCATATTGTGGATTGGGTAGTTACGCGACTAATGAACCCTTGAGTGAATTGGGTATTTATATGATTGACCAGTCTTATGTGATTGTGAGGTTTCATGATTTCGGGGACCCTTATATGGACAAAGTGACTTAATGATTTATGAACTATATGTGGATAATATGACTTATTTAGCCTCTTGAATTGTTAGTGTAGGATTATTTGGTGTCAACTTGATATTTATCTCTCTTTGCATATAGTTCATCGTTGTCAGCCTATGATGCCTATGGGGGTATGTTGTGTACTCATGCTACGCTTGTTGCATCTTTTACGTAGATGCAGGTACT
Source organism: Anisodus acutangulus (assembly GCA_029783415.1). Classification (NCBI taxonomy): domain Eukaryota; kingdom Viridiplantae; phylum Streptophyta; class Magnoliopsida; order Solanales; family Solanaceae; genus Anisodus; species Anisodus acutangulus. Next base: position 36,785,159 of record CM056489.1, read on the forward strand.
TGGTCTATTCAGGCTGGAGTTTGGTGCACGGGAAGTTGAGGCAGACTACTCATTCCGGTGTCCTTGGTTTTCATCTCATTTAGACTGCTCTCCTTCACTCGGGGCAGTGTTGTTCCATTTCTCATTCATCTATTGTATCTTAGAGTCCTTGTATAAGTCATACCAAGTTTTGGGAAAAAGAAGGTTGTATTGTAAGAATTGGTTATCCAATGATGTTTTAAATGATAATGATATTTTATATTATATTTCGTTCACTCTCGCATTTTCTTAACCTTCTTATATAGTTGAATTGTGATTGGTTCGCCTACCGGGGGGTTGTGAAGGTGTCACCACAACGCCCGTGATTTGGATTGTGACAAGGCGGCTGCCTAGGAAGTCACCTTTTAGGCCGCAAATGTTCTTGCCAAGAGCCCTATAGAACGAGTAAATAGAATGAAAAGGGATCCCGAGGAAATCGGGGAATGAACCTATATAAGGAGTCGTATTAGGGTTAGACTTACCGTGATATGTTTCCTTCCACCACTTGAAAGTGATACTTTTCCATGACCGGATGTTATTGGGGGAAGCACGAATAAGGCTGACAACCTACTCAAAAATCCCATCGATCAGTTGTGGCTAAACTAAAATGGCTGTAAAAATACAATATTTATATAAAAGAAGGTAATTCCTTTATTTAGAGCAAAATAAACAAGTGTGTGGCTAAAGATACTCGAGGGGTTCAACTCTTCTGGAAAATGATCAAAGAAGATTGATGGATCTGATCAGTATTGATCAATATAAACCAGGTTAACCAACCTCGATCAAAGTCATCTTCAGCATTGATAAGGCTACATATTCTGCGAAAGTACAAATGGATAATACCACCCCGGAAAACCTTAGGATAGTAAATAAGGAAAGGTGGTTAATGGTGAATGGTGCATTGGCACAATCGGTCAGCATCTGTATGCAATACACGAATCTCCAAATTTAAGGAGCAATTTTCCCCAAGCAGACTCTTTATAAACGACAAATGTCTTCAATAAATTTTAGGATTGGGAGTTTAAAATCGATAGTAAAAGGGTATGTATAAGCCATAGAAAACCCTTCACCATGATGGTGCATCCAGTCAATTGAATAAACTATTCTAATGACTGTATTGTATTCGAAGTTACAGTCTTTCATGACTTCAGAGAGATTTTTGGGAGTTATCAAAGATTCAATCTCTTCAACGTGTTCAAAGTTATCTTGAACACGAAGGTCTCCAGTGAATCGAAACCAGAAGGAAGAATTTCTGCAACAATGGAGTGCATGCCAAATTCTTGACCTTTAGGGGAAATATGCTCTTTCCCGGGGCGACAGTTCAGAGGAGAATCGTTATTATTGTCAGGATCGTGTGAAGGAGAAGACTTAGTGGATGACATTATGGAAGAATATTTGAAGAAGGGAGGAAGGTTTCTAAAGATTATAAGTTTGAAAAAGATTGTAGTTGCCTTCTTTGTAAGATTAGGACTTCTATTTATGATATGAAAATATAACGTTTGGAAAATTAGAAGGCGTGCATCATCATTGCAATACTTCGCATTGATCAGAGCAAATGGTCAGTTGCCCCATTTCAGAAGCATTGAAGAGATATGACATTTGATGTTTTTTCAATCATTGCGTTTCAAATTTGATGCTGAAGTATATGATTTTTTAACAACCTGGTGTTTTAATCCACTTTCCGAGTGCGCGAAGGACGCGTCCGGAAAGTGCGGGGACTATCTGTATAGGGAAAAATTCGTATAATATAATTATATTAATAATGTTGTTACACATGGCAGATGATGCTGAGTCAGTTCCATATCAGCTTATGACGCTACTGGTAAGGCGAGAGCAAGACCGGAGATGTACACACGCTACTGGTGATTCAGAAGTTCAGGTGAACCGTTTGATTTACAATGGGCGGCTGTTACTGGACCAAACATACATCTTCTAACGGAGCATTAATGGCATTTTAGAGACACTAATTACCCAATTATTAAAGTGTTCATTCTATTGTATTTATGAGGGCATATATCATGGGGTGTGTACCCATGAGCTCATGTATAAATAGGACGCATTGTTTCATTGTAAATCATCACATGCAAGTTACTACAATACACTCTATAATATTTCTCTCGATTACAATACTTTCATACTAGTCTGGGAGACTTTGCCCAGAAGCTCACACAAGGCTCATGCTAATTATCCTAATATTATTTACTAGCATTGTATTTTATCTAATATTATTGTCAGGTTAGTCACTTGAGATCCACGTGTTCTTGACTACGTATATAAATTAAATTGTATCGTTTTACGGGTAAATATTTGCTATCTCCCATCAATATAATTACTCCTAATGAGATAACTTTGTTCATAAAGATTAACATAAATATAAAGAATTCACCAAATACTTTTTGTCACTCCTAAGTTTTTTTTCCGTTGACCAATTGGGTGCATCAACTCTATATTAAGTTGATGGAATGATAAAAGACAAAAGATGTATGAAATTGGACCGTCTATATATTATGGAGCCAAAAAGAAAAGGCAAAAACGAAATGAAAAAGAAGAGGAGGAAATCACTTACAAATGTGAATAATTAATCACCCACTGAAATGAAATACTAGTCCTTAATTATAATTAAGTTAACTTTTCACACAATAAAAGAGAATAATACTGAGCAAGCTCTCACAAAGACCGAGCTGGCTTGACAGCCATGGCATCATGTCCACAGACCTCTACCTGCACTTGCTATATATTCTTCCCAAAAAAATCAAGAAGATGAATCCTCTCAATAATTTTGTTAAATATACACGGTATGCCCACGGTTTGGGCTAATGATTTGGTATTGTTTGTTATAATATTTTAGTGTAAATATTACATTATTAGAATTGTACACTTATCATAATTGTATAGTTAGTGTCCAAGTAGAATAAGGTTTTAGGAGTAGAATAGGAATAAGATTTTTCTATTATGAAAATTGTAAATTGTATATATACTCTTTCATTAATGAGAATAATCAAGGAATTATTTCTAATATGCATGTTGGCCAGTCCGTCTCGAGTCCAGAAAATTCCCAAAATCCATCCAATTCTTCCCCGAGTCATAGGCCGGTCACTCGTAGTCAACGGGGTATTTTTAAACCAAAAAGACATTTTAATTTTAATTCTAATGTTCTTAAATCACCCTTACCCCGTAATCTCGTGTCTGCGTTAAATGACCCGAATTGGAAATTTCTATGACCGATGAATATAATGCTCTTATTGATAATAAGACGTGGGAGTTGGTGTCCCGTCCATCTGGTATTAATATTATTCGGTCTATGTGGATTTTTGCTCATAAAGACAATTCAGACGGTTCGTTTGCAAGGCATAAGGCTCGGCTTGTGGGTGATGTTAAGACTCAGCAGGTTGGTATGGATTGTGGTGAGATGTTTAGTTCGGTGGTCAAGCCGGCTACCATTCGCACTATGCTCAGCTTGGCTCTTTCGAAAGCATGGCCCATTCACCAGTTAGGTATGAAGAATGCTTTCTTACATGGTGATCTCAAGGAAATAGTCTATATGCATCAGCCCTTCGGGTTAGGGATTCCAATTATCCTCATCATGTCTGTCTGTTGAAAAAGTCCTTATATGGGCTTAAGCAGTCTCCACGGGCCTGGTATAAGAGGTTTGCCGACTATGTTTCGACTATTGGGTTCACTCACAGCAAGTCGGATAATTCCTTGTTCATATATCGTCGTGGTTCTTCCTTAGCTTATATACTATTATATGTGGATGATATTATCTTGACTGCCTCTTCCGATGCCTTACGCCAGTCTATCATGACAATGCTCAGTTCTGAGTTTGCTATGAAAGACTTGGGGCCATTGAGTTATTTTTTGGGGATTGCTGTCACTCATTATGCAGATGGATTGTTCTTATCACAGAGGAAGTATGCAGCCGAGATCATTGAGAGGGCTAGGGTGTCATCTTGTAAGTCCACTTCCACTCCGGTTGATACTAAACCCAAATTGGGTGCTGCAGCTGGCTCCCCTTACGAGGATCCGACGCGATATCGCAGTCTTGCAGGGGCCCTTCAATATCTTATGTTCACGAGACCAGATATTAGATATGCCGTATAACAGGTGTGTTTGTCTATGCATGATCCCAGGGTTGAGCACATGAATGCGCTCAAACGCATTATTCGGTACATTCAGGGGACACTTGACTATGGCTTACATTTATATCCGTCATCGACGTCTACATTTGTCTCGTATACTGATGCTGATTGGGGTGGCTGTACGGACACTAGACAGTCTACATCTGGCTATTGTATGTTTCTTGGTAACAACTTGGTCTCATGGTCTACGAAAAGTCAGTCGACTTTATCCTGCTCCAGTGCAGAGGTCGAGTACCGAGAGGCAACCAATGTGGTCTCTGAATCATGTTGGTTACGTAATCTGCTTGTAGAGCTTCATTGTCCTATTCAGAAAGCGACTTTGGTTTATTGTGATAATGTTAGTGCCATCTACCTTTCTGGTAATCCGGTTCAACACCAGCGCACTAAACATATCGAGATGGACATTCACTTTGTCCGCGAAAAGGTCACTCGTGGACAAGTACGCGTCTGCCATGTCCCTTCCAGATATCAAATTGCAGACATCTTTACAAAGGGTCTTTACTCGGTCCTTTTTGATGATTTTAGGGACAATCTCAGCATACGAAGACCACCCGCTATGACTGCGGGGGTGTGTTAAATATACACGGTATGCCCACTGTTTGGGCTAATGATTTGGTATCGTTTGTTGTAATATTTTAGTGTAAATATTACATTATTAGAATTGTACACTCACCATAATTGTATAGTTAGTGTCCAAGTAGAATAAGGTTTTAGGAGTAGAATAGGAATAAGATTTTCCTATTATGGAAATTATAAATTGTACATATACTCTTTCATTAACGAGAATAATCAAGTGATTATTTCTTTCAAATTTTAAAAAGTAAATAGAATGAACAATAATTCCTTTTGTTACATATTTCCAGGCCTTTACAAAATGAATAATTGGTAAATGATTTATCTTTGACGTAGTCAAAGTCCCTGATCCTTCATTCAAGACTCAAAAGGTAGCTGATAACACATTAACAATAATGTTCATGACCTTAACTCTCGTTTCTAAAGCCCAAATGTAATAAGCTGTCTCTCTAAAAAGCCTCTCCAAGCCCATCGATGATGAATTACATTTTGGAATCAACTTCTGCAGGATTTTAACTTTCTTGTCAACCTCGTTACTCGATCTGAAAGAACCTTCTACACGTACCTGTCTTTTCATTAGAAAACTTCTACATCTTTCTTTCCTCATGATATGGCCTCTAATGTTCACCCTTTGTTTCCTGCATATAACCATGATCTCCTTTGCGTGTAATGACCTTTTTCTAAAACTTTTGTCCACAAAGGATCACTTATATCACACTTGTTAAGAAACTCAAGAGAAGAAATTAAAATTGTTTTGTGGCAAATGTTAACAATAACGTCCTTTGCAAAAGTTGAGTGGTCAAGAGAAAAAAACAAAGTATACAAGAGTAGCTAATATATGTTGCCAAGAGACGGATGCTTGATTTATATAGTAAAGAGTTGTAGGGGTGATTGGGTTGGTAGGTCATTAGCCATCACAGGATAATGGAAAAATATTCTAGAGCCGCAAAGTTGTATCATCATCCTAGCCACAAGTTAAAAGACTCAAATTCATAATTTAAAGTTTATTGATTCAACCTTTAAAGTTTTTAAATACTGAATGCATTATACTTATCAATTATAAGTTTAGAATTTAATATAATTCTATATTTCTTGTATGAAATGATGAATTCAGCTAAATTAAATATTTTCTTCGTTCAATTTTATTCGTTACGTTTCGCTTTTCGAGAGTCAAACTGTATGAATTTTGACCAATATTTTAAAACGTATTTTTTCATTATATTAATATGAGAATGCTTACAACTTATAGTAATTCGTATGGTTTTCGAATATCTAAATTTGAAATCTAAAATATTAAATTAATCTAATTCAGAATTGTTCCGAAGATTGATAAAATTGACTCTTATAAAGCGAAACGTGATAAATAAAAATGAACGTAGTGCACTACTAATTATGGCGGCATGATCTGCTAGAAAATGGGATAAAATGATCAATGGATGACGATTAGACAAGTGTAGATTAATTATTATATATTTATTATAGGGAATTAGAGTAGTTATTTATGCATTTGAAGCTTTAGGAGTGCATGTTCTCCAACTCAATGCACATGCATCCACATGATTCTTTTCACTATACATTCCTTCAAAACCAACCACATTTTTTCATAGGAATTAGTAGTCTTAATTTTCCCCTCTAACATACTGTTTACACAGGCCTGGCCTGTGGTCCTCTCTTATATTCTGTCGAGAGTTTGGATTGCTCCACCTAAGTAGAACGAAAAGAAGGAATTGGAAAAGAAAAAGGAAGCTATTGTGAAGCCTAGAAAGGCGGAAGCGGAAAATCGCTTATACCGAGTTCTCCAACAGCAGCTTAGCTTAGTAGCAACACTCTTTCTACTGGTGTGGCGCTGCTAGATGCTTCTGATCAATAGAACACGAAGAGGAGGGAAAAAAAAGCTTATGATGAGCATCTATTTGAGTCCATCATTTTCAAGATCTAATTTCAGTTTTTTCTTATGTAATAGAAATATCTTACAATCTGAAGTTTTACGCTTAAGGAAAGAAATGTTCTTGGTGGACGAAGGACTTGGGACCCCAGAACATACAATGAACACATAATTTCATGAGAACACCCTGGATTATTCCTTATAAGAGCCACTTTCCAAATTCAATGCACAGTACATAACGTGAAAGGGATAGTTCTAATTAGTGTATATCTTAACTATCCAGCTCAATGGGAGTGGCACATTACACGTCAGTCACTTTTTTTAGGGTGAAAAAGGGGGGTGCGTGTTTCCCGGTAGGAGGCTAATACTTATTTAAACATAATTTTGATACATCATACTACTGTACTATATATTTGCGGAGCTTAGGATGGACATGTGTCAATGTTTTCTTGACATTTTCTTTAAATACATTAATCTTACGTGGAGTACATTGTAAGAAATCTACTAAATCATATGCTTTCAACATCTAGTTCAATGAATGCTAGAGATACATGGCAAAACAACATCATTATCTCTTAAAGTTTTGTGGTTTTTTCTACTCATGATTATTCATGTTCATTTGAATAGGAAGATAAACTACAAAAGGAATTAGTGCCTAAGAACTTAACTTGAGTTACTAACTAAATAGCAAAAATTGCCAGTTGCCTATGTAATAATAATGACGAAAACAACAACATACTCAGTGTATATCTCACAAATGGGATCTGGGAAGATAAGTGTGTACGCAGACCTTACTCCATCTTGGGAGGTAGAGAGGTTGTCTGATAGATCATCGGCTTAAGGAAAAATATTTCAAAGAAAATAATGAAAGAGAAGTCACGGCAAAATATTAAAGATAGCATGACAAAATATTCTGGAAAAAGGGATAGTGGCTACAACAAAATACTATGCTAATCAAAGTGCAAGAAACCATAGATAGTAATATAAATCTAAAATAAGAATCTACAAGTGTAATACTACGACTACTACTATGGAATGATAAACTAGACAACATCTAACTACCTACTATCCTTCTACTCGAATATGTGTCCTCCATAACCTTCTATCTAAGGTTGTGTCCATAGTATGTAAGTGGAAGTTGTGTCATATCATGTCTAATCACCTTCCATCAATTTTTCTTCGGCATACCCCTACCTCTATTGAAATCATCCATAGCCAACATCTCATACCTCCGCACTTGGACATCCGTGCATATCATCGTCACATGTCCAAACCATCTCAGTCTCACTTTCCACATTTGTCCTTCACCGAGGCCACTCTCACCTTATCCCAAATATATTTATCTCTCCTAGAGAACCCACACATCCATCTCAACATCATCATCTCCTCAACTTTCATCTTCTGAAGTTTTGATGACACCTTTGTTGCTTCCAACCTTTTCTTCAAGTTCTGGATTATAGTCTTGTTTGTTGACTTTGCTTGACCATTTGCATTGGGATGATAGGGATTGGAGGTGATACACTTGATGTTCAAGTCATCGAGGAACTTCGTAACTTTGACCCCAGTAAAATTCTGGTAGTTGTTCAAGCTATCTCCTTTGGGATGCCAAAATGACAAATGATGTTTTGCTAAATAAAGTCCATCACTTCTTTCTGTCTGAGCTTCGTATAAGCTGCATCTTCAACCCATTTAGAAAAATATTCAGTCAGAAATATAATTTGAAATACTTGTCCCAGTGCTGTAGGTAAGGGTCCGACTATATCCATCCCTCATTTCATGAACGGCCATGGGTATATTACCGGATGTAATTCTTCTCCCGATTGGTGTAACAACTATGAATGACCCTGACATTTGTCACATTTCTTCACGAACGTTTTTGTATCTTCCTCAATCTGAGGCCAATAATAACCGGCCCTCATGAGTTTCCTAATCAAAGATTTCGCTCTTGAATGGTTTCTACATATGCCTTCATAGACTTCCCTCATCACGTAATTAGCTTCATTGGGGCCTATGCACCGGGCTAAGGGACCATAAAAACGCCGTTGATAAAGTTTTCCATCTACAACACAGTATCAGGCGACTTTGGTCCTCAGAGCGCTAGATGCTTTCGGGAGCTTCCCATTTATGAGGTAGTTCAATAATTCATTCCTCTATTACCAAGTTAGGCTGGTCGAGTTTACCTCATCGTAACCTACGGAATCCGGTGAAGAATGCAACAACTTAACAACCGATTTAGTTTTAGAACATTTTGCTTCTGTGCTGGAACCTAAGTTTGCGAGTGCATCTGCCTCTACGTTCTCTTCCAGGGGTATATGCACTGCTGTCCATTCTTGGAATCGGGAAAGTAGCTTCAAAACCTTCTTGAGGTACCTCAACATATGTTCCTCTTTGGCTTTGAACACTCCATGAACTCGATTTACCACTAATAGAGAATCACATTTTGCCTCAATTATCTGAGATCCTAAGCCTCGGGCTAATTCCATACCTGCAACTAAAGCCTGATACTCGGCTTCATTATTAGTTAAAGGAGAACTATGAATTGTTTGTCTTAAAACATCCCCAGTCGGAGTATGCAACACTATTCCCAGACTAGTCCCCTTGACCCTGGGGCAGTCCCCGAGACCAATATGGCTTCTTTTTCTGCCTAAGAGGTTACTCCCAGACTGAAATCGGCCACAAAAATCCGTGAGGACCTGTGACTTTGTCGCAGTCGAGGGTCTATATTCAATATCAAACTCACTTAATTCTACCGCCCATATAGCTAAACGCCCTGAAAACTCGGGCTTATATAACATGTTTTTAAGTGGAAATGTTGTTACCACAGAAATTAGGTGGCACTGAAAATATGGGTGAAGCTTTCGTGACGACATAACTAAAGAAAAAGCCAATATTTCAAGTAATGGGTATCAAGTTTCGGCCTCTGACATTACCCTACTTAAATAGTAAATATGAAATTGCGTACCTTTTTCTTCCTGTACCAAAACTGCACTTACCGCCACTTTTGAGACAGTGAGATATATGAGTAATTTCTCTCCATATTTGGCCTTGACATGAGCCGAGGACTGGATAAGTAAGCTTTCATGACCCTTAGGGCCGACTGGCATTCAGGGGTCCAAACAAATTCGATCTTCTTTTTTAAAAGTGAGAAGAACCTGTGAGTTTTTTCTGACGATCAGGAGATAAATCTGCTCAGAGTCACCACTCGCGTAGTCAACCGTTGTACCGCTTTTACGTCTTCAAGTGTGTCATGTATCTCTTCGATGGCCTTTATTTTTTCAGGGTTTATCTCAATTCCTCTCTAAAAAATAAAAAACCTAAGAATTTTTCGGATCCCACCTCGAAAGCACATTTCTCGGGGTTAAGCATCATATTAAATTTTCTCACTACCTCAAAAGTTTCCTGCAGATGACTTAAATGATCCACAACACAGAGACTTTTAACAAGCTATCGTTTATATATACTTCCATAGTTTTTTCTATTTGTTTTCAAACATTTTATTTACTAATCTTTGATAAATAGCTCCGGCGTTTTTTAGTACAAAAGGTATAACATTATAACAATAAGTGGTGAAAGTAATTAGAAATGATGTTTTCTCTTGGTATTCCGGGTGCATCCTTATCTGGTTAAACCCAGAATACGCATCACAAAAACTAATTATCTCGTGTCTTGTCATGGCATCGATCATTTGATCTATGTTTGACAACGAAAATGAATAGTTTGGACATGTTTTATTTAAATCCTTATAATCAATGAACATCCTAAATTAATGTGTTCCTCTTTTTAGATACTACGCCTACGTTTGCTAACCAGTTCGGATATTTTATCTCCCCGATTGACCTTATATTAAGTAATCTAGCTACCTCTTCCTTTACAAAGATGTTGCGGAGTTTGGCTATAGGACGTTTCTTCTGCCACACGGGGGGGGGGAGGGGGACTAAGACCCAGGCCCAACCTATGAGTTGCGACTTCTGGAGGTATGCATGTCCTATCCTTATGAGACCATGCAAAGCAATCACTATTATTTACAAGATAATTAAGAATTAAATTCCTGAGCTTCAGGGTTAATCATGTGCCCGGGTATACCTTCCTGTTGGGAGTTTCCTTGTGTACAACTATCTATTCAAGCTGTTCTATCGTGGATTTGGTGGCATCCAACTTGTTTGATACCTGAAAATATCTAAGCACCTAGTACCAATCTGAAAACTCCTCTTCCAAATAGGTTGATTCTGCTTCTGCCGGCGAAACCTGATGAATATCTTTCGATGTAGGCTCCGCTTTCTGTGATAGCTATTTAGGGGTTTTCACTGCCTCTGGTTCCTCTATGGCGTACATCTCTTTGGCAATGGGTTGTTCCACTTGAATTTGTTAGATCCCTTTCGGTGTCAAAAATTTCACTAATAGATGCAATGTTGATGGAACCGTCTTCATATCATGTATTTATGGCCTCCTGATTATAGCATTATACCTCATGTCACCGTTAATGATATAAAATTTAGTCATCTTAATGATTCCAATACCATCCATAGGTAGATCTACCTCCCCCTTCGTGGTTTCACTAGACGTATTGAAACCTGAGAGGGTTCTGGCAGCCGGAATAATTTTATCTGCCATGTTCATTTCTTTTACAACCTTCAACTGGATGATGTTAGCAGACCTTCTGGGATCGATCAAGACTCTCTTCACCTAGAAGCAGTCAATAGGTATCAAAATTACAAATGTGTCATTATTGAGGAAGATCACACTTGTAACGTTTTCCTCAGTGAAAGTGATAGTATGTTCATCTGATATCTCCTGAAATCTTTACTCCCAGGTTACTGAAATTTTTATTTCCTTAGTCGTAGTGAAAGACGTAGCGGCAATCATTGACCCACCAAAGATCATGTTTATAACATGAGGTGGCGCAACCGGATTAGATTTGTCCTCGGTGGGTGGTCCCCGCTCATAGTTGTTACGAGCTTTTTTGCTCAAATATTCTTGAAGGTGGCCCCTGCTCAATATTCCTTCCACCTACTCTCGTAGATGTCTATAATCTGCGATTTTATGCCTGTGCGTGCCATAAAATCACACTAAACGAATTGATCTCATTTATTAGGATTAGACTACAATGGTTTTGGAGGCGGGACGCTGGATGAGTTCTCAGTACCGCCACCATTTGATCTTCGTTGATGCAGTTGTACTCGAATAATTTCCGCTATCCGGGACTCTTAGTGGAGTAGTTAGATGAATTTCCTTTGTCAAAATTCACCAATCCAACATTGTTTCTTCTGGGACCTCCCTTGTTATTTATTTTCTCAATGGAATGAAGACCTTGTCCAACTCCTTCTTTTTCGGGAGTAGGATAAGGTTAGAAGTGGTTCTTTAAGGAGTTCTGGTATGTTCCGGCTCCTTTGTCTGATTTCCAAAAAATACTTTCGGCCTGAGTCCCCATCAAATCATCTTCTATCCAGATATTGCACTCATACCGGTTGTGTACATCTCCCCAGGTTATATCCTGGAATTTCAAGAGATTCATTTTGAGCTTTCGTGAGGCGTTCGAACTCAAAAAATTCAAACCCTTTGTGAAAGCCTCTACAGCCCACTCATCTAGGACAACAGGTAGCAGTATCCGCTCCTTCTGGAATCGTGAAACAAAGTCCCTGAAGAGTTTTGTTTCTCCCTGCGCAATGCAAAAGATATTCGTCTTTCATGTCTTCACTGTCCGTGCCCCCGCATGAGTTTTTATGAACATGTCGATAAGCTGGGCGAACGAACCAATTGAGTGCTCGGGGAGGAGTGAATACCATATGAAGGCTCCCCTAGCAAGTGTCTCATCAAATTTCTTGATCAAAACCTATTACATCTCCCGTTCCCTTAGATCATTTCCTTTGACGGTCGTAGTATAAGTCGCTATGTGCTCATGTGGATTAGTAGTTCCATTATACTTGGGTATGAATGGCATTTTAAACCTTTTGGGGATCAATTCTGGCGCAGCCTCTAGCTTATACGCCAACTAAATATATCTATCTCATCCGATCCTTCAACCACATGAGGGGCTCCCGATATTTGACTTAATCGGTACCGGAATTCCTTGGCATTTTTCTCCGTCTTCTCTACGTTGGTATCCACTTTGTTGGTCATGTCTTTCATAAATTTTAAAACCTGCTCCTGGAATGGATTTTCAGGAACAGTTTCGCTTTCTGAAGCACCATCATTTGTCGATCTATTTTGATCATTTTTGGCATCTCCGGTGGTATTTAGTGGAGGTGCCGGTGCATCTGTTGGATTACTGCCAATATTTTTGGACACGATATCTGAATAGAACCGCATCATGTGGTCCAACTATTCGCTCATAGCGGCATTCTGCGCCCTCAGAATTTGTATGGCTTCCTCAAGCGTCTCATCATTAAGAATATCATCCTGTTGAGTTTGTCCGCCTTTGAAAGTGGCTACGTCTGCAGCCATCGGGTCCTCTGGTACCGAAAGTTCTACTAGTAAACCATATGGTTCGAGTGGGATGTTGTTGGTGTTGTCCCCGATGTTGCGACTGCCTCCGTGTTCTCCTACTCCTGTCAGTTGTTCGTTCTAAAAAAACAAGACTTAAAGAAAAGATTAGATTAGTGAAAAGGGGTCACTTGTGATACCACAATTGTCCAAGCGTCAGGGTGGGTGCCAAACTATTTACCCATAAATTGGTACATTTGAATTTGTATACGTGGTCAAGGATGCGTAGATTTCAAGTGACTGATATGGCTACGATATTAGATAAAATACAGTGCAAGTAAATAATATTAAAACAAAGTAAAAAAATGGTTAGCCTGAGGCTGAGCATTGTGTTAGCTCCCGGACAAAGTAAGCAAGAGCATTCTTCTGAGTAGTTGCTTGGACAGTGGTTAAATAATCTTAACAATTGCTCAAACACTTTATTATAAGATATACTCCTAAAATATCAGTGATTTCAACGAAAATCCACTAGTTCTGATTTCAACGAAAATCCACTAGTTTAAGAATATCGTTACTTAAATTTTGTTCTTATTTTTAATGAATATAAATTTGGGACTAATATAAGATTATATTGCCGTTTCTTCAAAATTTTAGACTAGTATAATGTTTTCTTATAAGATTTTCAATTTGCTCAAATAGATCTTTAGACTATAGTCTAAAAGGTCCATAAATTGTAAATAAAACAAAAGGAAGATCATTTATTAAAAAGCTATTTAGAAAAAACGACAAAAATTTCTTGAAACTTAACATCTGTTTACTTTCTAATCCAAGGACAAATCTCTCTTATAAAGCCCAATCTTAACCGTATGTCAGCTCCATCTAATGAGAAAACTGGGAATAAAAAGCTCGTGACCCAATAAGTTTGAGCTTGGGCCTACGAAGTACACAAATAACTACTTGAAGAACAGGCCACCATTTAAGACATTGGAATTTACAATTTATTTAAGCTTTAGCCATTTTGGAATCAAACTTCAAACCTCGCTCTGAGCTTTCTACTTGAGTCCTAGTCTAAAGTGGGAATCGGCCAAATATAACTTCAGACCTTCGGGATGAAGTTGAATTTTTAAGTTTGAAATAGGAGCTTTATATCCGAGCTTGAGAAATCTCAGTTGATTAGTTACCTGCAAGGTGAGAGTTCGATTCTCCACTTTGTAATCCCCTCTCATTTTCCTTTCCCATATTCCTATGTAATAAAAATAAAATTTTATAAAAACATACCCGAGCCAACTTCTAACTTCAAATCTTCGGGTATGAAGCTCAAATTTTATCCTTGCCGGCCTTTTTCACCTTGATTAATTCCGTACTTGTTGTATTCAGGTGACTACGAGCTATTTTGCTTGTACGTTAGACCTAATAGGAGCTAATACAAATCATTAGTCTCAAGAAGAAGTAGCATGATGCATATTCTACACAACTAAGTAATACAAATAGCAGAAGCTTGGACATTAGAATTGGAAGAAGTAGCACCAGTAATAGTTTGCCCTCTTCTTCAAGTGTAGGCCTGAGCTATACTTCAAGCTCAGGTATGATGTTTGCCTCTTCGAATAAAATTTAAATACGTTGAAAAAATAGTTAATTTTTTAATAACACCTTTAGAATTGGTTAGTTGGTGCAAATCCTACCTAGGTTTGCCTTTCGATGTGCAAAAGGAAACCATAAAATTTAGAACTTTTTTTTGAGATGAAATTATTGTTACAAAATCAGAAGAGTTTAATCTTATATACGACATAGTGTAAAGAAAAAATTTACAACACCAGATCATTCAAAAGATATTTAGAGGATGCTCCTTAAAAACTGAGTTTCATAATCTTAAATAAGACAGGTTACCTGCTGCAACATATAATGAGATGATAATATAATTTCTTATATATATAAGTTAAATCTTACTAGTTATTAGCATTGAGTATCATCAAATCTCCATTTTACGTCTAGAGGGTGGTTTCTCCCTCTTAAAGCCCTATCCTCTCTCACCTTCTAACAAAACCAAACGCATACTCCCGTGAAGAAACAACAAAGAACCCTAAAATTATTCGTTAAGCTCGTGATCATTAAATACAACATTCCCTAGCTAGGCCTCCATGTATACATACATATTCTCGAAGAATATGAAACAAGCAAATTAGACACAGGTAAAGAGGCTGGCGGGTACATATGCTGATATGCAGTACTAATAAGCTAATTATACTGCTGAAGTAGAAAAGTATAAACATCGTAGAGGATCCGAAAACGTCATCGTTAGAGCCATAAATTTTCCGTAAGTTTCGATCAGACGATGAATATATTAGAAATGCTAAAAAGTAGCACTAGCTAACGATCGAAGTAATGCGTATACTGGATGTTAATTATTTAACTAATAATTGCCATCTATATGTTACAAGTGCATCATTATATTAGTAGCATGTATACATCATCTGTAGTCTTGCTTTAGCACCGTGGAGGGCATAAGATCCTGTAGAAGCCCCTGGTCAGCTCCCATCATTTCAGTAGTGCAAAAGCGTCTTCCTTGAGCAACAAAAGCAGAAAGATCAAGCTGATTATTCATGGCTAAAGGATTTGTCAACTCGTTGAAGGACTGATTAATATTGAACTGCATTGGCAGAGGGAAGGCCGCACTGGCAGGTGAAGGGAGTACTCGAGTTGGATAGCAGCTAGGGCGGGGCATGATCGTGATCATGGGGCTTGGATGAGTATGTTTTCCTTCGTAGGTAGTCACCACTATGCTTGGGTCACTGAAACATCGCTCTACTCTCTTCTTTACATTGCATGTTGCACTTGTGCAACGATAGTAGTTCCTGAAACAAAGTCATAATCATTAGGAGTGGTTAAGTGTGTATAAAGCTTTAACTTTAGTCTATTGGAATATATGCATATCATGTTAGGCGTATTTTATACGCCTAACTGCAGTATTTTATCCATATTCCTATCTTGTTTAGAAGACTAATCGCACTAAATACACCTAACTTATGTTAATTTTTGCATTACGAACTGATATGTGTGTTCTTGTCGCATCTAGGTACTCAACGTGAAAAATACAACGATTTGGAGCTAAAATGAGATGAAGCATCCGTCCGAGTGTGAGTGGTCCATGAACCTCGCCAAGCGAAGGTTATAGCGAGCTACTCGCTATACACCTCGTCAAGCGAGCTACTAAAACCAAAAGCAGTTGTAGAAAAAAAGTGTGAAGAGTGCAAAATGGACAACCAACCTTGCTGAGCGAAATTTGGGCTCCCCGCAAGTAAGGTGCTCCAAAATGCCAAGTTGGGGATTTTTTTATCTAAGTGTAAACTGGACATCATAGCTCGCTAAGAGAAGCCCATGGTGAGGTCCTACCTCGCTCTAGAGCTCGCCCAGTGTCCAAATGGCAGCGGGTTTTAAAGTCCAACTCCGTTAGGACTAGTTTTTTAGGGTTATTTTCCAACACTTTAAAAGATTCTTTACACAATTTTTTACCTAGGGAGAGCTTCAAACCGCCGTGGAGGCAGATTATTGAGTTTACCTCTTCTTCTCCTTACTACTAATTTTTATATTTTCTTTGAATGATTTGTTGTTTTTCATCCATGTCTATATGAAACTAAACTTCTCGTTCTAGTGTTATGATTCTTTCATGAACGTTGTTATTCGAATATTGATTTCAACTAATTAGCTTATCGTATTGGTTTATTTATTAAATCTTGAGCTTAATTATTTGTTTGCTTGGTCATCAATCGAATACTATCTTTGATTCTTATAGATTGAACTCTAGAAAGGAATACTGGAATATCAATAGGGTTAAATAGAGCAGGATCTCAACCCTAGGCATCGGGGAGCGAATTTGCGTCTAGGATAGATATATACTTAGTTCCCCCTGCTTGGTTGATATACAGAAAATATAAATGCATTTGTGTTAAGGTTCATGACCATAGAGATATAGGCGTGAAAGTAATACGAATATGCGGCTAGAGGACTCGAGAGATTCGTAGTGGTAATATCAACTATGTCAATCAGTAAACTAGATAAATTGAGAAATTGAATCAATTGATGAATACAGAGTCATTCTTAGATAGCTCTAGCCCTAGATTGATTTCATCTCATTGATAATATAAAAATTCGTTCTTTCTTGATTGAAGTCCATAATTTGTTTTCTTTTATTTTAATTAGTATATAATTACAACCTACGGATTTCCTCTCTTGTATGCATAATTCAGATTGTTTAATTTAGCTAATGGTTAATCACAAGTCTCTGTGGGTTCGATATCCGATTTCTAAAATTACTATATTACTTGTACGATCATGTACGCTGCGTATACGTTCGGGAGCAACAATGCATATCAAGTGTTTTAATTCCCAACGTGAACATATACATTTCATTTCCCTTTTTTAACTTATAGCAGCAACTAGTGGCGGGCCTAAGAAACTTTGACCGATCTATATGGTGTAATTTCAAGTGAAAGGATGTCAATTGACTCCTCTTGCATAAGGGTACCTCCATCACTTGCAGTATCTTACCAGTTACCAACTATTGGATATGCTTACAATGCAACAAGATTTGAGAGCTATCGCAAGTTGAATTACAGATGACAAAAAAATTCACATTAGGAAAATGGCTAAACACAAATGAACTTTTGAAAACGAAATAAAAAAACTCTATTTAATTTTCGATAGACAGTACCCTCGTACCTTTGTGAGTACAAATTAAAGAGAGCATCATGGGAAGTGTACAATTCTACTTCTAGTCTCGCTTAGAAGTAACATGTTCGAATTTTAAAGTACTCAAATGAGAAAATGGATCGTTCCATATTGTTCGGTAGATCCATTGTAGAATAATCGCATCTAATCGTGATCAAAGTTCGTCATCAAAACCATCACGTTTCTCAGGGTGGTCGGCAATGGGTTTTGATTTAGGAAGGATGATGTGATCGATGACTTTGTACACACGACAATGAATCTTAAATAATTCCGCCCAAGATGAATAATGAACTTTTTTCATCTCAAGAGTTATGGGAATGAAATTCTTGATGTTGTTAACTGCAAGAGCAGGGTGAAATTTAGGTTGTTCAACCATTGAAATTGGGGAGAAGGTTTGCAAAGAAGTAGAAGAAAAAAGAGGGGGAGGACGGCAGAGAGGGGGGAGGAGGGGTGCAGCCGACGGCTAGGGTATGAATTTTTAGAATTTGGCTGATGATACCATAAAAGAATATGTTTCATGTTTTTTCATTGATTATTATGTACAATATATATTGTTACATGATTATTTACATAGCTACAAACTAGGTAACTAGTCTTCTTAATTACAATCGTCATATAAATTAATCAAATATAAAAGATATACAATGATACGCGAATATTCTTGTAATATTCTATTAGTAACATGTTCGAATTTTAAAGTACTCAAATGAGAAAATGGAAAAGGAGAAAAAGGAGGGCAAAGACGTATGAACCAAATAAAAGCTTAACATTTCCAAATTAGATGTATTAGAGGTAAATATATGACATAGCTAAGAAGGAACTTTGTCGTAATAACACAAAATGAACAAGTAAAACGGGATCATTAAAATCAGTAACTTTCTACTCCTTCAACACTTACTAAACTATGCACGTAGTACAAAATAGTCACAAAAGGAAACAACTTTCTTTCCTTTGTAGGCTATACTGCTATAATATGAACTATAAAAGGCTTTCTCTTCTTTTTTTCAACTTGTTTATTAAAGCGATTATCCGCCAGATCCAAACTATTAGTAAATATTGGAGTAGATAGCATTCGAAATACAATTTTTGGAGGTTTAAGTGCAACGAATTATCTATAGTTAAAATGCCGGCATATAAGAACATATCCAGAACTAATCAGAAATAATAAAGGATTAATCAAATAAAAGGTAGCCCCGTCTTTTTATAATATACCTGGGGAAAGGGCTGTTTTTGACAGCTTTTTGGCCGTATTTTCTCCATCTGTAACCATCTTCCAGAAAATCAACCTCACTCTTAGTCATGAATGCAAATCTCGGCTCTCTCTGCTTCTTCTCACTTCTTTTCTTCGCTTTCAACCTGCCAACCCAAAAAACGCCAAACACTACTTAGCAAATTATTATCCTCACATGATCTAATTTTTTGAGTTGAGCTAGAGCTAAAAACAAAAATCTTTTTAACACAGAAAAAAGTAAAAATAGTGTTTTTTAGCTTAAGTGCAAGAAGTGATTAATAAGGACATACTGTTGTTTAGTCTTGGTCTGTTGTTGTTGGTGATGATGCTCTACAACTTCCCCATCTGCATCATCAGTACTATGAGGGTGGCCCTCAGAGGAAATGGAGGAACAATTAGGAGTAGATGGCATATTCAATAAGTTACATGATGAATCACCTGCTACAGTACTTACTGTAGATACTTGCTTTACTTGATCTTCAGATATACAAACTGCAGGTTCTACTTTCGGTAACTCAAAGACTGAATTAGCTGATGATGAACAAAAGTCTTGAACACCTAATAACTCCATGAACCCTAAAGATGATGCAGTACTGTAATCTGACATTAACCCTGTAAATGAATGGTTAGTCACTTGAAAATTATCAAAGAAAGACATTGGATGATGATCTTCTATTTTTATCTCTTTGTAGCTTTCCATTTCATTAATCACTGAGAGGCAGATGTGCACTAAAGGAAAGTAGATAAATATAAGGAAGGGAGAAGAGACTAGTTAATTAATTAGGCCAAGGTATATATATAGTGGGAACACACAACTGGATGGATTCTCTTTTAGCTTTTAGAGATATGGATTTGGGGATTGTGTGAAAGTGGACACAAAGATTGACCGGGTTCGGCCGGTTATAGAATTGTGTTTAAGTTGTATGGTTAGTATAATACTCCCTCCTGTTCATAATAAATATTCTTCTTCCCAATTTATATGAGGGTTAAATCAGTTTTAAGAATCAAACAACTCTTTTTTATACGCGGTTTCAAATATAAATTTTTTGAGTATTTTATAATAAAATTACATATTTAAAAACTATATAAAAAGTACTATTATAAGTCTGGATAATTAATAACTCACAATATATAAAAGAAGTTTGAGAAAATCGTAAAAGAAATAATTATTTGATTCCCAAAACTGATCAACTCTCATCTAAATTGGGACGGATGGAGTATCAAAATAAGCGTTTATCTATATAATTAAATAAGGTATTAATTATTATTTTTTAATTTTATTTCTATTTAAATAAATATGTGTATATGTAATCAAGTAAACTTATAAAATAAGTATTACTTATTTAATTAAACATAAGTTTGTCAAGATATATGTTAAGAGTCCCACATCGGAAACGGAAGGGAAACATGGACTCCTTATATGAATTTGGACAATCATCACCCTACAAGCTAGCTTTGGGGGTTGAGTTAGGCCCAAGATTCATTCTTTACATGGTATCAGAGTCAGATTCATTCCAATTCTTTGTTCATCGATGTTGGGGCCCCAAATTATATTATCCACGCTACAGTTAACAAGGTCTGGGCGTGTGGGGGAGTGTTAAGAGTCTCATATCGAATATGAAATGGGAACGTGGACTCCTTATATGGACTTGAACAATCCTCACCCTAAAAGCTAGCTTGTAGGGTGAGGATTGTCCAAGTCCATATAAGGAGTTCATGTTCTCATTCTATTTTCGATGTGGGACTCTTAAGAGTAGTCCTAGGTGTTAATTTGTGAGGAGTCGTGGAGGCGAGATTAGGGTAGCATAAACAGCCAAAGATTCGGAGGTGATCATAGGAAGGGACCCGACGAAATAGAATTTTGGTGGGAGTTTTATTTTGAAGGGTACGGGTAGGTAATATATTAAGAAGGTATGCAACCATTTGTAACGCGTAGACCCAAAAAGGAGGGAGGAGAGAAGCATGAAATAGCATGGTACATATCATATTATTAATTGCGCGAAGGATTCTTTCGACTTTAAAATTTTGAGGTGAGGTATGTGGGAAAGAGAATCGGAACACCATGCCATTGTCCGTACAAAATTTATGAAAGGGTGAATTGTTAAACACACAACCATTGTCACATTAAAACGATTTAATGTTCTTTTTAAATTGCGTTTTAACATAGGATCGAAACTCAAGAAAGGTGGAGTAGACTTGAGACTTATATTTGAGAGGATAGACCTAAAGAAAATGAGAGAAGTCATCTAATAGTACCAAATAATATTTATGACCCAGTTTGCTAGTAATGGGAGATGTCCATAAATCTGCAGGAATGATATCAAATTGAGAGAAAGTAACACTCAAAGACGATTTAAAAGGAAGTCTAACATGTTTTCCTAGTGGACAAGAATAGCAGTTATGGATAAATTTCTCTTTATTACATTGAATCAAATTGTGACTTCTAAGAAAGTTAAAAACTGGTGCTTATGGGTGTCCAAGTCGACTGTGTCAGATTGAAGGAGAGATTACAACTAGAGATGTATGTGGAATGACATTTGCAGCGGGATTGGAAGAGAAAGGATATAGGTCCCCCACACTATTGCATCTCGTAAGAGGTGTCCCCGTTCGTAGGTCTTTCATAGAAAAAACAAAAGGGTCAAACTCAATAGATACTTAATTGTCACTAGCAAATTTTCTAACAGAGATTAGGTTTTTAATAATGTTAAGATCATATAGGACGTTTTTAGGGAAATGGGGGGGGGGGGGGTGAGGTAGTGGAGTTTGAGTGGTGCCATAGTCTTGATTGGAATGCGATTGCCATTTCTGACCAAAATAAACTGAGAATCATTTCAATTAAATAATTGAGGAAGATTACCGAAGTTATGAGTGAGGTGGGATGTGGCGTATGTATCCATATACCAGGCATCGTCGGGTTGCTGTAAATTCATGGCATTGTAGGCCTGGCCCAGGTCGGTAAGGGTAAGGAGGTCGTAAGGTTGTTGTTGTTGTTGGGCCGTCGAGAAGTGGTCCTGTTATGGATAGACCATCAGATGTTGGCCTAGAAGAGGGCCCAGAACACTGGGTTGCTGCCACTGGGCAGTGCCTTGGGTCGAGACATTCATGTAGAAATATGGGGGCGAGGCCCAGGTTTCGAAAATAGGCCAAAGCAGTAGGTCGGCCCACTGAGATGGGTATTGGGCCTGCTGTATTGGTCGTCGAAACTGGACCATCCCCCACGTCATTTTCCCTTGCCACTACGGCTGTTACCTTGGCCTTTGTCCCTGTCGTCATCGCGGCTAATGGTTGTCCGTGTGCTACGACTGGTCGGCTGGTGTGGTGGTGGTCACTGGTGCATCAACTATCAAGGCCTTTTGATTATGTTTGTCATGTTTGGCACACCTAGTTTCCTCCTAGAGCAAATGTGACTAGGCCTTGTTAAAACTAGGGAGGGGATCGACTTGTTGAATCATTGTCGCAAGTGTATCATACTTACCATTTGGCAAACCATTTATTAGTTGCAAAATCATCTTTGTTTCTGAAATCATTGTGCCCACATTAGTTAATTAATCTGCACCTAATTTCAATTGTTTGCAATAGTCAGACATATTCGCAAAGTTTTCAAGACGGGTGTTATTGAATTATTCCTCCAAATAGACGGCACAAGTATGTTTGTTATCTTGAAAGATTTCCTCTAGTCTTGTTCATAGTTCGTGAGCCAAAGCACCTGCCTTCATAATAGTATGAAGTAAATCTGTGGATACGGTGCCACGTATCCATTGCTTCACGATAGTATCAAGTCGTTTCCACATTGTGTTGTCAACGTCAGACAGACGGGGTATGGTGGTGTCGATGTGATCAAGAACGTTGTAGGCACAAGCATGAATTTGAAATAATTCTACCCATGAAGAGTATTGTTCATCCTCTTGATCAAGAACCAAAGGGATAAAGTTGTTGATATTTGTGACGGCGAAGGCCGGATGAAAGGGGTTGGTAGAAGAGGATGATGTGTGACGTCTTGTGTGAAGGAGGAGGAATCATGAGAACTCATGTTGCCGCCGGAAATTTGGGAAGAGAGGGGAGGAGCGGCGAAAATTCTTTAGGGTTTGGGGGGTTGCCGCCGCAAAGAGATAAGAGAGGGATGGCGGCCGAAAAAAAAGAAAGAATTTTAAGGTGTTAGGGTTTTGGTTTCGTTTCCGATGTGAGACTCTTAACACTCCCCCGCACGCCCAGACCTAGTTAACTGGAGCGTGGACAATATAATTTGGGGGTCCAACATCGACGAACAAAGAATTTGAATGGGTCTGGCACTGATACCATGTAAAGAATGGATCTTGGACTTAACTCAACCCCAAAAGCTAGCTTATAGGGTGATGATTTTCCAAGTCCATATACGGAGTTCATTTTCCCATTTCGTTTCTGATGTGAGACTCTTAACAATATCAAATATTTTTTAGGAGCCGGTAGTATTTTCTTAAGAGATATGCCAAAAACCAATAGGACTTTATTATGGATAGGAGGGAATTTAAACTACAGTATCAAACAAAGTTATTTATAAAATAATTATTAGTAAATATTTATAATGAAACTTCAAAAATTACACCTTAAAATGATGACTGCCGTATTATTATAAATGTAATTAATTTATATAGCTTAAATCCTATAAAATTGTACGAACAAAGGGCTGGTTGGCGTTTTAATCATTTAATGCATGCTGGTCCAAGGACTGGAGCATGAACACTGGTCGACGCATTCAGACGGTAGTTTTGACCGGTAAACCGGTTATTGTGAGAGCGTGATCGATGATTGCGGCTTGATTTGCGATCCCGATAATAATAATCTTTCTTCCATCTACTTTTATACGCTTTGGAGCCAAATCGTTTTAATTTAATTATCATACTCCATACTCTCTCGGGTCACTTTTACTTGTTTATAATATACTTGGCATATTATTACAAAATAAGAAATAATATATATATTTTATTGCATTATCAATATTAACTAGTATATAGTTTCAATAAATTTAAAAAATGAATTATTAATGTTCAGAATAAAACATGAAAAAAAATTATTTCTTTTTTTATATGCTAAAATTGACAAGAATGAAATTTTATTTTAGCATAGTGGATAATTAATAAAAGTGAATGGTAGGGAGTATTAAATTTTTATTTGGAAAAGCGCAATGAGAACAGTGTCTAGAAGGACGTACCAGAGAATATGTCTCCTCTTTTTTTTTTAGATGAACGTACACTTTAATATGATCGGACAAAAGTTATTCCTATTATTGGAACTTTACTGATTAGGATATTTAGCCCATTCCTCCCACAACTTCAACCGTGGAATAAATTAGGTTTTCAAAGTTGAATATGCCTATTTTGGATTGAGAAGAAATAAAAAGAAAGACTTTTTAAATGATCTAGAACGACAATGGTTCCTAAAATTTGAACAGTTGGATCTTGTAGTATAATATATTAGCGACACTTTATAAAAGAAAAAAGTGAAAGGAGATGGTGAGAGAAGAAAAATATTTGTTTTATTACTGGATACTTGTATTTATATTGAATTATTTATATTAATGTCACTTCACACTAGCTAGCTAGTACCAATAATGAAATTTTCTTGTTTATAAACAGTAGATACTTCAATTTGAATAAATTGCTTATATATATGATGAATGTCATTTCACTCTATGTCAATTAATGAAATTGTCCTGTTCTTAAGCGCGTCTTTTTTTTTTTATATATAAAAATCATTCAAAGATGTATACCTTCTCCACCGAATTAAACTACAATACATTTTCGTTATAAATTTATCCCTTCTTTTCTCTCTAAAAATCAACACAACAGTGAAAACCAAATTTACCTTCAACTTGAAAATAATGTACAATAAAAGGTGAGTTAAGTTTAAGTTTTAGTTCCTGTAAATAGTCCGTAAAATTCGAAAGTTGGGCTGTTTTGTATCTTGTGTGTTTAGGTCTGCGTGGGAAAATGAAGCAATCAAAAAACGTTACAGATAGCACGTGTGGTTTACAAGAAAAGTCACTTGAATGATACTCCCTCCGTCCCAAACTATTTTTCTTTTTTTAATTTACACGTTCTTTAAAAAATATTAATTAAAAAGATATTTAATATATTTTATTTTTATTTATATCTAAATAATAATTACATTTCATTAAATATTTACTCTATTTATTGTCATTTTTATTAATGATAAATGATTAAATAAAAAAATAATTAATTATATTTTAAAATTTTAAAATAACAAATAATTTAAAATAATTATTTTTAATAATCACGATAAATAATTTAAAACGAAGAGAGTACATCTTGTGATTTTCCTCTTTTTAAGCAGGATCTTCGATCGATCCAGGTGGTCTTTTGTTGGATTTCACTTTTGCAATTTGCTCCACCTAAAGTCGGTGGAAACCTTACAACACCAGTAAAAAGCTTTAGATCTTCATGATTTTCAAAATGAGTCTTTACTCTATTATTAAGTTGTATAGGACAAAATTCGTATAGTATAATTGGGTGAATAATAATGTGACACGTGGCAGATGATACTGAGTCAAGTCCATGTCAGCTTATGGCGCTACCGGTAAGACACAAGCGGGACCGAAGGCGTCGTACAAACACATGGTACCGGTAATTCAGAAGGTCAGGTGAACCGTTTAAATTACAACGGACAGCCGTTACTAGAACGATCATACATCTTTCAACGGAGCATTAATTACATTTATTGAGAAACTAATTGTCTAATTATTACAACATTCATTTTCTTGTATTAATGGGGGATATTTCGTGGAATGTGTACTTATAAGCTCATATATAAATAGGACACATTGTTCTATTATAAATCATCATATGCAAGTTATTACCGTATACTCTTTAATATTTCTCTCGATTACAACATTTTCATACTAATCTCAGAGACTTTAATAAGCTAACACAACGATCAGACTAACTATTCTTTTACTTTGTCTTAATATTATTTACTTGCAATGTATTTTATCTAATATCATTGTCATATCAGTCACTTGAGATCTACGTGTTTTTGACCGCATATACAAATTCAACTGTACCGATTCACGGGTAAACATAAGTCATTTTCATGATATTTGTTGATATTCTTTATAATATGTGGATTTATAATTTTAAAATAAAATAAGTTAATTAATAGGTAATTGATATGATAGTATAAAATTTTCTTACAATAGGATCCTACTGTAAATTCATCTATATTTGATTCAACATTCGTACACCAATTATATGTCATATTCGTTAAGCTATATACATTTGCATAGGTTTTACAAGAAATTGAGAATAGGTGAAATCACTTGCACTTGTACGCTTTGACTCGACATTTTTTCAAATTGGAGAAAATTGTAATTGGAGCCCACCCATTTTGGATTTGTGACAACATCTGTATCCAATGGTTAATGATAACAATACTCCTGTTTGTATGTTAGTCTCTTCTCGTTTTAATGCTCAAAAAGAATATTATTTTTTATATTTAAAAATATATAAATTTTAACACTTTATTTTATAATTTTATAGTAAATATCATAATTTCTTTTAAATAACATACAGTCAAATAAATTGCATAAACTTTATTAGATATGACAAATTTTACAGATTCCTCAATTTAATAATCCTATATAGTACAAATTAATTCGGTGAAGCGAACTGGGGCACGATAAACGGATCCTCATCATCCATGAGAGCCCACAAATTATGTGGGGGCACTGGGCCCGCGTTGTTTTGGCACTCACATGTGTAGCCATTATTTATTGCAAGGATTCTGAAATATTCCACGTGGCCTAATTTCACGCGGTTTATGAATATTTACTCCGGGGGTGGGTGGGGCTTTTGCTTCTAAAAATGCACGTTCTCACCTCTTTCTTCTTCGAAGGCTAGAATAAGAAGTGTCATTTTCTCGTGAAATAAACTTACTCTCTTTATTATTTTTCGTCCGGTAAAACTGTTAGTCATGTATTAGAAAGTCGGGATTCGAGCAGTAAAAATAATCTTTTATAAAAATTGAGGGTAAAATTATGCTTTTTCTCCCGCCTTAGCTTCGCGGATGGAAGGAGGGCGAAAGCGTAGCACGTACGCTCTATGCTTTTCGCCAGCTTTCCCTCTAGGAAAAGACGAAATCACGTATTTCTGAGGAGGTCTGACTGACAGAGCTTGATTTTTCTTCCTTGACTCGAGACCTCTTTCACTGAGAACTAATTCATTGTCTACTGCTGCTCCCGGCCCCGTCCCGCAGCCGACCGATCTGCTGCCAACACTTTAGAAAGATCGTTTTTGTTCAACGCATAACGGAAGCTTCATATATCGGACTGCTCTTTTTTTAATTAGATAATGTCCAGTATTCACATTAGGCCAATTAAATCCGAATTCACATTGAAAATCCAACATTGGGAAGCAAAGTTGTACAAAAGCCACTCAGCACCTATAGAGACTCGAACCTAAAGCTTTTAACTTAAAGTATTTATCATTTCACCACAATTTTTATTAATTTGTAATAAATTTACTGTATATACTTTTTAGTAGTACAAATTTATTTCTTTGTTAATGTTATTAGTAAGAAGTAGACAAAAACATGAAGAGACAGTGGTACAATAGTAGTCCTTTTTTAATCCTCTTTATATAGCAATGTTTGACCAAGGTTGCTTCAAGTATACGTTTGGGAGCCAAAAAGGATATACAAAATAATTGGCCGTCAATCTCCTAAAACTATTTAAATGTAGTAAGATCACACTTTTTTTTTATATCCAGCTTCCCGGCTTACGCCAGACTATTCATGGAGACAGTAATCTCAGTCTCTTAGCATTACTACCAATAAATTGCGGGATATGCTTGAATGACCAGAGTTTGACCTACAAGGTCCTACCCAGAAGAGAGCAAATTGCTCATATCAGGGTTTGAACTCACGCTGCAGGCCTCCAACTGAATTTTAAGTTCCCCTCCTTTATCATTCAGCTATACCAGGGGGACAAGATGACACTTATCTTACATGGATGGTATACACGTTACATTAGACGATTCGTGTATTAAGGATTAGTAGACAACCTTCTCTCCTAAAACTATTTAAATGTAATAAGATCACACTTTTTTTTATATCCAGCTTCCCGGCTTACGTCAGACTATTTCTGGAGACAGTAATCTCGGTCTCTTAGCATCACTACCAATAAATTGAGGGATATGCATGAATGACCAGAGTTTGAGAACAAATTAACTGATATCACCTACAAGGTCCTACCCAGAAGAGAGCAAATTGCTCCTATCATGGTTTGAATCCACGCTGCAGGCCTCCAGATGAATTTAAGTTTCCTTCCTTTACCATTCAGCTATACCCGGGGGACAAGATGACACTTATCTTACATGGATGGTATACACGTTACATTAGACGATTCGTGTATTAAGGATTAGTAGACAACCTTATCATGTTTTATTCGACCATATAAGGACGACGATAGCTGGAACTTGCTGCTTCCCATATTCAGATTTATTCTTTATGCAAAAGACCTAGTGAAGTTTTTTTTTCCGCACAAATTAAATGAAAATATAAAAAGATATTTTTATATTCTATTTTATATAACATACTTTATTTTTTAATCTGACATATATTTTATACTTGAAATAATTTATCTGTGTGGCATTAAGAGGGAGCAAAGACCCAAAATCAAGGCGGTTTACAAGCTTGGAATTGTTGTAGCATTAATCTACATTACTTTCCCGTGAACCTTAATAGAGTTTCTTCTTTATTGGAGTTTATATTGTTTTCCCTATTTATTTTGTTTTTAAATTGAAGTGTTGAAACTTCTATCCTCCTTCTCAACACCTTGTAGAAGTTAATCGCGTACTGGTTGCTCAAAATATACATTCACACATTGACCA
This sequence comes from Anisodus acutangulus, assembly GCA_029783415.1. Classification (NCBI taxonomy): domain Eukaryota; kingdom Viridiplantae; phylum Streptophyta; class Magnoliopsida; order Solanales; family Solanaceae; genus Anisodus; species Anisodus acutangulus. The sequence goes on from CM056489.1 coordinate 36,814,031, forward strand.
ATCTTGCTTCGCTTATAAATTTTATGATAATTATGATAGCAAATATATTTTATATATTCCACGTATATTCTGTAATTAATACTTTAGTATAATTATGTAATATATATAAAAATTAATTACAGAATATATATATATATATATATATATATATATATATATATATATATTGTATTAATGAGAGGACTCCACTCAAAAAGTTACACTATTCTACATGGTATCAAGAGTCAAACCCTAAACACCCTCTCTAATAGTTCTCTCTTATTCCCCCCCCCCCCCACTCTAGCCGGCGGCGGCCCCCTCCCTAAAAACCCTAGAATTTGTTTTCTTCCACCCAAACCAACGCACCAATGGCTACTCCCGAATCTCCTACGGGTTCCTCCTCCACCCCCGTCGTCACACAAAATACCACCCACCCATCCTCCTCTCCTAACTCCTTATATCCGACTTTTGCCGTCACCAACATAAAAAACTTTATTCCATTAGTTCTTGATCAAGAAGATGGACAATATTCATCTTGTGTGGAACTATTTCACATTCATGCATGTGCATACGATGTGCTTGATCATATTGACGACCAACACCCCCCGCCCATTCGACGTCGACAATTTGACGTGGCGCCGACTAGACGCAATTGTCAAGCAATGGATTTATGACACCATCTCTAAGGATTTGCTTCATACCATCATGAATACAGGTGCTTCGGCTCGCGAGTTGTGGTTACGATTGAAGGAGATTTTTCAAGACAACAAACATACACGTGTTGTGTATCTCGAGGAGCAATTCAACACCACTCGTCTTGAAAATTTCGCCAATATGTCTGATTACTGTAAAAAAAATTAAAGTTGTGGCCGATCAATTGTCGAATGTTGGCAATCCTATTTCTGAGACGAAGATGGTCTTGCATCTCATCAATGGGCTACCGAAAGGTGAGTACGATACGCTGGCCATAATGATACAATAGGTCGACCCACTACCTAGCTTCAACAAGGCCCGGTCACAATTATTGTTGGAGGAAACTCGACGCGCAAAACAAGATGGACATCGCCAACAAGCTTTGGCAGCCACCGTCCTGCCGACTGCCACCACACCCACCGAACCACCGACACCCACCGAAAATCAACCACACCATAGTGGTCAAGGCAGTGGGTGTGGTGGAAGAGGCAAGGGCCGCGGAGGCAAACCCAATTCCAACGGCCCACCACCGCAGGCCCCTTATCTAGCAACTTGGGCCAGCCCCATGCCTTGGGCCAACTACGGAAATTTGGCCAGTGCTGGGCCTACGTCCAGCGGCCTCCACTGACTAGGCCCACCTTGCAGCGGCCTAGCAATAGCATCCCACTACAGGCCCTCTCACCCCAACCGAATTGACACAGGCCTATAGCTCGATGAATATTACACAGCCCGACGATTCTTGGTCCATGGATACAGGTGCAACATCCCATCTCACTCACACCTCTGGTAAACTTCCTCGATTATTTGATTTATAATATCCTCAACATATTTTGGTAGGTAATGGAAATCGCATTCCAATTCACGGTTATGGCACTACTCATACGCCTAAGCCTCACCCTCCATTTTCCCTCAAATACATCCTTTATGCTCCTAACATATATTAAATTTAAGTTTGCTATTGATAATTCCGCATCTATTGAGTTTGACCCTTTTAGTTTTCCTATGAAGGACCTACATACGGGGATACCTCTTATGAGATGCAATAGTGTGGGAGACATATATCCCTTCTCATCCACTTCCATTGCTCGTGTAACTTCACATACCTCTCTAGCTGCAATCTCTCCGTCAATTTGGCATAGTAGACTTGGGCACCTAGGAGCACCTATTTTTAGCTTTCTTAGAAATAGAAATTTCATTCAATGTAATAATGGGAAATTGACCCAAAAATGTCATTCTTGTCCTTTAGCGAAGCATGTTCGACATCATTTTAAATCCTCTCTTAGTGTTACCTTTTCTGCTTTCGATATTATTCATGTGTATTTATGGACATCCCTTATTACTGGTAATTTGGGTCATAAATATTATTAGATATTCTTGAATGATTTCTCTCACTTTCTTTGGATTTATCCGTTAAAATATAAGTCAAGGTTTACTATATTTTTCTTGAATTTCAAGCTTATGTTAAAACTCTATTTGAAAAGACCATTAAAACATTCCAGTGCGATAACAATCGTGAGTTTAACAATTCCTCCTTTCACAAATTTTGTGCCACATACGAAATGGTGTTTCGATTCTCGTTCCCTCATACATCACCTCAAAATGGTAAAGGCGAACGAATCCTCCCCACCATAAACAATATGATTTGCACCATACTATTTCATGCATCTAACCCCCCCCTCTTTTTATGTTTATGCACTCTACATGGTGGCCCTACCTCCTTAATATATTACTCACTCGTACTAATCGATTTAAAACCCCAATCGAAATTTTATTTCTTCGGATTCCATTATATGACCACATTCGGATTTTTGGGTCCCTATGCTATCCTAATCTCGCCTCCACGGCTTTTCACAAATTGGCTCCTAGGACCACCCCGTGTGTCTTCTTAGGTTTCCCGTTGAATCATAGGGGTACTTGTACTATGATCTGTCCACTCGTAAACTAATTGTCTCTCACCATGTCACGTTTGTATAGAACATCTTTCCATTTACCTCCATCCATAAATTCCAAGTCACCGACTATACATTCCTTAACGATTTGAACACCTCACTTATCCTCCAAAATGACATTTAAACCGCCCCGCACCTGCCCATATCCCATCACGATCTTTTGTCACGACCCGACGCGACTAACCGCCCTAATGACGTCATTACACTAACCTATCACACATAATCTAACTAACACTTAATGAGTCTGAAATTCGGCAGCATAACGCTGCAATAACAACATATGCCAGGGTAGGCGAGCCGACAAGGCTGCCTTTACCCCCGAATGTAATTGCCTCCTGAGGAGTCACAACTAGCCAACACAATATACAGGCAAGCCGACAAGGCTGCCAACAGATAATATAACATATACACGGGAACACCCCCAACATAGAGTACAATGATATGGTTGACCGAAACAGAGTTATAACCCTTACATAAGTACAACACACCACTGTCTACAGACCTCTATAAGAAGAACAACGACATATGACGGGACAGGGCCCCGTTGTGCCCCTAAATACAAACATAAGTCTAAAAGAGGTTCGGTACCAAAATGACAAAGCTCTGGATCAAAGGAGCTTCCCAACCTGCTGAGTAGGAACCTAAATCGGAGGATCACCAAACTGAGCACCTGTACCTGCGGGCATGAACGCAGCCCCCCGAGGAAAGGGGGTCGATTTAAATAATGTACTGAGTATGTAAACATGAAATACTGCATATGAGATCATAAGTAGCCAACAGAAACAGGAGATCAATATAAAAGTCAAGATCCAAATCCAACTGTGCCATAAACAATAAAAGTCAGTTGCCTTATAAAAATGAGAGTCAAGTCAAGAAAACATGAGTGCCTGTCCATATACATATATATATATCTGTAACGTAACCCGACCCACTAGTGCGGGACTCGGTGGAATCATATCATAACCCGGCCTATGCTGGGACTCGGTAAAGTCATATCTCATCTATGGATCCATCCTACGTAACCCGGCCCTCTACTGAGGGTCTCGGTGAAAAATGCAAGGCTGTGCACGAACGTAACCCGGCCCGGGACTCGGTGAGGTGAAGTAGTAACACTTAGCACGAGTAGATATCATGAGTAACCATATGCAAGTAAAAATTATCATCTGACTCTCAATAAAATCATTGTAATAATGTCATAATAAACTCTTTGCTGAAAAATCATAGGCACTTCTCATAACAATCCTCTTTAGGAATTAAACTGTATAAGAATCAAGTACGTCCGTCATACCTTCATTAAATAAAAATCATGCCAAAGAAAGAAGGAATAGTTCACATACCTCTTAGATGAACTAATCAACTCTATATTAGAGTACGTCTCGATTTAGAACTTCAACCTATAATAATGGTAATATGTTCGTCAATTATATGATCACTAGCATACTTTATATCGAATAACGACTTCTTATTTTATAAAAATTCGGGCAGCACTTCCAGTGTTTATACATGTTTCCACAACTTTCAAACGAGGCTAATAACATCAATAAACAAGCACCAATTAAGGGCACAACCAAAACAACAATAAAGGGAATTTACACACCCACTTCTCATGTAAATTTAGCATCTTAATCCACCTTAAAAACAGCCCACAAAACAGTCCATGTTCCAACAACAACGAGGGTAGAATGTGAAGCATTTCTATGCCTTTCTACACCCTTATTCCTTTAGGACTTACCTTAGCAATTACCACACTTAAACATGTATAATGGTGATTAAATTTTCAGAATTATAACACCACAAAATAGTCCCTAAAACAGTTCATATACATCACAACATGTCCAACAATTTCATGCAAGTTCTTGGTCACAACATGTCATAATTCCATAACTCTTATCGTAATTCCTATAATCCAATTTCGGATTTCAATACTTTCATATAACTAATTCCAACTAAATCTCAATGTTTCCTTTCAATTTCATCATGCAATTAGTGATAATAATAACAACAATAACCAACGAATCCAACAACACCAAAATCTGTCCCAAATTGGCAACTAGTCCAAAATTGTCACATGCAATGCTTAAATTTCAATTCTTCCTTAACACAAATTCATTACCTTAATTCTAACAACATGCATTCCAATTATATCATAGAAAGAAGAATTTTTATACCTCAAATTCGTTCAAAACAGTCCGCAAATTTTCTGCCCATTGTTTGTCCAAAATTCCCACTGTTTTGTAATTTTTCTCCTCTTTTTTGTTCACTTCTTCAACTCCAATTGACATGCAAGTGTTCTACAATGTTAAGACATCATCCCTACATGCTTTTCTTCCAAAATTTCATTCCAAAAATCTCAAATTTCTGGGCAAATTTTCGACCAAGTAGTGGCTGTTTTGCCACTATTTTTGGTGTTGTTTTGCTTCTAATTTTTGGTGAAAAATGTAGTCTAGGAAGAGAAGATAAAAACCTCAAATTTGGCTATGTGGTTGGGGGGGGGGGGGTTCTCGGCTAGGGTATGGGGAGGAGATGAGAGTTTGTGTTAAGTTTGGAATTAAGAAGATGAAAGATGAAGAGTGTAGGTTATAAAAAAATCTGAATTTTCTTTTTTTTTTTCACTTTGGCCCCCAAGTTCTTCAATTAATAAATCTCAAACTCACTTCTTTTAATTTCCAAGAATTTCATAAAGCCTCGTATCCTCAATGTCATAATTTTATAATACAATACTATTCCATAACTCCATTGGAATAAATTCAACTACTAGGATTAATTCTCGTCGTCACGTGTATATCACTAAAGAAAAATTATTCCGGGATAACATCCGTTTATACACTAATTTCCCGTATTAACATATGTAAGCGTTCCTTATATTCAATATCCGAATCTTACTTCCTTAATGACGTTCTTAATTATCGTCTTAATCATACGAGGTGTAACATACTTCCCTCCTCAGAAACATTCGTCCTCGAATGTTCATAATAAGTCTAATGCTAGAGAAATTTCAGCAGAGTCTTCTTTACAACTATGCCTATCCGCCTATATTCAGCCAACCAACAGATGCCACACAGGGCCACAATATATCACACATATGCAATTCACCAATTACAATAATCAAATGGGGAGTTGAATTGAATTACCTGGAGGCACATGGAACAAATGAGGATACTTCTTCTTCATCTCATCCTCTGCCTCCCAAGTCATTTCCTTCCTATTGTGGTTCCTCCACAATACCTTGACGGAAGCCACATCCTTCGTCCGTAATCTCCTGACCTGGCGATCAAGTATGGCTACGGGGCTTTCCTCGTAGGACAACTCTTCTGTCACCTGGACGTCATCTACTGGGAAGACTCTGGAAGAATCACCAATACACTTACGCAACATAGATACATGGAAGACTGGATGTACTGCTTCCAAATCAGGCGGTAGATCCAACTCATAGGCAACCTTGCCTATCCTACGAATGATCTGGTAAGGCCCAATGTACCTTGGGCTAAGCTTCCCTTTCTTGCCAAACCTCATCACACCCTTCATGGATGACACCTTTAGGAACACCCAATCATCAACCTGAAACTCTAAGTGTCGACATCGATTATCAGCATATGACTTCTATTGACTCTGTGCTGCTAATAACCTCTCCTGAATGAGTTTCACCTTATCAACAACTTGCTGAACCATGTCTGGGCCGATCAACTTAGTCTCACCTACATCAAACCAACCAATAGGTGACCTGCGCTTCCTCCCATATAAAGCCTCATACGGTGCCATCTGGATGCTAGAATGGTAGCTGTTGTTATAAGCAAACTCAATGAGTGGTAAATGGTCATCCCAACTACCTCTGAAGTCAATAATACAGGCCCTCAGTATATCCTATAATGTCTGGATAGTATGCTCTGCATGCCCGTCCGTCTGAGGGTGAAATGATGTGCTGAGACTCATTTGTGTCCCCAATCCCTTCTGAAATGATCTTCAGAAGTTAGCTGTAAACTGAGGGCACAAGTGATCATTCCAGAAGGGATTGGGGACACGATCATTCCAGAGCATACTATCCAGACACTAGAGGATATACTGAGGGCATGTATTATTGACTTCAGAGGTAGTTGGGATGACCATTTACCACTCATTGAGTTTGCTTATAACAACAGCTACCATTCTAGCATCCAGATGGCACCGTATGAGGCTTTATATGGGAGGAAGCGCAGGTCACCTATTGGTTGGTTTGATGTAGGTGAGACTAAGTTGATCGGCCCAGACATGGTTCATCAAGCTGTTGATAAGGTGAAACTCATTCAGAAGAGGTTATTAGCAGCACAGAGTCGACCGAAGTCATATGCTGATAATCGACGTCGACACTTAGAGTTTCAGGTTGATGATTGGGTGTTCCTAAAGGTGTCACCCATGAAGGGTGTGATGAGGTTTGGCAAGAAAGGGAAGCTTAGGCCAAGGTACATTGGGCCTTACCAGATCATTCGTAGGATAGGCAAGGTTGCCTATGAGTTGGATCTACCACCTGATTTGGAAGCAGTACATCCAGTCTTCCATGTATCTATGATGCGTAAGTGTATTGGTGATCCTTCCAGAGTCTTCCCAGTAGATAAAGTCCAGGTGACAGAAGAGTTGTCCTACGAGGAAAGCCCCATAGCCATACTTGATCGCCAGGTCAGGAGATTACGGACGAAGGATGTGGCTTCCGTCAAGGTATTATGGAGAAACCACAATAGTGAGGAAATGACTTGGGAGGCAGAGGATGAGATGAAGAAGAAGTATCTTCATTTGTTCCCTATGCCTCCAGGTAATTCAATTTAACTCCCCATTTGATTATTGTAATTGGTGAATTGCATATGTGTGATATATTGTGGCCCTGTGTGGCATCTGTTGGTTGGTTGAATATAGACGGATAGGCATAGTTATAAAAGAGACTCTGCCAAAATTTTTCTAGCATTAGACTTGTTATGAACATTCGAGGATGAATGTTTCTGAGGAGGGAAGTATGTTACACCTCGTAAGATTTAGACGAGAATTAAGAACGTCATTAAGGAAGCAAGATTCGGATGTTGACACCTAATTTTGTCCCATCTTTTATGATTTTATTCGTAATTTTTTATATTTTGGACACTTTTAAAATAATTTTAAAATATAGGCATATATGTGTATATCTTCGTATTATTATTATTATTCGCATATTTTATATCATTTGCATTTTATAATAATCATAAGTTATTCTATGTTATTTTATTCTCACAAAATTGCACCGCATTTCCCTTTTTATTTAAGCATTAAACATTTCGCAAATATTATATTTTAAATAATTCACATCTTTTACAAAAAATAATATTTTTTATATTAAGCCCCTTTTATATTTTTATCCATAACCCATTTTTCATTTTTCCAACCCAATACAATTTCTACCCAACCTAAACTAAAACCCATTTTTTCGTCCAAGCCCAATCCCCAAATTAAAAACCACCAGCCCAATACCCATTCTCTCCCAACCGGACCAGCCCACTCCCCAATCAACCAACCCGTCGGCCCACCCGAAAACCCCTAAACCGGCCCAACCCCTTACCCCTTTTAATTCCCCAAATACACAAAATCCCCATTTCCCAGAAAACAAAAAAAAAACCCTAAACCCTTCTCTCCTTCAACCCAAACCCGCACGCCATCCCTACACCCACACCTCCGGTCACCTCATCACCAAACCCTGACACCACCACGCCCCTCCCATCACTTCACCATACCCTATCCCCCAAAATCCGCTTCCAAAATTCAGAAATCTTTGCCTTTAATTCGAATTTCAAACTCACTTCGACGAGCTGAATGTTGGGGGGGAAACCCATCTATAAATACCCCCCTTGTTCTTCATTTTGAAGAGGTTGGAAAATCCGTCTTTGGAGGTCCGAAAATCTGTCTTTGAAGGGGATTTTTGGAGAAATTTCGGGTCATTTTTCGGTCTGAAATTTAAGAAAAAAAAGGGGTCCGAAATCTCCTCAAAGGTTTGCATTATCTTTTGTTTGTTTGTTCTTCACTAAAATAAAAACCATCCAAAATCTTTGTTTGTTCTTCCATGTGTTCTTCAACTTAAAGATTCCGAAATATAGGTCGAAATTATTGGTTTTGTTTGTGTTGAAGAATCTGGATTTTTAGCTATTTTTTTGTTTTTTTTCGGTTCAATTCGGGTCGGGTCACCTGCGGATCGGGTCGGGTCATTTCGGTCGAGACCAACATCGAGAAACAAGATCCTTTTGAATTACCAATTGAGGTGGGTGATCAAAAATCCAAAATCTGAATTCTAAACATCTCCGAAGCGGGTCGTCGATTCAAACAAGCCTCGGTTCATTTGCCGGAGAAGGTCAAGAAAATACAAATTCCTCTCAAGATGTTTTCTGTATTTTTATGTGTTTTGTTGTTAATTATATGATAAGATAGTCATTTTTGCTATTATGTTCATTATTGTGTCAAGTATGTTAGCTGGTTTAATCGGCAATTAATGTTTAGAAATGCTTTCCTTGTATTATCAGATTTATACTTAATATGGTAAGAAGCTTTGTGTGTGTGTTGATTTTATGGACATCGTGTGATCATATTGGATTCGAATGTTGAATCATACTTATTTTCTTGAGTCTCATCGAACTGATAACACACTTGCCTTACCTGTTTAAGTGTTAAAAGGCCTCGATATTAACATGTGAAGTCTCCCAAGTTATCTTGTATCATGTCCTACCTCTAGAGTTTGCTTGAATGACATTTACATTAGTGATTTGCATTATTTGAACCAGTTTATACCCTGTTAAGCCATAGTTTCCAATGCATTCCATATGTGGTTTGTGATTATGTTTCATGAAGGAAGCATGTATAGGGTATAGTCCAAATGTTAAAACTGCTTAAGTGAATAGAAAAATCTAAGGAATGGTTTAAACTTAGGGATATGAAGGTCTTTGATTCTTATTGAGTTATGCATTATCTACATGTGAGTGTGGGTTGTCTTTTCTTGCTATGGATCTGAATTACAAGCATGCCTATCTACGTCAAACAGTTTGTTGAGTAAAGGACATGTTGCGGTTAATTCTAGTTTTGTTCGTGTTGCTACTGCTAAGTTCCCTCTGATGTATGATAAATAAGGAGTGATTATATGAGACTGCAATGATTTTTGATTTCTTGCTAAGGTTATAAACTGGTTCTGTCTTTCTGATTCTTGATTAGGCTTGACCTAAAAATCAGGAAACATGCTATCTGATCTAGAAAAGTTGCCCCAAGTTCTCTGTGTCAATATATGTTGCTTGTTCCTTTAATATTCGATGTCTTGTACATGGATAAGATAATGTAATTTGTTTGACTTGGTGTTGAGACATCTGAGTATTCTTTTTTGTTATGCCTGGATCTACTCTTCATACCTGCACTGGCCTGATATTAGTGCAATTGTTTCATTTCTCTTGTTGGAATTGAGTCTGCTCATTCTGCCTAATGCTAATTCTGCCTAATGTTAGTGTGTGCTATCCATTAAGTGTCAAGATGTCTCATCCTTTAATGTGAACCTCCTGAATCATGACATGCCAATGACTTGCCTAGTTTGGTTCTACTTAGATCATGCCTAGGCTACTATTTGGACCATTTTGTGCTATGACAGGTGTACCTACATGTATGCTAGCCTGATTAAGCAGTGTTCTGCCCCAGTATGTTACATTGATTAGTGTACAGCATGAATATGTCCATATATGTGTAATTAGACCACCAATGGTTCTGTATAATCTAAGATATTATTCCTAAAGAGTTAGTTAACTATTTCTGCATGTTAGTTATGTTTGATGTGCTGAATACACATTTGCCTTGCCTAGTAAGTCTAATAAGTATGATATGTTATGAGTTATTCCTCTAAGTGTCAATATGTCCAATACATAACAAAAAATGGTCTTGTGTGCTTAGTATAGCTTAAATGATTCTGTACCTCTTTGAAATTGTGTCCTAAATAGATATTTGCCCATCTCCATGTCCTAAAATGTCTTCTGAACTAATCATCTATATGTCTTTAGCTATCTAAATGCTAGACTGCATCCATGACAGCATTTAATTCCTTCTGAGTCATTTGGTTTACCATATTAGTATGTTAACTGATCTGTGCACATGTGTGTATTTAGCCAGTCCCGAATTGATAGTTCCCTTGTTTGAAATCTTTTTTATTATATTGTTTTGCTGGCTGAAATTCGAGGCAAGCTTTGGGTTGGGTTTAGCCTTCTTCGATAGCCTGCCATGCCTAAGGTTCAAGAAGCCTTTTGAATCTTGTTGCGGCATCGGAAATGAATGGTGGTAGCCCCCCTCTTTGTCTTCTTATCTTTCAAATTTGAAGTTTAGAGTGACTGGTCTTTAAGTTTACCTTCCCCTTTATGTCTTTGCTGTGCTACCAATAGTTGTGGTATCCAGCTGCACCTTGAGATTCTGGATATATGTCATCTTTAAATAATGCTAGTTATGGGTTTTGTTGCATTTTGGCTGCTGATTCCGAGACTGCCAGTTGCTGCAATACTTGGGCTGATTACTGCACTTTTGAGCACTATTCTGCTGCTGCGTTTTCCGCGCACAGCTGCTGCAATCTTGACCATTTACACTTCTTTTCGGAAGCATTTTACTGCTGCATTTTGAGCTCATTTGATGTCTTATCACTGCTGTATTTTCAGCACAATTGCTGCTGTTTTTCTTGGCTAAAAGCCTGCTACTTTAGGTTGTTTCGGACAGCCCACTACTTCTGCGTTTCAAGCCCACTACTGCGTTATTTTTAAACCCAATTGCTGCTGTTTTTCTCGGCTGAAAACAGCTGGTTTAAAACGGCTTTGGAAAACTGCAATATTTCGACTTTACTGTTTTTACTGTTTCGAATAAATACCGCGTCTGTTCGGGCGCTGTTTTTCGCTTCGCTTTGCTCCCGCTTCAGACATTGTTTCTCGCTTTTATCATTTTTACTGTTTTAAACTGAACACCGCACCTTTCAAACATTGCTTTCCTGTTCCAGTCCACTATTTCAGCATTCAAATATCTGTTTTACTATTTTTACTATTTTAAACTAGACACCGCGTCATTTTCGGAAACTGTTTTTTTTCTTCTCTGCCTCTGTTTTTACATTCTTTATTCACTCGCTATCTTTGTTTCCTGTTTCATTTTAAAAATTTTACTGATTTGAACACGATACTACACTCGCCGATGAAAAATATCCGTCGATTTTGATGCCTCCACAGTTGCAAAGACGGAAATATAACTTCTGGGCAATCATGAAGACTTAAAACTTTTTATTTGAGATCAACATGTTTAGTAGGCGAGGTGACTAAAATAACCAACAAGTTATATATTCGCAGCCACGACGTGATTATAGTGATCTTTCTATTTCACCCGAGAGACCGAAAGCGGCGTTTAGTAGGCGAGGCAATCAAAATAAACCACATTAGTCATATGTTTGCAGCCACGACGTGATTGGAATGTTCTTTTCAAAATTTAAGTCTGAGCCCTCCGCGATCAAAACATTCACTGTTTTGAATACGGATATGAAGTTATTTGTATTTAACTGTTTCTAACCGTTTGTTCTTGACAGCTTGCAGGGATTAAAATAAATAACGGCGAATTATTCCTCGGAGTTTATTTATTCTATTTCTTTCTTTAATTCAGCTTTTATCCCGCTTTGTATTGTAATATTATTTATCGCACTTATGTAATTATTGAAATGCTTAGAATAGGCAAACTTAGGATTAATTCATAGGGTAGTTTAAGATTTGAAACCCGTAGCTAGCTTATTTATTTGTAGGCTCGGTTAAATTCAAACTTAGAAATCCTTCGCTAGTTACTTATTTTAGGCTCGTCACGCGTATTCAAGATTTTCAAAACAACTTTTGTCATCTTTTATTTGCTTTATTAATCATACCGAATAAGTTTATCTTTTGTCAATTTACAATTCATTGATTCCCAAAATTTTACTTCTTTGGCATTATAAAAAATTGTTTTACTATCAATTGTCAAAAACATATTTTTTCAACTCTACGTGTATTTCTCTTTAGATATCATATAAATGCATATTTTGAAAAATCTCTACATTCATCTATCTTTAAAATGCATCTCTTTTTTATTAATTATTTGCAAAACATCTTTTAACTTCATGCTTCAAACATGCATTTTTTCTAGTAATAATTAACCTGAGTTTTACCGGATAACCGCAAGTTAGCGGATCTTAAAGGATGCCTAACCCCTTCCCTTTAGGATAATAAAGAACCCTTACCTAGAATCTCACTAGTTTCGCAGACCTTAAAATTGGAGTTACATGGCAGCATTTAGTTTAAATATTTAGGTGTCCTAATTCACCGTAAAAAATAATTAGGTGGCGACTCCTCAATCATTTACCCAGGAATCACCCGAACACGTCCGCGCTCCGCTCTGACCCGAGCGAGGTCAAAACAGGGCGCGACATCGGATATTGAATATAAGGAACGCTTACATATGTTAATACGAGAAATTAGTGTATAAACGGATGCTATCCCGGAATAGTATTGTATTAAAAAAAATTATGACATTGAGGATACGAGGCTTATGAAATTCTCGGGTATTAAAAGAAGTGGGTTTGAGATTTACTAAGTGAAGAACTTGGGGGCCAAAGTGTAAAGGAAAAAAATCAGATTTTTCATATAACCTTACACCTACCTCTTCATCTTCTTCCTACACTTTAACAAAAAAAACCAAACTCTCCTCTCATTCTCTCCTCCAAACTCATCCGAAAATCACCCTCCACCCATAACCAAAATTAAGGTTTTTATCTTCTCTTCATAGACTACATTTTTCACCAAAAATTAGAAGCAAAACAACACCAAAAACAATGGCAAAAACAGTGGCAAAACAACCACTGCTTGGCCGAAATCTGCCCAGAAATTTCAAATTTTTGGGATAAAATTTTGGAAGAAAAACATGTAGGGATGATGGCTTAACATTGTAGAACACTTGCATGTCAATTGGAGTTGAAGAAGTGAACAAAAAGGAGGAGAAAAATTACAAAACAATGGGAATTTTCGGACAAACAGTGGCAGAAAATTTGCGGACTGTTTTGACGAATTTGAGGTATAGAAATTCTTCTTTCTATGATATAATTGGAATGCATGTTGTTAGAATTAAGGTAATGAATCTGTGTTAAGGAAGAATTGGAATTTAAGCATTGCATGTGACCATTTTGGGCTAGTTGCCAATTTGGGACAGATTTTGGTGTTGTTGAATTTGTTGGTTATTGTTGTTATTATTATCACTAATTGCATGATGAAATTGAAAGGAAACGTGGAGATTTAGTTGGAATTAGTTATATGGAAGTATTAAAATCCGAAATTGGATTATAGGGATTAAAATAAGAGTTATGGAATTATGACATGTTGTGGCCAAGAACTTGCATGAAATTGTTGGACATGTTGTGATGTATATGGATTGTTTTAGGGATTATTTTGTGGTGTCACAATTCTGAAAATGTAGTCACCATTATGCATGTTTAAGTGTGGTAATTGTTAAGGTAAGTCCTAAAGGAATAAGGGTGTGGAAAGGCATAGAAAGGCTTCACATTCTACCCTCGTTGTTGTTGGAACATGGGTTGTTTTTAAAGTGGATTAAGAGGCTAAATTTATATGAGAAGTGGGTGTGTAAATTCCCTTTATTGTTTTCTTGGTTGTGCCCTTTGTCGCGCCCGTTTTTCGACCTGCTCGGGTCAAAGCTGAGCGCGGACGTGTTCGGTGATTCCTGGGTAAAAAAAGGTTGAGGAGTCGCCACCTAATTATTTTTTACGGTGAATTAGGACACCTAAATATTAAACTAAATGCTGCAATGTAAACTCCAATTTTAAGGTCTGCGAAACTAGCGAGATTCTAGGTAAGGGTTCTTTATTATCCTAAAGGGAAGGGGTTAGGCATCCTTTAAGATCCGCTAACTTGCGGTTATCCGGTCAAACTCTGGTTAATTATTGCTAGAAAAATGCATGTTTTAAAGATGTTTGCAAATAATTAGTAAATGATGCATTTTTTTAAAAGAAAGATACATGTAGAAAAAAAATATGCATTTGTATGGTATTTAAAGAGAAATACATGTAGAGTTGGAAAAAAATATGCATTTATCAATTGAGAGTAGAAACAAAATTATTTATAACACCAAAGAAGCGAATCTTTCGGAAATCATCGAGTTGCAAAAAAAAAAGATAAACTTATTCGGTATGATTAATAAAGCAAATAAAAAAAATGACAAAAGTTGTTTTGAAAATCTTGAATACGTGTGACGAGCCTAAAATAAATAAACTAGCGAAGAATTTCTAAGTTTGAATTCAACCGAGCCTACAAATAAATAAGCTAGCGACGGGTTTCAAATCTTAAACTACCCTATGAATTAATCCTAAATTTGCCTATTCTAAGCATTTCAATAGTTACATAAGTGCGATAAATAATATTACAATACAAAGCGGGATAAAAGTTGAATTAAAGAAAGAAATAAAATAAATAAACTCCGAGGAATAATTCCCCGTTATTTACTTTAATCCCTGCAAGCTGTCAAGAACAAACGGTTAGAAACAGTTAAATACAAATAACTTCATATCCGTATTCAAAACAGTGAATGTTTTGATCACGGAGGGCTCAGACTTAAATTTTGAAAAGAACATTCCAATCACGTCGTGGCTGCAAACATATGACTAACGTGGTTTATTTTTGATTGCCTCGCCTACTAAACGTGTTGGTCTCTCGGGTGAAATAGAAAAGATCACTATAATCACGTCGTGGCTGCGAATATATAACTTGTTGGTTATTTTAGTCACCTCGCCTACTAAACATGTTGATCTCGGATGAAATAAAAGGTTTAAGTCTTCATCATTGCCCAGAAGTTATATTTCCGTCTTTTCAACTGTGGAGGCCTCAAAATCGACGGATATTTCTCATCGGCCAGTGTAGGATATCGTGTTCAAATCAGTAAAATTAAAATGAAACAGTAAACAACATCAGCAGACGGTAAAACAGTAAGCAGAAAATAATTTCCGAAAAAGACGCGGTGTTTAGTTTAAAACAGTAAAAAAAACCAGTAAAAATATATGTTGCCCGGATACTTAAAACAGTGCTGAAAAATAGAGAAATGAAACGAAAGAAAAGTGCGGCCTCGAATTCAATTTCGTCGGCCTAAATGCGGTATTAATAAAACAGTAAAGCATTAAGAACAGTAAGATATCCATTACCCGGATGTTTAACCCAGCGAACAGAAAAACAGAGAAACGAAAGAAATAAATAAAGGCAGATGAAATAGTGAGTTAATTCTGAAAAACAGACCCGAAAAAGTGAACAGTGAGTTAATTCTGGAAAAAAAACAGACCCGGAATGAAATCAGAAATTCAGATTTTTTAGATAACCAGCAACAAATATGAAAAAATGCCATAATCTGGAAATATACCAAGACTGGTCGACCTGACCAGTCGATGTTGACCGAATCAGATTTTTTTTTATTTTTTCAGATAACCAATATACAAGATATGAAATGCAAGAAATTTGGGAAATTCAAACCGGGTCGACCCGACCCGAATCATGTGTTCAACCCGGAATCAATTGATTTCATCAATTTCAGATAACCAATAATAACAACAGCAACAATGCAAGAAATTTGGAAATTCAAATCGGGGTCGACCCGACCCGGGTCAGTAACCCGACCCGAATCGGAGATTCAACCCGACATCAAATAATTCCATCAATTCCAGATAACCAACATACAGAAAATATGAAATGCAAGAATTCTGAAAATGTTACCCAAACCGATCGACTGACCGTCGTTGACTGACCGAATCGAAAACTCAACGAAATCAAATATTCACCAAATTCGGATAATCAACATACGTAAATATGAAAATGCAAGAATTACGAAAATGTTACCCAAATCGGTCGACTGACCGGTCAAGAATCGCGACCGAATCGGAAACTCAACCCGAAATCAAATATTCACCAAATTCAGATAACCAACATATAGAAAATATGAAATGCAAGAATTCTGAAAATGATACCCAAATCGGGTTGACCCGGGTCGGGTCGGGTCGACCCGAATCATGTGTCGAAATCAGAGAATCAAAAGTGGAGAACAAACCTTTTCGGACTTGATTCTTGAATAACAAGGAAGACAAATGTTTGAAATTAAGAACACAACAAATATTTATATATTGAATTGTTTTCAAAAAATCCTCCGAAAATTCCTTTGAGAATCCTCTCAAAAATCTGTCCAATCTCCTTTTTTTTTTAAATGAAGAACAACATAGGGTATTTATAGGTGGATTCCCCCTTAAAAATGAGTTTGAAATTCAAAATAAAGGAGCCAAAATCGCGGATTTGAGGGGCATGGGTTGCGGATTTTTGGGGTGTCAGCGCAACAGAGGGGGGTTGGTGAAGGCAGGGGGTTGGTGATGGCAGGGCGAGGTGACCGGCGACGTGGGGTCGCCGGTATGGGGGTGTGGGGTCGCGGCGGCTGAGGGTTTTTGATTTGGGGGTTTTGAGTTTTATTTTTGTTTTGTTTTGGTTTAAAAGGGTAAGGGGAATGGGTCGGGTAAAGAGTTGGGCCAGGCCCGGCTGGTGGCCGGTTGGGCCTGGGGGAGTGGGCTTTGGTTTAAGGGTGTTGGGTTTTGAGATTTTATTTTGTGGGTTTGGTTTTTAAATGGGATAAAAGGTTGTGGAGGGTTGGGCTTGGAAGATGGGGTGGCCGATTGGGCTTCGGTTTTGGGCCAAAAATTTGGGGTTGATAGAATGTTTTGGGTAGAAATTATTTTGGGTTAGAAAATAAAAATGGGTTATGGATTTAAAAATATAAAAGAGGGGTTTAATATTAAAAAATATTTTTTTTTTGTAAAAGATGTGAATTATTTAAAATAACATAACGATGTGATAATAATAAAAAGTATAATATTTGCGAAATGTTTAATGTTTAATAAAAAAAATGGGAACGCGATGCAATTTTGCGAAAATAAAATAACATAGAATTTTCGGATAAAACTTATGATTATGATAAAAATGCAAATGATATAAAAAATGCGAATAATAATAATAATAAGAGGATATACACATATATGCCTATATTTTAAAATTATTTTAAAAGTGTCAAAATATTAAAAATTACGAATAAAATCATAAAAGATGGTACAAAATTGGGTGTCAACACCCTTAATTGGTGCTTGTTTATTGATGTTATTAGTTTCGTTTGGAAATTGTGGAAACATGTATAAACAGGGGAAGTGGTGCCCGAATTTTTATAAAATAAGAAGTCGTTATTCGATATAAAGTATGCTAGCGATCATAGAATTGACGAACGTATTACCATTATTATAGGTTGAAGTTCTAAATCGAGACGTACTCTAATATAGAGTTGATTAGTTCGTCTAAGAGGTATGTGAACTATTCCTTCTTTCTTTGGCATGATTTTTATTTAATGAAGGTACGGCGGACGTACTTGATTCTTATACAGTTTAATTCCTAAAGAGGATTGTTATGAGAAGTGCCTATGATTTTTCAGCAAAGAGTTTATTATGACATTATTACAATGATTTTATTGAGAGTCAGATGATAATTTTTACTTGCATATGGTTACTCATGATATCTACTCGTGCTAAGTGTTACTACTTCACCTCACTGAGTCTCGGGCCGGGTTACGTTCGTGCACATCCTTGCATTTTTCACCGAGACCCTCAGTAGAGGGCCGGGTTACGTAGGATGGATCCATATATGGGATATGACTTTACCGAGTCCCAGCATGGGCCGGGTTATGATATGATTCCACCGAGTCCCGCACTAGTGGGTCGGGTTACGTTACAGATATATATATATATATATGTATATGGACATGCACTCATGTTTTCTTGACTTGACTCTCATTTTTATAAGGCAACTGACTTTTATTGTTTATGGCACAGTTGGATTTGAATCCTGACTTTTATACTGATCTCCTGTTTCTGTTGGCTACTTATGATCTCATATGCAGTATTTCATGTTTACATACTCGGTACATTATTTCGTACTGACCCCCCTTTCCTCGGGGGGCTGCGTTCATGCCCGCAGGTACAGGTGCTCAATTTGGTGATCCTCCGGTTTAGGTTCGTACTCAGCAGGTTGGGAAGCTCCTTTGATCCAGAGCTTTGTCATTTTGGTACCGAACCTCTTTTAGACTTATGTTTGTATTTAGGGGCACGACGGGGCCCTGTCCCGTCATATGTCATTGTTCTTCTTATAGAGGTCTGTAGACAGTGGTGGGTTGTACTTATGTAAGGGTTATAACTCTGTTTCGGTCAGCCATATCATTGTACTCTATGTTGGGGGTGTTCCCGTGTATATGTTATATTATCTGTTGGCAGCCTTGTCAGCTTGCCTGTATATTGTGTTGTCTAGTTGTGACTCCTTAGGAGGCAAGTACATTCGGGGGTAAAAGCAGCCTTGTCGGCTCGCCTACCCTGGCATATGTTGTTATTGCAGCGTTATGCTGCCGAATTTCAGACTCATTAAGTGTTAGTTGGATTATGTGTGACATGTTAGTGTAATGACGTCATTAGGGCGGTTAGTCGCGGCTCGTCGGGTCGGGTCGTGACAGCCACGTCACCCGTCCCCCTACATAGTCGGTCTCATCCCTGCCCCAACCCCTAGTCCCGTGATAGACAGTCATACACTGTACCGTCCCATCACGGGCAGTCTTGTGCCATCACTGCCCAGCCCCCCGCCCCACATTCCTGAGACCTCTCCCTCGTCACCCAGCCCCCTACTGCCAGTGATAAATCTGCCACAACCCCAACCCACCACTCTGCCCCCGACGCATCGTATGGAAACCCATTTCCAGCACGGGATTTTCAAACCTAAAGTCCACTTTAACCTATCCACTCAAACTATCTCATCCATACCCAAAAACCCAAAATTAGCCAAACTTGACCCGAATGGAATTCGGCAATTCGTGAGAAATTTAATGTGCTTACTACTCAGCGCACTTGGGATCTTGTTCTGAGACCAGAGGGGGTGAATGTGATTCGATGTATGTGGCTCTTTCGTCATATGTTCAGAGATTGTGGTGAGCTTGAACGCCATAAGGCCAAATTTCTGGCAAATGGCACAAGGCAATGAGAGGGTATTGATTGTGGTGAGACATTCTGTCCGGTGGTTAAACCGGCAACCATCCGCAATGTTCTAACCATAGCTATGGGTAAGAACTGGTCGATTTAGCAACTTGATGTGAAAAATACTTTCTTACATTGGGACTTAAAAGAAACGGTTTACATGCATCAACCGCCTACCTTTGTGCATCTCGACGTTCCTCATTATCTTTGTCTTCTTTGTAAGTCATTATATGGTTTGAAACAGTCCCTCAGGGCTTGGTATGAGCGCTTTGCCATATACCTAATGCAGATTGGCTTCGTGTGCAGCAAGAGTGACCATTTCCTATTTATTTTTCATCGAGGTACTGACACTGGCTACCTTTTGTTATATGCTGATGATATTGTTCCGACTGCCTCTTCAGATGTGCTGAAAAATGAGATTATTTCCTTGCTCAAATCTGAATTTGTTATGACTGACTTGGAGAAGTTGAGCTATTTTTTGGGAATCTATGTGGCCCGATCTATCGATGATATATTCCTGTGTCAGCGTAAGTATACTGAAGAAATTATTTACAAGGCTAAGATGGCAAACTGCAAGATCATGCCCGCTCCAATCGACACCAAGTCAAAACTTAGTGTTGTTGACGGGGATCCAGTGCTCGATCCCTCTCTCTATAGGAGTCTTGTTGGAGCTCTTCAGTACCTTACGTTCACCAAGCAAGATATTGCATATGTTGTTCAGCATGTGTGTTTGTTTATGCATGCCCCCATGGAGCCTCACTTCACTGCTCTTAAACGTATCATTCGGTATGTTAAGGGCACTCTTGACTATGGGTTACACCTCTATCGCTCTGCCCAACCAGGCTACTATCATATACAAACGCTGATTGGGCGGGTTGTCCAAACACACGTCATTCCACTTTTGGATATTGTGTATTTTTTTAGAGATAACCTCATTTCATGGTCTGCCAAGCGGCAAGCCACACTATCACATTCGAGTGCCGAATCAGAATATAGAGGCCTCGCGAACGTTGTTGCTGAGATTTGTTGGCTCTGAAACCTTTTTCTGGAGGTACATTGTCCCATGCGTAAGGCATCTATAGTCTACTGTGACAACATTTCTATAGTCTACTTGTCTCATAACCTGATTCAGCATCAGCGAATCAAACATATTGAGGTGGATATACACTTTGTTCGCGAGAATGTTGCCATAGGTCATGTTAGGGTATTACATGTTCGTTCTTCGTATAAGTATGCATATATCTTCACAAAGGGGCTTCCACGTAGGTTGTTCCTTGACTTCAGATCCAATCTCAGCGTCCGGCCTCCTCCCGCTCCGACTGAAGGGGTGTGATAGTTATGTTCTATATATTCCACGTATATTCTGTATTTAATACATTAGTGTAATTATGTAAAGTAGAGATTCTCTTCCTATTAGGATTACCATTTTACACTCTATATATATTGTATTAATGAGAGGACTCCACTAAAAAAGATTTACACTATTTGTAGAAATATTAGAGAAGTGCACAAGGGTACCATGAGGAGGAGTACATATTATTATTATTATTATTATTATGGTTGAGTTTGTTATGTTTGTTGAGTTAGTTAGAATAGTCAGTTAGTTGGTTGAATTGGTTAGTAGATATTTGTGATGAGTTGTATGTGTATATATGTAGTAGTAATGTGAAGCATTGTAAATGATATACAGAAAATATACACAAGAGAAGCTCAGTTTTGAGCACCAAAACTTTATCTATTTTATCTCCATCTTCTTTGATCTTTCGATGGAGGTTTAGCAATCAACTTACCTGCAAATCTAAGAGCCAATGCATGAAATTCAACATGGTATCAAAGCTTTGGTAATGCAACATAGATCGAAGTGATTCAACATAAATCGAGGGAGTTTTTTCTTTACATGCAAAGGTAGACTCGAGAGGTCCAGATGCTTTACATCACAATCTGAGAATTGCGAAGCATATCGGAGCATTATAGTAGATAAGATAGATCGATACATGGTGGATTGAGACAAAATTAGTCACATGCAGTGACAATTTCCAGAGAACAGCAAATCGAGAAATTAAAATCTGAAGATTCAAAACTTGATGACAATGGGAGCAATTGAAGAAGACATGACTAACATAGTTGCAACAATAATAGTAAACATCGACCATAACCATCCATTGTACCTATTCCCATCAGATGCACCGGGTTCTCTATCGGTTGGAGTAATGTTGACAGGTATGGATAATTACACTCTATGGAGTAGGGCAATGAAATTAGCCCTATTAGGCAAGAATAAAATTGGATTTATAGATGGAACAGTAATGAGGGAAGCCTTTAACAGTGAATTAGCTAAACTTTAGGATAGATGCAATGCTATTGTAGTATCGTGGTTAATGGCGAATGTGAGCAAAAATATGCTCACTGGAATGCTGTTCAATTCAGATTCATATATGATATGGGAGGATCTGAAGGACAGGTTTGACAAGATAAATAGTTTGAATGCCTTTCAGTTGCATAAGGAGATAATTACATTAAGACAAGGAAATTCATCAATTTCCATGTATTATTCTAAACTTAAGGACATTTGGGATGAGTATGATTCAATTATACCAACATCTTCATGCTGTCCTAGATCTAAGGAATTTGTGGATCATTTACAATATCAAAGGATGTTGCAATTCCTTATGGGACTCAATGATAGTTATGGTCAGGCCATGAGTCAAGTGATAATGATGCAGCAAGTGCCAAACTTGAATCAAGTTTATGCAATGATTAACTAGGAAGAAAGTCAGAGAATGATCCAAGATACAATGGAGCCATCATCCATGTTTACAGCCAAATATGGAACTGGGAGACCTAGGCAGAAGAAGCCATACAATCCAAATGCAATATGTGATTTCTGTTATGGTAAGGAACACTTGAGAATAGACTGTTACAAACTAATGAATTATAACTTCTGTCACAAGACTGGTGATGTGCAAGAAGGTTGTTACAAGCTCATTGGATATCCAGAGAATTTTAAGGGAAAGACTACTTTTAGGAAGGCAAATATTGTGACAGGAGGAAATGTGCAATTTGAAGACACCATACAAGAAGATGAAACTCAAGGTTACCAACATGTACTGAATTTGCAGTCTGGGAAGGATATGTAGTACTGCTATGGAGGAATACCAACAACACACAACACACAGACATACAACCACTAAGGACCACATTTTGTACCTGGACACAACAAATATCAGCAGCAACAGGACACACATGTGATTGTTGGCCAATTTACCCCCAGCCAACATCAGCAGCTTCTTAATATGCTTAACAACAAGGACATAATTGGAGAAACAAGTGCTAAGGCAAACATGTCAGGTTAATCTAACCTTAATATGAGAAGAATGATAAAATGGATTGTGGATACAGGAGCAACCAATCATATGATTGGTAATAAAAAAATACTTACAGAACAAAAATGTGATAGAAGATGCAGGAAAGGTACAGATGCCTACTGGAGATTCAGCCAAAATCACACACATTGGTGATTTTCATATAAGAGAAGGTGATGTACTTGAAAATGTTCTGTGTATGCCAACATTTAAGTTCAATCTGATGTCAATTTCTAAAGTGACAAAATAACTATATTGCAGTGTTACATTTTTCCCAAAATATTGTGTTTTTCAAGATCTCTCATCTTGGAAGGTAAGGGCTATTTGTAATGAGGAAGAAGGACTATAGATATTGTGTCTAGACACATTGAATAATGCAGGGGAGATGAATAAGTGCCTGACAGTAACTCAACATGTTGATGTAGCTATATGGCATCATAGACTATGTCATGTGCCTATGCATGTATTGAAGAAAATATCATATTTCAAGAATGTTGATTTTTCTTCCTTTTTAACTAATTGTGAAGTGTGTCCTCTAGCTAGACAAACAAGTAAGCCATTCCCTAGAAGTACTAGTAGGAAGACAGGACCATTTCAGTTGTTACATATGGATGTATGGGGACCTTACAAAGTTGAGACATATAATGGCATGAGGTATTTTCTGACCATAGTGGATGATTATTCTAGATGGACTTGGATTTTTTAATGAGGCTAAAATTAGATGTAGTCACATTACTTAAAAATTTCTTTACTGAAGTACATACTCAATTTGATGTGAAAATTAAAAGGGTAAGGTCAGATAATGGGACAAAGTTCTTTAATCAAAGATGCATGAAACTATTTCAGTTGTATGGTGTAGTGCATGAAAGTTCCTGTCCATATACACCACAATAAAATAGTGTTGTGGAAAGAAAGCATAAACATATACTTGAAACATCAAGAGCAATTAAGATTTAGGCTAATTTACCAGATAGATTACGGGGCTTCTGTGTGGAAGATGTTGTATATGTAATGAATAGAATTCCTAGTTCTGTCATAGGTGACAAATCATCCTATGAACTACTGTATGATAAAGTGTCATCCCTATCTCATATAAGAGTGATAGGATGTTTATGCTTTGTCATTACTCTGGTCAAGAATGACAAGCTTGGCCCTAGAGCCGTGAGATCTATTCTTCTTGGATATAGTTCTGCTCAAAAGGGTTACAAGTTATATGATATGAAGAATAGAATAATTTTCATGAGTAGGGATGTAGTGTTCCAAGAGACTATGTTTCCTTTAAAGAATGATCTAGATGAAGAATCTGGACTTATGAAGTCCCAAGAGCATTTCAATTTTGATGATCTAATTCATCCACAGAACATAGAAGTTGTATGCATTAGTCCATAGGTGCAGGATTCATATGCAGGCCCAGACTGTGCCAATGTTCCCATTACAGGTCATGGTCCAAGGCATCAGCCTGAAGAGCAACCTGGTGCACATCTGATTGGAACAATACCATCCTCTGATATTGATGTTAGAAGGTCTGCCAGGACCAGCAAGCCACCTATATGGCACAGAGATTATGTCACTAAGAGTGGCTCCAACAAATATTTATACTCAATATCTGATGGACTAAGTTACACAGAACTTTCATCCATCTATCAAAGCTTTGTAGCATACGTTTCAGTTGACATTGAACCATACAACTATTCAGAGGCTGCAACAAACCACAGATGGGTTGAAGCAATGAAAGCTGAAATTCAGGCACTGGAGGATAACAAAACATGGGAGTTGGTTCAACTCCCAAAAGGGAAGAAGACTATTGGATGCAGATGGGTATACAAGATAAAATACAAAGCTACAGGTGATGTGGAAAGATTCAAAGCTAGATTGGTGGCCAAAGGATACAATTAAAAGGAAGGTCTTGACTATCAAGAAACATTCTCACCAGTAGTCAAGATGACTACTGTGAGATCAATTATATCTATTGCAGCAGCTAAACAGTGGGCAGTCCATCAGATGGATGTGTACAATATATTCTTACAATGAGACCTGTATGAGGAAGTGAATATGACCCTGCCTGAGGGCATCAATACTACTGAAGGTAATAAATAAGTTTGTAGGTTGGTGAAATCCTTATATGGGTTGAAACAGACCTCAAGGCAATGGAATATCAAACTCACTTCAGCATTGGTCTCATCTGGTTTTCTCCAAAATCATAGAGACTATTCTGTGTTTACTAAGCATCAAGGAGATAAGCTAGTTATGGTGCTTGTATATGTAGATGACCTGCTTATCACTGGGAATGATCCCACTCTTATTCAAACTGCTAAGGAAACTCTTCAGTCAACCTTTAAAATTAAAGATCTAGGGGAGCTCAGGTATTTCCTTGGGATAGAATTTGCAAGGAGTTCCCAAGGTATCCTTATGCATCAAATGAAGTATGCCTTGGAGCTTATATTTGACATGGGATTAGCATGTGGTAAGAGTTCTCCCTCACATATGGAAATGAACCTAAGGCTCACAACTGTGGCATATGATCAACATACAGTCTCCATGTCCACTTCAGACACTGCCACTTCTCCACAGGTATCTGACTTACCATAGTGGATCCTAGTATTTACAGGAGACTGATTTGGAGATTACTATATCTCACAAATACAAGGTCTGACATAGCATATGTTGTACAATGCTTAAGTCAGTTTATGCAAGCCCTTAAAAGATCACATTTGGAAGCTGGCATGAGGTTGGTCAGGTATATTAAGCAAGCACCATGATCAGGAATTCTTTTGTCCAGTTCTAGCAATTCTCAGCTCAAGGTATTTTGTGATGCAGACTAGGGCTCATGTGTCAATAACAGAAGATTAATCACTGGGTACCTAGTAATGTTTGGTCATTCTCCTGTATCCTAGAAGTCAAAGAAACAAGTAACTGTCTCGAGGAGTTCAGCAGATGCTAAATATAGGGCCATGGCAGCCTCAGTTGTAGAAGTGGTTTGGCTCATTGGTTTATACAAAGAACTTGGTGTACAGGTTCAGCTGCCAGTCACTGTTTTCACTGATAGTAAATCTGTAATTCAGATTGCAGCTAATCCTGTCTTCCGTGAGAGGACTAAACACATCGACATAGATTGTCATTTTATAAGGGAATTAATTCAGGCACATCTCATTCATGTTGCTTACTTGCCGTCTGCTGAGCAACCGGCAGACATATTCACCAAGGCCCTTAGTAATGTTCATCATGCCTATTTGATGTCCAAGCTAGAAATGAAGAATATCTTCATATCTCCTAGCTTGAGGGGGGTGTAGAAATATTAGAGAAGTGCACAAGGGTACCATGAGGAGGAGTACATATTATTATTATTATGGTTGAGTTTGTTATGTTTGTTGAGTTAGTTAGAAGAGTTAGTTAGTTGGTTGAATTGGTTAGTAGATATTTGTGAAGAGTTGTATGTGTATATATGTAGTAGTAATGTGAAGCATTGTAAATGATATACAAAAAATATACACAAGAGAAGCTCAGTTTTGAGCACCAAAACTTCATCTATTTTCTCTCGATCTTCTTTGCTCTTTCGATGAAGGTTTAGCAATCAACTTACCTGCAAATCTAAGAGCTAATACATGAAATTCAATACTATTCTACAAATTATCCGACAAAGAATATCCTACCATATATTACTCCATTCTTATCCTGATATTTATTCCATATTATATCTCTAATTGGGTAAAATTATACGTTCTTTTGAAGTTTTTTCTCATAGGGATTTTCTTTTAAAAAATATGCAATTAATTGATTGTTGTTTTAGGTAAACTTGTGTTTCCTGGATTCCTCCTGAGATAGCTCTAACGTTTCTAGAGTCACACCTCATCCCGCTAGCTCTAATATAAGTTCATTTTGTTTTCAACTCCTTCTATCTCTCATACATTTTTCTTTTTAGCCTGTTTTAAAAAAATTATATATTTTTTATTTTACAATAATTTAACTTTAACCTTTATCTTTTATATTTAACGAGATGATCTATAACCACATAAATGTTTTTGACTTATTTTAGACTATAAGATTGAAAAGTGTTCTTTTATTTCTTAAATTCCATACCAGTCAAACTATATCACATAAATTGAGACGAAAGAAGTAATTACTTTTGTCATGTTACTCTCTTTTGTCCCTTCTTCCGTTTTATATATTCTTTTTCCCCTTCCTTTGATTCATTCATTCCTTTCTTTCTTTTCCCATCATAATTTTAATAGTAACATTTACATTTATTATTCATTCTAGCTTGATATATAAAGTTTTGTCAGGCACTTATAAGAAGCATGAGCACCATGTAGTAAGAGTTGTTACACTTGATGTTTCTGTAAGACTTTGAAAGTAATTTCGTCAATGTATTCATCCTTAAAGAGAATAATATATACACCATATACATTTAAGGTAGAAGAGTAAATCATGCCTAATCTTCCCAATTAATCCCTAATAATCTTCTACCTAATTAATATAATATTCTTAATTAACATTTTACTACCTACCATATATAAAATGATACAACATTAATACATAATAATAATATGATTTACACAATATACTAACACTCCCCCGCAGTCGAAGTTGGAGGGCGGTAAATGTTGAGACTGTTCCTAAAATCTTTAAATAATGTTGAGACTGTTTTCGTGTACAAAATGAATATCTAACTCAATATGTTTAGTGCGTTGATGGTGGATGAGATTCCCTGAGAGATAGATTGCACTAACATTATCACATTATATTATTGTTGCTGTTGGAATTGGGCAATGAAGTTCAAGTAACATGTTTTGAATCCAACATGAGTCAGATACAACATTGGCCACAACACGATATTCTGCTTCAGCACTTGAGCGTGATACCGTGGCCTGCCTTTTTGAGGACCATCAGATTAAATTGTCACCAAGGAAGACGCAATACCTGGAGGTGGATCGTCTTGTGTCCAGACATCTTGCCCAGTCTGCATCAGTGTAAGTGACAAGTTTGGAAACAGAGGACGGGTATAGATGTAATCCATACTCTAGAGTGCCCTGAATATATCGCACAATGCGTTTCAGAGCATGCATAAGTTCCTTAATTGGATTATGCATGAATAGACATACTTGTTGCACTGCATAGGCAATATCTGACCTGGTGAATATGAGATACTGTAAAGCTCCTGCTAGGCTGCGGTATAACGTTGGATCTTCAAAGGGTTTGCTAGAGATGGCACTCAATTTAGACTTTGTGTCGAACGAAGTTGCCGAACGTTTGCAGAAAGACATTCCAGCTCGTTCCACGATTTCTGATGCATACTTCTTCTGGGAGAGAAATAATCCACCTGTATGTCGTGTCACAGCAATTCCTATAAAGTAGTATAGTGGGCCAAGATCTTTCATAGTAAATTTAGAACTAAGCTATGATATGATACTCTTGCGAAGAGAGCCTGAAGATGTTGTTAGGATAATATCATCCACATATAGAAGAAGATAAGCAGTGTGATTACCCAGACGATAAATAAATATAGAATTATCTGAACGGCTGTGCGGAAAACCCATGTGTGACACAAAATCTGCAAACCGCTTATACCAAGCCCTGAGGCTTGCTTGAGGCCATATAATGATTTATTGAGCAAACACACATGGTTGGGATATTTAGGATCTCTGTATCCCAACAGTTGGTGCAAGTATACAGTTTCATTGAGGTGTCCATGTAGGAAGACATTTTTGACATCCAATTAATGAAGTGGTCATCCTTTTGAGAGAGACAGGGTGAGAACTGTTCTGATAGTTACTGGTTTGATCACTGAACTAAATGTATCTCCGCAATCTACACCAACCTATTGTGTCTTCCCATCACCTACAAGATGGGCTTTATGCCGCTCAAAAGTTCCATCAGATTTTTCTTTATGGCTGAAAATCCCCATAGATCGAATTATATTAGCATTAGATGGACGAGGTACTAAATCTCATGTCATATTTGTAATTAGAGCATGATATTCATCATCCATGACCATTTTCCAATTCGGGTCTTTTAAAGCAGACACTGGATTACGAGACAAATGTGATTTTGAGATATGGATGTGAAGATTATATTTGGTATTGGTTTTGACAATTCCATATTGACTACGGGTGACCGGATGATTTATTGGGCCAATGGACTGGACGCCACTGACCGAGGGGTAAGAAACTGAGGGTCCAATGTGCTGTATTGCGGGGGATGGAATTGGGCCTGTAGTGGTAGACTGGCCCAAGCTGTTGGACTGGGCAGATTCTGCGGCAGTGGGACTAGGCCTCGGAACCGAAGGCCCAAGCTGCTACATTGAAATGTCAGTCAGTTGGGCCATCGATCTTTGGTCCAATGGGCCTGAATTATGGTTTTCAACACTAGTAATAGGTACCGAGCTGTGAAAAAAATATGTTAGATACGAAAGCTTATCATCCTCCAAAAAATCATAGGTATGAGTCCCGATGGCATGTATATTAACAAATGGAAAAATTGTTTCATCAAAATTTACATGACGACTTATAAATATTTTGTTGGAAGAAATGTCGTAACACTGGTAACCGCGATGATGAGTAAGATATCCCAAGAAAACACATGGAGTAGACCGGGCTTAGAGTTTTGTGATTGTGGTGGATGGAAATATGGGGTAGCAAAGACAACCAAACACTCTTAAGTGATGATATGAGGGCTCTCGTAAATAAAACATTTTTAGAGGAGCTTGGTATGATAGGTTTTTATGAGGAATGATATTCAACAGGTAAGTGATCATTTGGAGTGCATGATGCCAAAATACAGGGGGAAGTGAAGCATGAGAAAGAGATGTTCTAACAATATTGTTTATGGTTCTAATTTTGCATTCCGCCTTCCCATTTTGTGATGAAGTATGAGGACAAGACATACGAAAATGAAGACCATTTGTTTAGAAAAAAATCCCAAAACTGTTTATTGTCAAACTCCCTCCTATTGTCACATTGAATATTTTTGATATCACGTTCAAATTTAGTTCAGATGAACGCTCTAAATGTGAGAAAAGTGGAAAACACTTGTGATTTTTTTGACAAAGGGAATGTCCACAAATAATTAGAGTAGTCATCAAGTATGAGAAAATAATATCTATGACCAGAAGAACTCAAAACGGGTGATGTCCAAATATCACAATGTAAAATATCAAATGGCAAAAGGGTGCATGAAGTAGAGGAAATAAATGACAACTTAACATGTTTACCAAGTGTGCAAGAATGGCACTTATTTAGAGTCCGTATTTGGGTACAAGAAATAAAATTATTTTGTTTAAGAGAGGCCAAAACATCCTCTCCCGGATGTCCCAAATGTTGGTGCCATAGAGATGGTGCCAAGGCTGCAAAAACAGATGGAAACTTGGATTGTTGTGTTGACGAATTTATTGGATAGAGCTTCCCTTTGTTATCACATCTCATGAGAAGCTTCCCCGTCTGAAAATCATGCACGGAAAAGCCAAAGGGGTCAAAACGAACATATACCCAATTATCAGTTGTAAACTTTCTAATAGAAACCAAGTTTTTGATTAATTTGGGAGCATGAAAGACATTCTTTAAAATTAGGGTGGGTTTGGTGGTGACAGTTTGCTAGAACCATAACCTTTGATTGGGATTGAATGGCCATTTTCGATAATTATTTCATTATCATTGCTCAAATTAAAATAGGAAGAGAGATTACCTTGGGAGGACATCATATGAGACGTTGCTTCGGAGTCCATATACCAATTTGAATCTGGTGGATTAAGTCCAAGAGTGTGCATGGTGGACTCAATTTCCGTGGGGTGGCCCCCTGTTGAATGGGCCTCATGCCACTGGGTCGGTTGAGGCCCAATGCCACTGCCTGTGTTAACAGACCCAGCGAAATGGGCCTGCTAGGCCTATTGCTGATGCTGCCAATTATGAGGATAATATAGGTTGTTTTGCTGAGGCTGGCCAATGGGCCTTTGGGGTTGCCTGGCCCAATTGCCTGTTAGGGCTGGTTAGGTGGTATAGCCCAAGGCCACTGCCACTGTCCACCACCCCTGCTGTCGTGCTGTTGCCACTGTCCACCACCTCTGCCGCCATGCGACTGCCACTGTCCACCACCAGAATTGGTGTTGCCGCCACCAGAATTTCGATGGCCTCCACCTTTGTGATTTCCGCGATTTCCACCTTTATTTTTATTGTTATTATGTCCTTTTTGTCCCTTATTTTGTTGAGAAGGGTCAAAAAAATTACCATCATTTGAAGAAGTCGCAATCATGGCGGAATTTGAAGTAGTTGAGGCCTTTTTCACCAAGCCCGACTCTTCAAGCACAAGCATGGACCTTGCTTGATAAAATTATGGTAGATGATTACTTTGACGGATTAGAGTTCCCACGCCGCTATACGCATCGGTGAGATCGGCGACCAATTGCAAGACTAACCGGTTATTAGTAACCGGTGAACTAACGTTTCTTAATTGATCAGCCAACACTTTGAGTCGTTTGACAATATGTAAAAACATTAGGAAAATCCGACATATCAATGGTTGAGAACTCATGTTCTAATGTAACAGCGCGAGAGTTTTGGTTATCTACGCCATGGTTGTTGAATCCGGTTCCATTATCGTATGCAACAAGTCAGTGGAGATTGTTGCATAAATCCAACCAAGGACTGTGGCATCAAGTGTATCCCACAATTCCTTGTCTACATCGTTTGTTACGTCTTTCCGTTTTCCATCTTTCGGAGGAATTATATTATGAAGAACTTTGTGAGCACGACAAATATTTTGAATAATTCCGCCCAAGTCGCATAATGAACGATTTTCATTACTAGTTTGATGGAAACATGTGTTTTGATGTTTGAGACAGCAAGGGCAGGGTGAAAGGATGATTTGGTTTTAGACATAATTGGTTGTGATGAAGGATAATCAATAATGGAGTAAGAGAAAAAAAATGAAGAAATTTTCGGCCAACTAGGGTTCTAGGGAGGAAGAGGGCCGAAAATTTGGAAGAAAATAAAATTATTTTGGATCTTTCCTTAAGCTCTTGATATCATGTAAGACTTTGAAAGTATTTTCCTCAATGTATTCATCCTTAAAGGGAACAATATATACACCATATACATTTAAGGTAGAAGAGTAAATCATGTCTAATCTTCCTAATCAATCCCTAATAATCTTCTACCTAATTAACATAATATTCCTAATTAATATTTTACTACCTACCATATATAAAATAATACTACATTAATATATAATAATAATATGATTTACACAATATTCTAAAACTAATCTTAGTGGACAAGTACATCTAATTGAATAACAATGTCTCAGTGTAAGTATTTGATGACCAATAATATTGAACAGTAGTTTTGGGTAAATATAAACACTAGAGAAGAAGAATGAGAATGTATACAGAGATAAACAATCTTCACCCTTCCTTGACTAATGTACTGTATAAATTTCAAAGAATACAAATGAAGAGATATACATATTTACTCCCCAAAACATCATTTGATATAAGTATGAGGCAATTTTACTAATATGACAGTTCTCAAAACAGCTTATAATAGTGGCTAGATTTTCTAATAATTTTAGGTTGTGGATTAAAACAGAAAGATCAAAGAGTGAATAGAGCAGATGAATTAACGAATCATGTATTTTGGTAACACATGAGGGAGGTTCCTTCCATTTTTGTACGGAGCATTAGATGGATGGACCACAAAATATTAGTAGATTTAAATTTGCTAGGTATATATGGACCAAAATTGAAATCCCGTAAGAATCAACGGACCACTTTAGCAAAAAGAAAAACGGGACAAAAAGAAACCATACAAGTTGCAAGTGAATGGAATCTTGGCATATATACCTAATATGTAAGCGGCAAAAATCATGTCGTAATGTTTTCTATAACATTAGCTTCGAGCCTTAGCTTCTTTCTTGTCATCAACTCGAATAATGTTGGAGATAATTTCGAAGTGATTCAAAATTGAAATATATTTTTGACAAAAAAACACAACATTTTTGTTTAAAAAATGGATAAATATATATCTTCCATTTTTTGAGAATATACTTATTCTGATAAATATACTCGTGATATACACGGTATATACACTGCCCTGTGTATACCGTGTATATCACGGAAACACAAGCCGTGTATATTTAGGTAGTTTTGGTAATATATTATTGTATTTAATTAGCATTGTACACTTACCATAATTATAGAATTCTTGTACAAATAGAATATGGTTTTGGGAGTAGAATAGAAATAGAATTTTCCATATTGTAGAAATTGTAAATTGTATATATACTCATTCATTAATGAAAATAATCAAGGGAATTATTTCTTTCATGGTATCAGAAGTCTAGGTGCTTCTACCGATTTTCCTCTCTTCTGCTGCCTCGATTTTCGTGTCCATTCTCGGCAACCGTGCGACATTAGCTCCTCTCCTCTCAATTTTTCTTCCAAATCCCTCCTTCACCTATTGTTCTTTCGTTATGTCTACGTCAAAGAACATGTTTCATCCTGCCATTACTGTTTCCAACATCAAGAACCACATCCTTAGTGTTCTTGAGATGGAGAACGTCCAATATGCAACGTGGCAGAATTGTTCAAAATTCATGCAATCTCACATCAAGTCCTCTATTACATAATTCTTCCCGCTATCCCTCCACCCACGGAGGATCCTCAGTTATGGATCACTCTTGATGCTACCGTCCTTCAATGACTTTACTCCACTATTTCTACCGAACTTTTACAGACGATTATTGAACCAAACACTACGGCTATGGCTACCTGGAATAGATTGCGTAATATATTCCAAGATAACCAACATTCTCGAGTTGTCACCCTTGAGCAAGAATTAAGATTTTCTGAATATTTCAGCTTATTGTAAACGGCTCAAGAAATTGGCGGATCAACTCCGTAATATTGGAGCGCCTGCTACCAATAATCGACTTGTTCTACAAATGGTTGCAAGCCTATCTGAGGCCTATAATGGCATTGGGACTCTCCTCCGTCAAAGTAATCCGTTTCCACCTTTTTATTAAGCCCGTTCGATGCTCACGTAGAAGAAGTTGGCTTGGAAAAAAGGCGGCTACAGGCGCCAGTTCTGTGGCAATGATGACTTCAACCGATAACTCTCGCGGATTTGTTGATAATTCGGGCCAAAACCGCAACAACGGTGGAGGCAAGAAGGGTCAAAATCGTAAAACTAATGGCAAAAATCGCGGCAGCAACAACGGCGGTCGGAACAGTAGGAACGGTGGCGGGAACAGTAACAACACTGGGGTGGGCCTCGGGGTTCTGGGCCCCAGCCTGCCTGGTCTCAGCTTGGGCCCCTTGGCAGTGGGCGTGGACTAGTGGCCTAGTCCCGCCTACTGCCCTCCTAGTTATTTCCAGCAACCTTGGACCTCAGTCTAGCCCATCCCAGGCCCAATCTCTCGGGTTCGTACCAGCAGCCTTCCGAGTAGGTTAGAAGGTCGGTGTGCTTGGGCCTCGGCCCTAGAAGGCCTTCAATATTGCGGGCCCAAATCTGATACTGACGCTCATCGATATTGAGGCCATTATGCATACACTTGGATTAAATCCTCCAGACGCGAATTGGTACATGGACACCGGCGCCATTTCTCACATGATGTCCGACCAAGGTACTCTCTCGTCTTATTTCAATTTGAGCAATAATCATGGCATTATTGTTGATAATGGCAACTCAATTCCATTTCGTGGTACCGGTCATATAACTTTGTCTCCCCCCATCCACCTCTTATTTTGAAAAATACCCTTCATGCCCATAACTTAATTAAAAATTTGGTTTATGTCCGTAAATCCACCACTGATAATTGGATTTCTGTTAATTTTGATCCATTTGGATTTTCTGTGAAGGATTTCAAAACGGGGATACCTCTCATGAGATGCAATAGTAGGGGAGATCTTTATCCAATCACGCCCACCACCAGTTTCTCGAGTCGAGCCTTGCCATCGACATTTGTAGCTCTAGCTCCTTCCTTGTGGCATGCACGTTTGGGTCATCAATTATTGCTTCTTTGCATAAAAATAATTTTATTTCTTGTAAGGGTACGCGTAGTACTCCAAGTTGTCATTCATGTCTTTTAGGAAACATGTTAGATTACTATTTGTAGCCTCTACTTCTCGTACTTTGATGCATTTTGATATTATTCATAGCGATTTATGGACTTCTCCCGTTCTCAATTATGTGGGCCATCGTTATTATATTCTATTTTTTGATGATTATTCTATTTTTTATGGACCTTTCTGTTAGCGAAAAAATCACAAGTTTTTTCCATATTTTAAAAATTTAGAGCATTCATCCGTATCAAATTCGATCGGGAAATCAAAATATCCAATGTGATAATGGCAAAGAATATGATAATGTATTGTTTTGGGACTTTTGTGATGTTAATGGCATAGTTTTTCATTTCTCTTGTCCTCATACGTCCTCACAAAATGGAAAAGCCGAACGAAAAATTCGTACCATTAATAATATTATCCGAACTTTATTGGTCCATGCTTCCGTACCCCCATTCCTTTTGGCATCATGCTCTACAAATGACTACTTATCTCCTTAACATACTTCCTACCAAAGGGTTGACATATGCATCTCCTCTTAAAATCCTCTATAATAAGAATCCCTCATATTCCCATCTTCGGGTCTTTGGGCGTTTATGATATCCACTATTTCTGTCAACTACAATTAACAAACTTCAAGCCTGTTCTACCGCTTGTGTATTTTTGGGTTATCCATCTAATCATCGTGGTTATAAATATTTTGATTTATCGTCTAATAAAATCATAATTAGTCGCCATGTTAGTTTTTATGAAATCCAATTTCCGCTTGCTAAAATGAGTAGTCCCGGGCCTAGTTCATATACGTTTTTAGCTGACGAGGTCTCCGTCTCACTGTACTTTATGCACCACTCCGTGGGCCGATCCAATGACCCCGAAACACCAGCAGGCCCGCCACCACCTACTGCTTCTGCCCTAGTTTTGGCTAGTGGGCTGATTGCCCAGCCCACTACCGGGACAACTTCTGTCCCAGTTACACGTCCAGTTTTCAGTGTTGGGCTAGCAGGCAGTGGGCCTGCTATCCAGTCCGTCACCCATCCGAATTTTCCCAAAATCCACCCAATTCTCCCCCGAGTCACAGACCTGTCACTCGTAGTCAACATGGTATTTTTAAACCAAAAAGACATTTTAATCTAAATTCTAATGTTCTTAAATTCCCACTACCCCGTAACCCAGTGTCTGCATTTAATGACCCGAATTGGAAATTGGCTATGAACGACGAATATGATGCCCTTATTAAAAATAAGACGTGGGAGTTGGTGCTCCGTCCTTCTGGTGTTAATATTGTTCGGTCTGTGTGGATTTTTACTCATAAAGATAATTCTGATGGTTCTTTTGCGAGACATAAGGCTCGTCTTGTAGGTGATGGTAAAGCTCAGCAGGTTGGCGTGGATTATGGTGAGACATTTAGTCCGATGATCAAACCGGCTACCATTCGCAATGTTCATAGTCTGGCTCTTTCAAAAGCGTGGCCCATCAATTAGTTAGATGTGAAGAATGATTTCTTACATGGTGATCTTAAGGAGACCGTTTACATGCATCAACTCTTGGGTTTTCGAGACCCCAAATATCCTATTCATGTTTATTTATTGAAGAAGTCATTGTATGGGCTTAAGCAATCCCCACGGGCTTGGTATAAGAGATTTTCAGACTATGTATCGTCTATTGGGTTTTTCTCACAGCAGTTCTGATAATTCTTTGTTCATATATCGTCGTGGTACTTCCCTAGCATATATTCTATTATATGTGGATGATATTATCTTGACTGCCTCTTCTGATGCTTTACGCAAGTCTATCATGACACTGCTCAGTTCTGAGTTGCTATGAAAGACTTGGGGCCCTTGAGTTACTTCTTGGGGATTGCTGTCACTCGTCATGCAGGTGGGTTATTCTTATCACAACGGAAGTATGCCGCTGAGATAATTGAGCGGGCTGGTATGTCCTCGTGTAAGTCTACTTCCACTCCAGTTGATACTAAACCCAAGCTGGGTGTTGCGGCTGGCTCACCTTACGAGGATCTCACCCATTATTGTTGTCTTGCCGGAGCTCTTCAGTATCTTACTTTCACGAGACCGGATATTACATATGCTATACATCATGTATGTTTGTTTATGCATGATCCAACGGTTGAGAACATGAATGCACTCAAACGCATTATACGATACATCCAGGGAACACTTGACTATGACTTGCATCTATATCCGTTATCGACTTCTACGCTTGTCTCGTATACAGATGCTGATTGGGGTGGTTGTCCAGATACCAGACGCTTTATAAAATGTACCATCCGGTCTTTAAATAATACATTTATTATTGGAAAGATATGTTGGTTACTAGTTGATTAATCTCTACAAATATTTATCCTTTTTGTAGAAATTCAAAACCAAAATCTTCCTCCGTTGAATCTTTATCTTGCCAAATTATTCAACAGTCTATTTTTCCTTCAGTTTTGATTCCTATGAAATTAGTTAATTGAAAGATTTAAAAGCTCTTCAGAACTTCTATTTGAGTGGAGTTAAAAAAATTTCTAAGTGGTTCATTATATTTTAGTTGTAACATATTACTTTGCTATTTGTATTTGACTAATGACATACATCTACCATGAAGTAACGCCTTCATATTGGGCTTCGAACCGATTTTCCAAATCCAACTCCATGATCTTATTTGTACTGTCAATTATTGCATCTTATTTATTATTAATTGTTATTCTATTTAGTACCATCAAATTATTACGAAATATGACATCAACGCTGATGCATTGTGCAATATAAAACAAAATGTGCAAGTCATCGTCCTCCTCTCAATAATTCGTTGCAGCTATTGTGGGAAAATGAATGGGGAATAGGGAGGTTCTAAGAGAGAAGAAAGTAACGTGAAAATGAATTAAAAGAATCAGACTTATCATTTCTGTTTTACCAACTCTAAAAAAAAAGTCATTGTAAGTGTTATTTCTTGATCCTTCTTTTAGAAATACTGGTGAACAGTCTAGGCCTGGCAATTGGGCGGGGCGGGTGCGGGTACCCCCTCCCCGCATTCGTATCCGTCAGAAAATTTTCCCGTCACCTACCCGCCAGCCATATCCGCCTAGGCGGATATATTCCTAAATTCACACCCCGCTCCACCACCCAATTGGATATCCGTCACCCGTCAATACTCGCATGTACCCGCGCAGCCATAGTTTGTAATCAATTCATTTGTCATTTTGTCAACCTGCCAATTCATTATTATTGGGCTTGTGGGCTGCTAAAATTATGTGTGCCAAATTATTTGGGCTTTAGATAGATATAAAGTTGTATAAATAAAATTATAGTTGGCGGGTATAAGGGCGGCGGGTGGATTTGGGGCATGCGGTTGGATGCGGGGCAGGCAGGTGTTGGTATTACAAAGGATTGCAGGAACGGAAATTACAAATAACTGCTTATGTAAGAATTGAAATTACAAAGATGAACAAGAAAAATTGAAAAAACTGTTTTTGCTGAGTCGAGTGTGGCACTCTGTCCTTAAGACAATATTGTCTCGTATGTATCCTTTATACGTCCTGGACAATTTGTCTCCCAAGATAAAACAACAATGGAACACTTGAGCAAAGGAAACTCAAATGCTACCGTGAAGAATATTGAGTAACGAAATGATGCTTGGAAGATGTAGGAAGAAACTGTTTTGCTTGTGTATTTTCATTGTAAGTGTGCCTCAACAATGGTGTAAGGGGTGTTTATATAGGTGAGGGAGGAGCAGCAAAACTGCCTCCATAAGTGCCATTATTGGCCAAGTAATGGCCATTATGAGGTAGTAATGTCACCAAAATAAATGGTGAAGAACACCAACGGATTGGTCATTATAGGAGGAGTAATTCAACCAAAATAAATGGACCAAACTGTACATCTTGAAACTTCAGGGACCAAAATGTACATCTGAAAGAATTCTGATCCAAACTGTACATCTGAAAGAATTCTGGTCCAAACTGTACAACTGAAACTTCTGGCATCAAACTGTACTTCTGGCAAGAACCCGTGAACCCGTGAACCCGAGAACCCGAAACCCGAAACCCGAAACTCCAAACTCGGAACTCGGAACCGGAAGGGCGGGGCGGCGGCGGAGTTACTGCCTTGTCCAGTAACGGCAGTGTCGGGGAAGGCAACAACGTTGCCTCGAGAGGCAGCAGCAGTAGCAGCAACATCGGTCATACTTCCAGCCATGTTATTGCAGTTATCGTAAGCAAATATTGTCTTAAGTTGTTGGTATTACAAAGGATTGCAGGAACGGAAATTACAAATAACTGCTTATGTAAGAATTGAAATTACAATTCAACTAGAAAACTGAAAATTACAAAGATGAACAAGAAAAACTGAAAAAACTGTTTTTGCTGAGTCGAGTGTGGCACTCTGTCCTTAAGACAATATTGCCCCGTATGTATCATTTATACGTCCTGGACAATTTGTCTCC
This sequence comes from Anisodus acutangulus, assembly GCA_029783415.1. Lineage (NCBI taxonomy): Eukaryota > Viridiplantae > Streptophyta > Magnoliopsida > Solanales > Solanaceae > Anisodus > Anisodus acutangulus. The sequence continues at coordinate 36,853,595 of CM056489.1, forward strand.
CAAGATAAAACAGCAATGGAACACTTGAGCAAAGGAAACTCAAATGCTACCGTGAAGAATATTGAGTAACGAATGATGCTTTGAAGATGTAGGAAGAAACTATTTTGCTTGTGTATTTTCGTGTATTGTAAATGTGCCTCAATAATGGTGTAAGGGGTGTTTATATAGGTGAGGGAGGAGCAGCAAAAATGCCTCCATAAGTGCCATTACTGGCCAGTAATGGCCATTATAGAGGTAGTAATGTCACCAAAATAAATGGTGAAGAACACCAACGGATTGGCCATTATAGGAGGAGTAATTCAGCCAAAATAAATGGCTGAATTGAGTGTTGTGGCGTTTCTGCTTTGATTGTCCAAATTCTGACTTTCTGGAAACTTCAGGGACCAAACTGTACATCTGAAAGAATTCTGGTCCAAACTGTACAACTGAAACGTCTGGGATCAAACTGTACTTCTGGCAAGAACCCGTGAACCCGATAACCCGAGAATCCGAAACCCGAAACTCGGAACTCGGAACTCGGAACCGGACGGGCCGGCGGCGGCGGCGCGCGTGTGGTCTTTCCTCGAACCGAAGCACATCTAGGTCCTCCCTCCTTTAAACACACGGGATACCCCTTGGGGTCCCAAACCCCAAACCAATTTCGAGTCTTATATACACAACAATTCTTTCTTCCTCTACCGACGAGGGAGAATTGATCACACACCACACCTTTCCATGCTTCAAACACCTTACTTCGTGAACCAATATCTCTTTCATTTCTCAATGAAATTTGACGATTCTTGGCCCTACGGATATCTACGTACTTAGTAGATCATGCATGTGTGAAGAACCGGATTCTCCAATATACGTAACACTAGTGTTTAAGCCGTTAAAGTTGGTCGGTCGCAACTCCCGCCAAAAGCTAATTTCCAACAATCCCCTCTTGAAAGAGATTTTGGCGCACTCACATGGTGTCTTTTCATTTCCAACAATATATCAGCGGACCGATGTTGCATAAGGAGAGGTAGCTTCAGCTTTGAACCTTCCATAGTTGAATACCATCGGACTTACTTACTGCGCAGTGAACGTGATGTCTTGAACCGTCAGTGTTTAGTGTAAGCCAAGTCAATGGTACCAACACAACAAATTCCCTTACTCTCTTCTTCGTAATGTTTTGTCCGTTTTGGCCATGGACAACGTCTTGGATTCTTAAGTGCGTTCATTTGAGGCGGCCCGTCCTCGCACTTAAATAAGTGGTCTCCTACAAAGTATCCTGCTATACCCCACTTCACAAGTGTTATGAACCATTAAAAGTTTTCCAAAAACCTAACCTCAACTGCTGAGGATCATTACAGGTTTTGAAAACTTAACCTTTACCCATACTGCAGATAGCACTTAACGTCTATCGCAGGAACGACTTTGGATTTGGTGTTTCTGTTCAGAAATCACTATCCAAAGTGCTCATGCTTCCACCGAAGCGATCAACTGAACCTTTACAACTTAATTTTCCCATTGAACCAAATTACTGGGATCTCCAGTTAGTAAGGTTGGGTTACCGCTGTATTAGTCCTTATATTTTGGGTTTTAAGCCCATTCCCCTAGACAGGCAAGCCATCTGATCTTTGGGTAAGCCCTTTGTCAATGGGTCTGCTATATTATCCTTTGACTTAATATAATCAATGTATATTATACCCGTGGTGATCAGTTGTCTAACGGTCTTATGCCTCCGTCGAATATGACGAGACTTGCCGTTGTACATAGCATTCCATGCCCTTCCTAGAGCCGACTGACTGTCGTAGTGGATCATTATCGAAGGTACGGGTTTGTTCCAACACGGAACATCCTCTAAGAAGTCATGAAGCCACTCAGCTTCTTCTCATGCTTTGTCTAAAGCGATAAACTCCGATTCCATCGTGGATCGGGCGATGCAAGTTTGCTTAGAGGATTTCCAAGACACAGCCCCACCACCAATTGTAAATATATACCCACTGGTGGACTTGGTGTTCTCTATATCAGATATCCAGTTTGAATCACTGTACCCCTCTAGTACAGCTGGATATCTCAAATAGTGTAACCCAAAATTTAACGTGTATTTCAGGTATTGTAATACCCGATTCAACGCCTTCCAGTGATTATCACTCGGATTACGGGTGAACCTAGCCAACTTATTGACTGCATAAGCAATATCAGCTCGGGTGCAGTTTGTTTTATACATCAAACTACCTATCACCTGTGCATATCGCCCCTGGTATACATGTGCACCAAGATTTTTATCAAGCTTTTGATTTGTATCCATTGGTGACGCTATCGGTGAACTGTCTAACATCTTGAACTTTCTCAAAACATCCTCGATATAGTGAGACTGAGATAAGACCAGTCCGTCAGACGTCTTAGAGATTTTAATCCCTAGGATGACATCTGTTATACCCATATCTTTCATGTCGAAGCATTGTTTCAACATGTTCTTAGTCTCTAGGATTACCCTAGGACTGCTTCCTATGATCAACATGTCGTCTACATACAGGCATATCATAACAAATGAGTCAGAGTTACCTTTCGTGTAAACACATTTATCACACTCATTAATGGCGAACCCCTTCGATAGTAGAGTACTATCAAATTTTTCGTGCCATTGCTTGGGGGCTTGTTTCAGCCCGTACAGAGATTTGATAAGTCGACAGACTTTCTTCTCTTGACCTTGAACCACGTACCCCTCGGGTTGGTCCATATAAATTTCTTCTTCCAAATCACCGTTTAGGAAGGTTGTCTTAACATCCATCTAGTGTATCTCAAGGTCACGCAAAGCTGCAATCGCAATGAATACCCGTATGGATGTCATCCGGGATACCGGAGAGTATGTGTCAAAGTAGTCAAAGCATTCTGTCTGTCGATAGCCTTTGACCACCAACCTGACCTTGTACTTGTCTATAGACCCATCTGCCTTGTATTTCCGTTTGAGTATCCATTTACACCCCAACGGTTTATTTCCCGGAGGAAGATCAACCAACTCCCAAGTATGGTTATGCAGAATGGAGCTTATTTCACTCTCAATAGCTTCTTTCCAGAGCGGTGCTTCTGGAGTTGACAACACCTTAGCAATTGTCCTTGGTTCATCATTAACCATATAAGCTACAAAGTCAGGATCGAAGGATTTATCCTTCCTGGCCCTTTTACTTCGCCTTAGATCCATCTCTGGAGTCTCCAAGTTCTGAGAATCTGGAACACTAGATTCCGGATGTTCAGCCACCTCGAGATTCGCTAGATCTGAACCATTTAGATCCGGGCAGTCAAGGACTCTCGGTTCTTGAGAGCTTTGTGCATAACTTCGTTTGCGAGAGGTTATGTCTTTTTCCTTTCTAGGAAAGGTATCTTCAAAGAATAAAGCATTCCTTGATTCCATAATTGTACCCTGGTGGATATCTCGAATATATGACTTATGCACTAAAAAGCGATAAGCACTACTGTTATTTGCATATCCGATGAATATGCAATCTACAGTCTTAGGACCAATCTTGACCTGCTTTGGCTTTGGTACTTCAACCTTTGCCAAATAACCCCACACCTTAAAATATTTGTAGGTGGGTTTCTTTCCTTTCCATGATTCATATGGAGTTTTGTCCTTACCCTTATGTGGGACTCTGTTAAGAATCGTATTAGCGGTAAGGACGACTTCTCCCCACATATTTTGGGAAAGTCCGAAATTGATAAGCAAGACATTCATCATTTCTTTTAATGTGCGGTTCTTACGTTCCGCCACACCGTTTGATTGAGGTGAGTATGGAGCCGTCATTTGATGAATAATGCCTTCTTGGGCACAATATTCCTCAAAAGGCGCTACATATTCTCCCCCTCTGTCGCTACGAATGGATTTAATCCGTAGGCTAAGTTGGTTCTCAACTTCTTCTTTGTAACGTTGGAACGCTTCAAAGGCTTCATCCTTACTTCTTAACAAGTAAAGGTAACAATACCTTGTGCTATCGTCAATGAAAGTCACAAAGTACTTGTTCCCCCCTCTAGTTTGTGCAAACTTCAAATCACATATATTTGTGTGAATAAGTTCTAGAGGAGCGGTATTCCTTTCGACGGATCGAAAAGGAAGCTTCGTGAGTTTTGCCTCTACGCACACCTCACACTTATGTTGAGGGTTTACGTCGATAGACGACAACAACTCAATCTTTACCAGCCTTTGAATAGACTTGTAGTTAACGTGTCCTAATCTATGATGCCATAAATTAGAAGACTCAAACAAATAAGAGGAAGGTTCAACTTTATTTCCTTGACGCAATACAGACATGGCATTCACTTTGAAGAGGCCTTCACAGACGAAGCCTCTCCCTACAAATGTGCCATTTTTAGTGAGTACAAACTTATTGGATTCAAAAACTAGCCTAAAACCAGCATTAACCAATAAAGGTCCAGAAACTAAATTTCTTCTAATTTCTGGGACGTGCATCACTTCCTTCAGAGTGAGTTCCTTGCCGGAAGTCATCTTCAGGACCACCTTTCCAACCCCTAGCACGTCCGAGGAAGTGTTGTTGCCCATAAACAGCTTCTTGTCGGTGATCGGAGTGTACGTGGAGAAGACAACTTTGTTGAAACAGATGTGTCTTGTTGCACCTGTGTCCACCCACCACTGCATCAGATTCTCAACCAAGTTGGCTTCTAGCACCACGGCCGATAAATCCTCAATCAAGTCATCCAGGAGTGTGTCCTTGACGACGTTAGCTTGAGCCTTGCCTTTCGACTTGGCTTTCTGTTGTTGCTCAGTCTTGAGCTTGCGGCATTCCTTGATACTATGACCAGGTTTCCCACAGTGATGACAATTACCTCTGAACATCTCCGCTGCAGGGGCTTTGCCGTCTTTCTGGAACTTCCGCTTCTTGCTTGAGTTCCCTTTGGCCTCAGCCAGATTCGCCTTTGCCTCAGCATGTTGTCTACCCTTTGGCAAGGTCTTCTTATTATCTTCCTGGATTTGCAGTTTGATAACAAGCTCTTCAAAGGTCATCTCCTTTGTCTTGAGTTTCAAGTAACTCATAAACTCATTCCATGAAGGAGGTAACTTTTCAATCAACGATGCAACAAAAAACTGCTTGTTTGGCTTCAGTCCTTCCAAATCCAGGTGATATAAAATCATTTGGAATTCCTGGACTTGGGACATCACTGTCTTGCTGTCCACCATTTGGAGTTTTAGAAATTTCCCAACGATGAACTTCTTAGTACCCGCATCTTGTGCGTTGTACTTCTTTTGCAGTTTTTCCCACAGCTCTTTGGCAGTGCCAGCAATCTGCATAATAGACCGTGGTAGAGGGTCTCGCCAAGCGCTTCGATATAGTTTTTGCACATGAAACCGCTTATGATTCCACGCATCACGAACCATCTTCATGCCGTTAACGACATGGATACCAAGGCCCTTCACCCGCTTTCAAAGGCGAAAAGTCCATTTCATCTCCGACTTGTGGAGGATCTTCCAGAAGGAACCGGCCATGCCCATAATCATAAGTAGAACAACATCTTTGTCGCCATCTCTTAAATTCGATCCCATGAACTTTTCAGAGCGATCATGGTGGTGTGAAGAAGAGGTGGAGCTCCAACAATCGGGAAGGCGGCAGTTATCGCTTTGAACAAAGAGCAAAGAAGCTGATGAAAGCGGCGGAGTTATCGCTTTGTCCAAGAATTCGGCGATGGCGGGAAGGCAACAACGTTGCCTCGAGAGGCAGCAGCAGTAGCAGCAACATCGGTCATACTTCCAGCCATGTTATTGCAGTTATCGTAAGCAAATATTGTCTTAAGTTGTTGGTATTACAAAGGATTGCAGGAACGGAAATTACAAATAATCGCTTATGTAAGAATTGAAATTACAATTCAACTAGAAAGCGAAAATTACAAAGATGAACAAGAAAACTCAAAAAAGCTTTTTCTTTGAGTCGAGTGTGGCACTCTGTCCTTAAGACAATATTGCCCCGTATGTATCATTTATACGTCCTGGACAATTTGTCTCCCAAGATAAAATAGCAATGGAACACTTGAGCAAAGGAAACTCAAATGCTACCGTGAAGAATATTGAGTAACGAATGATGCTTGGAAGATGTAGGAAGAAACTGTTTTGCTTGTGTATTTTCGTGTATTGTAAATGTGCCTCAATAATGGTGTAAGGGGTGTTTATATAGGTGAGGGAGGAGCAGCAAAAATGCCTCCATAAGTGCCATTACTGGCCAAGTACTGGCCATTATAGAGGTAGTAATGTCACCAAAATAAATGGTGAAGAACACCAACGGATTGGCCATTATAGGAGGAGTAATTCAGCCAAAATAAATGGCTGAATTGAGTGTTGTGGCGTTTCTGCTTTGACCGTCCAAATTCTGACTTTCTAAAAACTTCAGGGACCAAACTGTACATCTGAAAGAATTCTGGTCCAAACTGTACAACTGAAACGTCTGGGATCAAACTGTACTTCTGGCAAGAACCCGTGAACCCGAAACCCGAAACCCGAAACCCGAAACTCGGAACCGGACGGGCCGGCGGCGGCGGCGCGCGTGTGGTCTTTCCTCGAACCGAAGCACATATCCTTTAAACACATGGGATACCCCTTGGGGTCCCAAACCCCAAACCAATTTCGAGTCTTATATACACAACAATTCTTTCTTCCTCTACCGATGAGGGAGAATTGATCACACACCACACTTTTCCATGCTTCAAACACCTTACTTCGTGAACCAATATCTCTTTCATTTCTCAATGAAATTTGACGATTCTTGGCCCTACGGTTATCTACGTACTTAGTAGATCATGCATGTGTGAAGAACCGGATTCTCCAACATACGTAACACTAGTGTTTAAGTCGTTAAAGTTGGTCGGTCGCAACTCCCGCCAAAGACTAATTTCCAACAGCAGGTATAACTGCAAATCCACCACCTACCCATACCCGCCTACTACCCACCAAAGTTATACTCATATCCGCCTACTACCTGTCAAAGTTATACCCATACCCGCCTCAACTGGGACGGGTGTGATGCGGAGTCCACAAAATTGTACTCACATGCCATCCCTAGTGAACACGTTTTGTAATTTCAAATACTAAATAGAATTACAGATTTAAGTAATACCAATATTTCTTAGTTATGGTATTTGCAAAAGGAAGTTTATTCAATTGTTTTAGTCGTTTTTCTTTCAATTACGTACCCAACCTTCCTCGCAACGTCTTCCAAAAATAGGTTATAAACTTAGCATCGCAATTCGATTTAAAAGGATAATTTGTTCCGGGCTAAAGAGAGACATGTTCCTTGATTTTACTTATTGACACGGGATGCACACATGGTGCACGAGATGCATGTGTGATTGCACGAGATACATATACGACGCACATAAAATTCTATTAAATATACTAAAGACATCTTATTAAAGTTTGGCTTTAGGTTACCAATTTCATTGAAACGCTCCTATATACATCAATTTCAACCGGTAGCTAATTTTTTATTCCTTCTTCTTGTTTTTCTTTTGGCTGAAACAAATTTTCATAGCTCTCTGTTGCATTGATCGTGTCATTGCAAAAACTAAAAAATAGCTTAATATTCTTGAACCAAATTCAAGCCTGTTTGTTGCGACGGCTCTCCTCGTAATTGCATTTATTTTTCTTAATACTTTATTGGGAGGCACGCTATTGGATTATGCGTGATGGGGCTATGAGACCTATTATACGAGTTGGTAGCTTATTCCCTCGTGTCACATCTATTTGAGTGAATTTGAACAAACTGAGTACGTATGTTTCCTCCCGTGTAGTCATACATACGATCATGGCTGTCTACATTATTCTTTTTTCTTAGCGTAAATGGGCCTAGTGGGCCAAACTAGTGTTGAACCTGTTATGCTAATGATTTCCTAATGCTGAATCAATGGGGAACTGAAGAAACATTTAATTGCAGCGTTTTCCCTTCAAATGGACTGGTCTTTAATTTTCGTCCATCAAATGAAACTTATGGCTATTGGATCGTTAGTTCTTTAAAGGATCCAACACAAATTGTGTCGAATTTCTTAAAGAACTTATTCCCCCAATAAGGATAAGTTTCATTTAAGAGGCATAAGTTAATGACCAACACAAACTAGGGTAATATTATGGCTACATCCGCCACATGTTTGTTTTTTTGAAAAGAATAGTTAATTTAAGTACTTAAAAGTTAAAACTTGCAGCCTCTGAAACAGAGTTTAAGCCGACAAGAAAGATGTTGCTCTTCAAATGGGCTGGTTTTTTATTTTTAATCCCTCAAATGAAATCTATGGTTATTGAGGCATAAGTTCTTTAAAGGATCCAGCACAAATTGTGTTGGATTTATTAAAGAACTTATGCCCCAATAAGCATAAATTCCATGTGAGGGGTAAAATTAAAGACCAGCCCATTTGAGGGAGAAATTGCAAATGATCGAAAATAAAAAAAAGCCTAAAATCATACAATCACTATTTGAGTTTCGCTAGTGGGCTTGGTCCAATTCGGAGGCGGCAACACAATGAATGGGCCTTAGCCCGCGAAACCCAAACCTTTTCAGAAGTCTCAAGTGATTGCTCCTATATATGCAATCCACAAACTCAAACCCTAGCCTTCTCTTTCGACCGGAAACCTAAAATCCTAGTCCGCTCGGAGTATCTGCAATTGTAATTCATGGGAACGGAGAGGAAGAGGAAGGTGAGTTTGTTTGATGTGGTGGATGACACGTCCGTGAAGAAATCCAATGGTGGAAATAGCATGACGGCTTCGATTAATAAGTGGAACGGAAAGCCTTACTCACAGAGATTCTATGATATTTTGGAGAAAAGGAAGACTCTTCCTGTATGGCATCAAAAAGAGGAGTTTTTACAGGTTTTGAAATCTAACCAAACACTTATCTTGGTTGGTGAAACTGGTAGTGGTAAAACTACTCAGGTTAGAAATTCTAGTCTTTTAATTTACTATTTACTTTTGACAATTAATATGAATTGAGGTCCTACAGCTTCTAATAACAGTTAATTTGCTTCATTATTGTATTGTTTTCATCGATACCATGTTTGTTTCCATTGTTCTTAAAAGTATATTGTGTGGTGTCGTAACTCTGTTGTTATATAACCATGAAAAAGCTCAATTTTTGTTACCACGGATTTTGTGGTTTTTGCGTGGTTACTTATAAAATGTTATTTACTAGTACTTGCTTTTGACAATTAATTGGAATTGAGGCTTAGTTATTGTTTTGTGGTTAGAAGTGCTCTAGCTTCTAATGACGGTTAATTTGCTCCCCAGGGTTCATTATTGTATTGTTTCCATTGATTCCATGTTTTTTTCCGTTCTTAAAATTATATTGTGTGTTATTGTAAACCCGTTGTAACTCTATTTTGTTATATAACCATGAAAAAGATCAATTTTTGTAACCACGTATTTGGTGGTTTTTGCGTGGTTACTTATAAAAATTTATTAAACCACAACAAACGATACAGTCTATCCAAACATTGTTTTCATTAATACAGTACAATACGATATTAGACTATACATTATGAAACTATGTGTAATGACCATCCAAACAGACTGTTAAAATACAATTTTTTTACCAGGAATAATAGAAGATTAATGTACCCTGCCTCAACTGATTTGGGACTCTCCTTAGTTGATTGATTGGTTTACTTTGCTATTCTGAACTTGGAAAGTAGATGTGACATTCATTTTTGTAGTAATATGTTACTGGCAGTTTGATACTATTTGGATAGTATATTCTAGGGATATTGTTGGGTATTTGATTGTGTGGCTCTTCATGGAGTTTCTTTCTTTTTGTTTCTTTTGATGATGCAAGAAATATAGAAATGAAATGAGTGCACCTAGAGTATAATGTATGTAGAGCATTTACATTGCCTACCTCAACTAGTTTAGAATTGTGTAGTTGATTGACTTATATTGATTGTCCTTTCTTTGTTCTTTCCCGAGTGAAGTGACTCACACTAAGCCCTGCTTCCTTCCTTAGGCAGATTCATCTCCTTCCTTTTTTTGAGAGAATCGTGGTAAAAAAGGGCTGAAGATCGAGTTCATGAGTGGTTTCTTGATTTTTCTGATGCAAGAAGCTCATCATGCTATAGGTTTGTGCAAAACGTGGTATTAGGTTTAACTACCCAATTAAAACAAAGGAATTTACTATAATATCCGTAACTGTGACATTTTTGGGTCTGGTAGTCGATGTAAAAACAGATAGTTGGTTCTGCTGTAATCTATTTGTATATTGAACTTATATAGTATTTATCATACTTAAAAAAAAACTTCTTTTACCTAGATGTCAACCTGTCTATGCTTTTCCATCCTCAGTTCCTCAAATGATGAGGTTTCTTTTGACATAAAAGAAGAAAATAAGTTTGATAATATTTGGGATTCTTTTGTTAGAATAGTAGAGTAATATTTTCTAGGTTTTTCTTTTTCAACTCAGAAATCCATATTTTCCAACTTTAAACTCCATGGAGTTTTGGGAATTTAGTTGAATTGCTCTTTTTAAGTCCTTTTCTTTTTTCCTTTATTTGTTTCCTTTGAAGCAAAATGCTTATTATACTGCGTTTGTGGAAAATTAGCCCTGTAGTGGTCTGCATGTGTTTATTCTATATTCTTCTTGCTTCATCAATTGCATGTTCATGTTTATGTTCCCATATACGTAGCACTCGTGATAAATCTCTATTTGACTGGAGAGCAAGTTGTTTATGAGCTGCTCTTAAGGATTTGCTTGTGTAATACAGATTCCGCAGTTTGTTTTGGATGCTGTTGAAGTAGAGACAGCTGGTAAAGGCAGGAAGTATATGATTGGTTGCACTCAACCTCGGAGGGTGGCAGCAATGTCTGTGTCTCGTCGAGTTGCTGAAGAGATGGATGTTGTAATTGGGGAAGAAGTTGGATATAGCATTCGTTTTGAGGACTGCACTAGTGCTAGAACTGTTTTGAAGTGAGTAGATTTTGACATGATAAAATATTTTTAGATTCTCTAATAATGTAATGTAGCTTGGAAATATTTCTTCTTTTGCGTATTTTGCTTGCCCTATAAGGAAAAATTTCTTGATTTATCTACTCGCTGATGAATTAGTAATTGGCTTGTGTCTGTGTGTGTGCAGATACTTAACAGACGGTATGCTTTTAAGAGAAGCAATGGCAGATCCTCTATTGGAACGCTACAAAGTAATTATTCTTGATGAAGCTCATGAAAGGACTTTGGCAACAGATGTCCTGTTTGGGCTTCTGAAGGAGGTGTTGAAAAATAGACCAGACCTAAAGCTAGTTGTTATGAGTGCCACACTTGAGGCAGAGAAGTTTCAGGGTTACTTCTTTGGTGCACCTCTCATGAAAGTTCCTGGAAGACTCCATCCGGTGGAAATTTTTTACACTCAGGATCCTGAGAGAGACTATCTCGAGGCTGCCATTCGGACCGTGGTGCAGATACACACGTGTGAACCTCCTGGTGACATTCTTGTTTTCCTTACCGGTGAAGAGGAGATTGAAGATGCCTGTCGCAAAATCACAAAGGAGATTGGTAATTTGGGTGATCAAGTAGGCCCCGTTAAAGCGGTGCCTCTTTATTCTACACTTCCCCCAGCTATGCAGCAAAAGATATTTGAACCGGCCCCTCCACCGGTGGTGGAGGGTGGTCCTCCTGGCAGGAAGATTGTTGTGTCAACCAACATTGCGGAGACATCTTTGACAATAGATGGCATTGTTTATGTCATAGATCCGGGATTTGCTAAGCAAAAGGTTTATAACCCAAGGGTGCGTGTTGAATCTTTGTTGGTGTCTCCTATTTCAAAGGCCAGTGCGCACCAGAGATCAGGACGTGCTGGAAGAACACAGCCAGGAAAATGCTTTAGACTTTACACAGAGAAAAGCTTCCATAACGACCTTCAACCACAGACCTATCCAGAAATACTTCGGTCAAATTTGGCTAATACAGTTCTAACTTTGAAGAAGCTAGGTATTGATGACCTGGTTCATTTTGATTTTATGGATCCTCCTGCGCCAGAGACGTTGATGAGAGCGCTAGAGGTTTTAAATTACTTGGGAGCATTGGATGATGAAGGAAACATGGCCAGGTTGGGTGAGATAATGAGTGAATTTCCTCTTGATCCTCAGATGGGGAAAATGCTTGTTGTCAGCCCAGAATTCAACTGCTCCAATGAAATCCTCTCAATATCTGCCATGCTATCAGGTACAGTTTCCTGCCATTTTACTTCCTTTTTGTTGGTCGCCGTGTCTTGTCTTTGTTCTATGTCAAGAGTTTGTCAGGCTTGGGAATGCTAGTCCGCTTCACCATGCATTCTTGTTCATGTGCATAGACATTTGTCTATGCATATGATATTATGTGCTAAACTGCACAACATGTGCATGCAAGTGCATGTGTGCAGGGTTAGTTGCACATGTCTTCTTAGGTTGTCATCAGCAACTGTCTTGTCTGGGGTCCATGCCCCCGGTTGGCATGTGCCATAGATTTCTAAGTGCGTGCTGATGGAGATAGTTGCAGTTTCTCAGTATTCTCTCATGAAGCAAATGGTGTCGTCTCGCCTGTATGCATCTGCTGACCTACAGTGGGCCTCCTCTGTGATAACCAATTTTTTCTCTAGTACCCAATTGCTTTGTCCGGCCTAGAGAGGCTCAAAAAGCTGCGGATGAAGCAAAGAATCGGTTCGGTCACATCGATGGGGATCACTTGACGTTGCTGAATGTGTATCATGCCTACAAGCAAAACCGTAAGTATCTGTATTCAGTTTCTATATAGTAGTATCTCCTTGATAAACAATTTCAGATTTAGAATACCCTTCTAACCCTAATTATGGCTTTTGATGGTAATGGCATCTCAGAGGAGGACCCTCAATGGTGTTATGAGAATTTCATCAATCAGAGGGCTCTCAAATCAGCTGACAATGTGAGGCAACAGCTTGCTCGCATAATGGCCAGGTTCAACCTCAAGTTATGCAGCACAGACTTCAACAGTCGCGACTACTATGTGAACATAAGAAAGGCTATGTTAGCTGGGTATTTCATGCAGGTTGCCCACCTAGAGCGTACTGGGCATTATCTTACCGTTAAAGACAATCAAGTAAGTGTCTGTACTAGTTAGGGAAGTAACTCATAATAAGAGCTCTAGTGGGCCCAACAATGCCATTGATTTCTCACTATTATGTTGTGTCATCTCTGTTGTTTTAGGTGGTACACTTGCATCCTTCAAATTGCCTGGATCATAAGCCAGAATGGGTTATATATAATGAATATGTCTTAACAAGCAGGAATTTCATCCGCACTGTGTCTGATATCCGTGGTGAATGGTAAAATTCGTTTATTTATCTTCTGATATGCCTTTAGTAATTATTGCTCATTTTTCCTTGACGTGACAGAGGATCTCTCTTCCCCCTTTCATGTAAGGAAAGAGGGTATTTTTTTTCCTCTCCAAGTTATGCTGCTACATACTCCTCCCCTTCTGTTATGCCTTCAGTAATTATTGCTCATTTTTCCTTAACATGACTGAGGATCTCTCTTCTCCCTTTCAAGTAAGGAAAGAGGGTGCTTTTTTTCATCTCCAAGATGTGCTGCCGTACTCCTCCCAAGCAGAATCAGCATTTATACCCTGAACCCTTTTTTGAGTCCCCAACTTTCAAGACTCCTACAGAACTTCATTCATTGGAAATTGATTTCATGTCAGCGAAATGTTTTCTAAATGGTCGGGATAATCAGTATTGAATGTATTTGAAGAGTACTGTTAATTGGCTGAAGCTAGCACTGATATCTTGTTCTTTCCGTTAGACGTTATTCAAGTAGACAAATGTATTTGTTTGAAAACTAAATTTTATCATAGCACACACATTACTAATTTTGCCTTGCTATTCTCTTCTTTCCCCCCTTTTGATATTTTTCTCAGGTTGGTTGATATTGCACCACACTACTATGACCTTGCAAACTTTCCGCAATGTGAGGCAAAACGAGTGCTTGAGCGGTTATACAAGAAACGGGAGCGAGAAAAAGATGAAAGCAAGAGTAAAATATGAATATATTCTTCATAATTTCTGTTCCTCTATGCATGCGCACTCCACGGGAGCTCTGGGGTCAAAATTTGTCAGATAGGTTAAAGATTGATGTACCATCTATTATGTACTGTAATCGTTTCTATGGATCCCGTCTGAACTATTTAGTACCCTGTTTCTTGTTGCTGGAGTAATCTATTTTTTCTTCCTTGCTAATGTTTGAGATATCAGACCAATTTTTTAAGCTCTTTCCACATTGAAGGTAACGCTTCCGCTGCATTAAACTGAGTTGAGTAATAATCAGCAATATGGGAAGCACCTGTATAACATTTCTTAGGATTTCATGCACTGTAACAATTCTATTATTAAAAAAGTATAAAAATGTCAAATTGCTAATCCATGTTAATGTTATGAAAGTGAAAGATCCACTCGATTTTTGTCGGAACACTTGTTCCTACGGCTGCTTGATTATAAGCCAATTTACCCCTGGATTCTTTGTTTCCTCCTGTCGCTGCTTTGATTATAAGACAATAAAGGTCGGGTTGAAATTAGTGCACCTCTGGACTCAAGTGAGTTTAGTTAAATACTGATGAATAACATGTTTGGCCATGCTGTAAACGACCAAACTTTTAAGGGGAAAAGATGCTAGAATAGTAGAAGTTGTGTTTCAGAATTTAAAAAAACTAGCTTTAGGTCCATCCAATTGTCTTTTTATTTGAACTTTGGTGTTTCTCTCACATTTAAGGTATAGTCACGTGCAGATTGCATGCAACTCAATCTTTCTAATGAAAGCTGTGAAAATCGGCTCTATATTTGAAACACGCCGACAGTTGGCTGACAATGTATGATCAACGGGTCCATGGTGAACTGAGAAGTCTTTACGACGATCATAGTCGGACTATGTCTACCAGCTGCAAGCTAAGCAACTTTAAAATACTTGATAGTTAAGGGGGGGGGGGGGGGTTGGGGGAAAACCTATGTCAGTGAGGCACCTTTTGGGTGTGGGATGCTCCTTTTCCTCAAAACTTTCTATATTCCTATATGCAGGTGATGGAGATGGAGCGATTGTGACAACTACGGACCCCTTAACTAGGTTATGTAGAGAAAGTAGTGGCTGTGTAGTTAGAGCCAAATGGAGAAGTTCTCATCACGTGGAGCAAGTACTGCCTGATGCTCTTGGTGTGACTAGTGAGGTAAATCGATAAGTATCAATCACTTGTTACTGTATAATTGGACTAGAGATTTTTGGAACATGTTCGTGACTTTATTCTGTTTCAAGTGATGATGCCCCAAGACTTAAAGCAAACCTTAATTGTTCAACTGGAAGAGTGAAAGAGTTCAGAAGAGGAGCAGGAACTTGTATACAATTCCATTGTGCATACTTTGGGTGCAACGAGCATTTATCCAAAAGGGAATTTGGGCACTAGATGCCTGGGAACAGCGCTTTGCACCTTCCTTTCTGCTTACATTATTTCTTTTGTGAATGTTTCACTTCGTTCTTTATCATGCTAACTCTGGTAAGATGAATCAGAAAGGTTTTTTTGTTTGTAAATACGTAATTATCTAGATATATTAATTATTCTTTTATTTTTTGAATAGAAGGAAAAGTAGGATAAATTCTTGGAATGTTCTTTCGGGAAAAATGTATAATTATACATCTACTGAGACGACAACGTCAACTAATGGTGAGTCTCGTAAGTGGACGTATAGAAAACCAAAATAATAGTTCCAGAGTGTTGGTCCTATTAGTAGTTGTGGATCACAACCGTGTAACTTATTTTGAACATTATATGTAATAAAGTTTATAACGTTATAACCAGAGAGTAAAACTTAATATTAGTATAGGCTACGCGGAGTGGGTCTGTCATCCTCCTGACCATAGTCCTCCTATAATCCATTAGCATTTCGCTGAAATTTAGCTTCTCTAAATGCTTTCCATTCTTCATGATTGAGATTTAGAAAGCTACATTTTAAAGAGTATTATTGAGTGCTTAAATTTTGTAAGTGCAAACGTTACAGCACATCAAATGCTATTATATCAGACATCAGATCAATATAGGAGCTTAATATCAGAAATATTAGACCACAGTGCTGATGATGATTCATACAAATCGCTATTATATTAGACATCAAATCAATGTGTATAAATGCAAACTTTTACAGTACATATCCCCACAGATCACTCAGTAGATCAAGAGTTACACTGCCTTAGCATTCGAAAATGTATTAGCGTTTAGCTGCTGCATTAAGCCTTTGGTAAAGACTATCAATCTCCACCTGCAGTTTGCAAAAACCATAATGAGTATCGAATTTGGTTATGGTCCAATTCTTTTTCCTTCTAATTAACTGAATAAATATGGACAAATTGGTTAAGAAGAGCAAGCTGGGAACTCATTGATCACCTTGTAACGCTTAAGCAATCTCTCCCTTCTCTTTTTCATTGTTGCTGTTACCAAGTCCTTGTCAAACTCAAAGGGTTGAGGTTCCAGAATCACGCCTTTGATGTTCTCGAAACCTCTTAGCTAGTTTCATAGAATAAATCCAATTAAATCATTATTCAAATACTACTCCACAAGACCTAAAAACTGAGAAAATTTGTATTTTGCTGACCTTGTTCCTTTCAGCAGCAGATTTCAGCTCAAGGAGGATATACTGATTTAGCTCTTGGAGGGAACAAAGATCAGGAATTGAACCCTTGTGCCCATTTTGATCAGCCCATTTTTTGGCGTTCCCTTCATGTGGCACCACAATCGCTACCAGCATGGACTTGAAGCTGTCACCGTATACCCATATCTGTAAGTACACAAATTAGATGGACATAATGAATCAGCTTTTGATAAACTTGAATGATATATAAGGGTGCTCACATCTTCAACGATAGGCGTAATACCATAAACCTTCTCCAGATACTCCATTGCAACATATTCTCCTTGGGATAGCTTTATAACATTTTTCTTTCGATCAATGATTTTAACTACTCCATTAGGCATCATTTCTCCGATGTCACCTGGATATGCTCAAAGGATAAGGTAAACAACGTTAAGACTTACTTCGTAGTGAAACAGCTTTCTTAGCAAATAGTAAATAACTAAATATAAGCTCAACCTGTATGAAACCACCCATCTTTGATGACCTCTTTTGTCAACTCTGGATTTTTGTAATATCCAGTAAAAGTGGTCCTTCCTCTCACGCATATCTCTCCCCGGGGAGGGTCTTCTAGGGGATCATAGCCCATTTCAGGAACTCCCTCTAGACGAACTTCTGTGAAGACAAATGGTGGACCAACAGTTCCAAGCATGCACATTTCATCTGGATGCCCAATGGTGGCCAAACCACAAGTCTCTGTCAAACCTGTAGAAGATATTTGGATTATAAAAAGAGCATGTAAAATCAAAGTGGAAATGGCAAGTCACATTGCTCATATTGTCTACTAGAAAGCCATAGCTAGTATAAGTGTGTCCACTATCAAGTTATATTAACAGATCAAAATTTTCCTCTGTGGTTTCCTCATTTCCTGGAAAAAGGATAGATTTACCGTAGCCTTGTAGGACAAAGCCACAGGAGGTAACCCGCAAGAATTCTTCCACCTCACTGCTTAAGGGAGCACCACCGGAGACTATGAGGCGAATCCTGCCACCTAACCTATTCTTTACCTAAACAACAAGACGAATAAATGAGTCAGGAGACATGTAACTATCATTTGCTTGTCCATAACGAATATACTTCCTCGAAGTTGACAGATGAATGCAGAAAAAATTGGCATAAAAAGTTTTTCCGGGCAGTTATGGGGCTACTTTAAGAAGTTCAAAAGAATGCTTATGCTGGCATCTATAATAAGAGTAAAAAGATGGTAGCTGCCACTTAAAAGCAAAGTTTCTTCAGGGAACAATAAGCATAAATTGTTTCAAGAAAGCTTACTAGAAAGTGAGAACATAATTAGGAAAAGATACAACCTTTCTAAAAGCTAGAAGATCAGCCAGTCGCGAAGCATACTTCTGTTTGTGCCCAAGATTCATCCATTTAAGCTTGCTGATTTTTGAGATAAAATCAGAAAAGGATTGCCGGACCATGGAATAAAAAAACTTGAATAGAACAAACAAACAGAATATTACAAGTTATATAGCAAGTGGAACATGCTCCTCCTGAAGGGATTGAGTTCATCAAGTGCTTTCAGTACACCTGATAAACATAATTTAAGACTTGATTACCATCATTCAAATTGCTTACAGGTAGCATCTATACAACTCAAGAAAAAGCTAAGATTCTCATGCCTTCATGCACTTTTTCATAAACTCGAGGTACTCCAGCCAAAAATGTTGGCTTCAACTCCATCATGTCTTCTTGTATCTCATTAATATTCTTGAACACAAAAACAACAAGAAGCATCAAAGTCTTGGTAATCATTAAGTTAAAAAAATAAAGACACGGGTCTAGAAATGAAAGACCCAAGCTACATTCAGTTTCTAGAAAGAGTTATCAAGATATCGGGGTATAGAAGTGGGCAGTGGCTATGCCAGGATTTTCACTAAGGGGGTTTAAAGTATAAAGAAGTAAATACACTAAGAAGCCAAGGGGATTCAACATCTACTATATATACTAAAAAAGAGTTTTGGCCTTCTACACAGTGGAAAAAGATGAAATCGGACAGGTATCTTGCTAGGTGACAAGTGAATGCAGTGCGCTTTCATTCTGTATTTTTGGTTTATTTTACCTAGTGCATCATTTTCTCTCATCTTAAGCTGTAATTGAGTGTAGCCAATATTAAACTTTCCATAGCGCATATCTTTTGACACTTTTAGTTCTGACACCTTACCCCATGGAAGTAGCCAACAGAAGCACCCCTATGAAAGAAGAATTCTTCGATCATCCGATCAAGTATATGAGCAAGTGGTAGGAAAGAAATGTACACATCATCCACAGTCATCTATCAAGAGATCAAACATTAGTTAAAACAATAAAATTTTAGCACTTCTGATGATTTGTCTAAATAAAAATTTACAAGAATCATAAGGCCTAAGAGATTGCCAACACAACTATAAAAGAGCGACGAAAATGAATTATGAATAGAACTTAGAAAGGGAAGCCTGATAAGATACAGGTTTATATACTAAGAAAGAGATGGCCTGAAATTCTAGGAAAATAATTTCCACTTACCTTGTCCTCGAATCGTTCCATAAAATGATCAACCCCTGTTACAGATGCTGTCATATTTTCATGAGTCAATATTACACCTTTAGGTTCTCCGCTAGTTCCACTAGTATACATGATAGTACATATGTCAAGTGGCTGTGGCGGTGAAGGTTCTGATGGATTCTCTTTTCCCTGAAAAACAAAAGATACAAAATATTCTTCAAAATGAACAGCCCCTGAAAGCAAAAGATCGCCCTTAATCCCTTTATCAATAATGTTAGGCCATTGGTGCAATAGTGCTAATGGAGCATTTCAATGGCAATACTGATCAAATAAAGAAGATACAAAGTAAAAGAATGAGCTAAAGAAACTTTTAGTAAATTACCATATTGAGGAATTCATTCCAAGAGTATGGCTTAATACTCATAGAAACTGCCTTATCCTTCTCTTCCTGCTGTAGGGAAGTGAAACACACGAGCACTGCAACCACAAGCAAACTCGATAAGAAATGTCAATCTGGAAGCTGCAATTAATAGAGAGGGGGACTTACATTTCAGGCGTTTAGCATGTGTGCACTCTGAATTCAGAATCTGCAACGAAAACATCGAACAGAAACCATCATAGAGTTCAGATATCCAAATCAAGTGAAGGTCAATAGCAACGAAATACAAGAAACATTTAAGGTGCTTTAGATGATACTCACTTCTTTTACTTTATTATCTTGAACAAAAACAATATCAATCTCAGCATGTTCGATAATGAAATCTACAGCCCGGGGTCCTACATCAGCAGAAAGCAATGGAAGTTAGAGATAAACAAAATTCTCAGGCACTTAACATGAACTGATCTACAAACAGGCACATGTTTAGTTTGATATTGACCTCATAATATAGTTGCTTTTATTTAGTGAATTGCAATGACCTTAAAGTATGAAAACAAGACCAGCATTATTGCTGTCATTCAAACAACATAATATAAGTGGGAGATTAAGGAAACATTATTTACCAAGGGTATCATAGAGAGGGACACATATCAAACTGTGGGCACTGCAAGCCTGCAAACAAATTAAATCGTCTTATCAAATGACTTGTTTTTGACAAAATTAAACGCATTATGTTTCAACGCGATCAAAAACATAGACAAACCTCCATTGCTACTATCCACTGAGGACAATTGGCTCCATAAATTCCAATTCGAGCACCCTGTTACACATTCGAACAATATTGGTGTATTTGATTTACATGACATTCTTAGAAGTTAAAACTGATACAAATGCTAAGTAAGCCTATTTCTTACAGGTTCAATACCGTGAGCCCGTAATGCAGAACCAGTCTGCAAGGTCTCTTCATAAGCTTCTTTGTAGGTTTTCCAGTTATAAGGACCCCACTATTTCAAAAAGGGAAAGAGAAAGCAAAAACCAAGAAGATGGTGAATAAATATAGAAAAATATTTTATGCTCCATTAATGATGACAGAAAACCAGATAAGTAGATAACGTTGTACTCACCTTTCCATCCTTAAAATCACGCCATCCCAGCATTCTGTTTCCTGGATATTTTTCAACAGCTGATCTGTTGATCAAAAGAATAATTTTTTACTTTTTTTTTATTTCAATCCATGTAACTAAACTGAAAGTATGGAATAAAGATCTATGTTTTACTAACATTGGATACATAAATAATGGAGAAAGCAAACAAGAAAATTTAAAAGGACTTGACTTTTGTTGCTTTCTTGTTTTCGTTGAAAACATAATTAAGTAAATAAAAGTATGTACAACTTGAATTCAAGTCTCACTACCACCAATTATGAAAAAGAATTTTCACGTTCTTGGCTCATTTGGACGAAATGTGGACACAATTCAACAGTTTTATGTTCAAAAGATGCTCAAAAAATCATTCTTTTTCATTGTTTCTCGGTGAAGCTGAAGGGAAATTTACCTAAAGAGTTGCCAAGCTGTAGACAAATCAGGATCAGCTGGAGGAAAACCATTTTTAGCTATTGGATTTCGATAAACAGGACCGATAGATGGTTGTCCATTTTTGCCTTCTTTTCCTTCCTCCGCCTTTAAACCAAACATGGTCATGCTCATTTTTCCAATTCTTCTTAGCCAGCCAAAAAAACTCAACTCAATACTATATAACACACACCAGCTTAGTTGGTCCTCATAGAATAGCCACTGTTACTTCCAACAAAGAAGAAAGGACACAAAATAGACCTGCATGAGAGGAGTAACCAACCCAATTAATGTTGCAACTACCTAGATTGGTACAGGAACAGAAATATTAGTCTTGTCAAGATAAAAGGCAAATGCTTAGAACTTAATAGTGTGACTAAACCAGAAGCTTAGCAGATGGTTTAAATATGAGGATAAAAAGTAAAGTGGGAATTTTTCGAATTTGATATATAAGTAGTATTATTTTAAAAAAGCAATAGAAAACATACCCCAATGGGCATAAGTAAATGGTTTTTGCTCTTGTTGCTTTGTTTGTTTTTCTTTTTTTCTGTGGGGGTGGTGGGTAGTTGGCTGCAGGGAGAGGTAACTAAGCATGCAGCAAGAAGGGTGTGAAAATGAGAATTTAAGGATCACATGGATTAACATGGGAGCCATTATAAACGCACGGTTAAATATACACAATATACATGTGTATATTGTGTATATTGCTCTCGGAATTTCCCCTTCAAGTATCGTATATAGAGTATATATTTAGGTAATATTTAGTCTCCTAGTTTAGGTAATATTATAATTTAATTAGTATTGTATACTTACCATAATAATTGTATTACCATAAATGTATAGTTAGTATCCAAGTAGAATAAGGTTTTAGGAGTAGAATAGGAATAGGATTCTCCTATTATGGAAATATGTAACTTGTATAAATAGTCTTTCAATTAATGAAAATAATCAAGGGATTATTTCTTTCATGGTATCAAGAGTCTAGGTCTTAAAATCCTCTCTCTAAATCTCTTATTTTTCCGTCGACTTCCCTCCACTTCCGAGACGTTTTGCTCTCGGTTTGTGTGCCGACGGGAACCCTTTTTCTACCCAATTTTTTCTCCCAAATCCCTCATTCTCATATTGTTCTATCAATATGTCTACATCCCGGAACACGTTTCATCCTGCCCTTACAATTTCTAACATCAAGAATAACATCCACTCGTTCTTGAAATAGAAAACGTCCAATATGCGACGTGGGCCGAACTGTTCAAAATTCACGCACGATCGCATCAAGTCATCCATCACATAATCCCCGCGGCTCCTGAGGATACGGAGGTGCCAAAACGTGAGGATGATCCTAAGTTGTGGACGACTCTTGATACTACCGTCCTTCAGTGGATATATTCCACAATTTTTACCTACCTTTTGCAAACAATTATTGAGCCTGACGCTACGGCACAGGCGACTTGGGATAGACTGCGTGATATATTCCAACATAATCAAAATTTTAGAGCTGTTACCCTTGAGCAGGATTTCTCCGACGTCAATAGGGAAGATTTCCCTAATGTTTCGGCTTATTGCAAAAGATTAAAGGAATTAGCGGACCAACTTCGCAACGTTGGCGCGCCAGTTTCGAACGACGTTTGGTCCTCCAAATGGTTTCCGGCCTCTCCGAGGCCTATAGTGGTGTTGGAGCGCTTCTTCGGCAAAGCAATCCGCTTCCGCAATTTTATCAAGCTCGTTCTATACTTACACTCGAAGAAGCAGGCATGAAAAAACGAGTGGCTTCCGGTGCTAGTCCCGTAGTCAGGATGACCGAGTCCACGGTGTATCCTACCGGTTCCAACAACTCAGGCCGCAACCGCAACAACGGTGGCGGCAAAAAGGGTGGAAATAAGAAAAATAATGGCAAGAACCGCGGCGGCAGCCGGCAGAATGGTGGCGGCGGTGAGGGTCCTCACGATGGTCAGCAGCAACAGTTCTGGGGCTCGCAGTGGGTCCCTATGCAGTGGCAGTGGGCCCTACATCAGCAGATTGGGCCTAGCCAGTTTGTCCTTCAACGACAGTTTCAGCCCAACAATTTCTCGCCCAACTGGAAGTGGGTGGGCCAGCAATAGTCCAGGCCCACATACAGCCAGCAGTCTGGGTCGAGACCGCAAGCAGGGGTGCTTGGGCCTCGACCCTCGCAAGCCCATCACGCAGCGGCACCCACGCCTACCGACATCGAAGCCACAATGCACACGCTTGGTTTAAATCCTCCGGACCCAAATTGGTATATGGACACCGGCGCTACTACCCACATGACATACGCTCTCGTCTTATTCCAATTTGAGCAACCCTCACGGTATAATTATTGGTAATGGTAATTCTATTCCAATTCGTGGTTATGGTCATAAGACGTTATCTCCCCCTCATCCACCTCTTATCTTGAAAAACACCCTACACGCCTCAAATTGACTAAAAACTTAGTCTCAATCCGTAAATTCACTACTGACAATTCCTTTTCTATTGAATTTGATCCATTTGGTTTCTCTGTGAAGAATTTCAAGACGGGGAGTCCTCTCATGGGGTGTGATAGTAGGGGAGATCTTTATCCTATAACACCCAGTTTCGATCCATCGAGTCAAGCCCTGCCATCAGCCTTTGCAGCCATCTCTCCTTCCTTGTGGCATGCTCGTCTTGGTCATCCGGATAATCTATTTTGTCATCTTTAGATAAAAATAGTTTTATTTCATGTAAGGGTACGAGTCGTACACCAAATTGTTAGTCTTGTTCTTTGGGAAAAATTGTTAAGTTGCCATTTGTAGACTCAAATTCTCATACTTTAATGCCATTTGATATTATTCATAGCGACTTATAGATATCTCCGGTTCTTAGTTCTTTGGGTCATCGGTATTATGTTCTCTTTTTGGATGATTATTCTAACTTTTTATGGACGTTTCCAATAGCGAAAAAATCTCAAGTGTTTTCCGTCTTCTTAAAATTTAGAGCATTCATTCGAACCCAATTCGACCGAGAAATTAAAAATATTCAGTGTGATAATGGCAAAGAATATGACAATAGGGTGTTTCGGGAATTCTGTGCTAATAATTGGATCAATTTTCATTTTTCTTGTCCTCATACGTCTTCACAAAATGGGAAAGCCGAACGTAAAATTCGTTCCATAAATAACATTGTCCGCACTCTACTAATTCATGCTTTCGTACCCCATATTTTTGGCATCATACTCTTCAAATGGCTACATATCTCCTTAACATAATTCCTTCCAAAGGTCTGACATATTCTTCCCCCCCCCCTTCAAATTTTATATAATAAGACTTATTATTCTCATCTTCGGGTTTTTGGGTGTTTATGTTATCCGTTATTCTCATCCACCACAATTAACAAACTTCAGGCTCGGTCTACTCCGTGTGTGTTTTTGGATTTTCCATCTAATCATCGTGGCTACAAATGCTTTGATTTATCCTCTAATAAAATCATCATTAATCGCCATGTCATTTTTTATGAATCCCAATTTCCATTTTCTAAGGATAATACTCCCGTGCCTAGTTTGTATAATTTTTTGGATGATAATATATCCCAATATGTTATTCAGCATTTTTTGGACGTATACCGCACCCAAAATTCTGCAGCGGGCCCATCGCTCACGGCCCCACCGGTCCGTCGCCGCTTATACCGCATTCACCACCGATCAGTTCAGCGATTGGGATCCCAGCCCGCTTTTGGAACGGGTCCAGCCATCGCCCAGATATCGAAGTTGGGCCAAGAGTTCTCTCGCTCGCCGCCACCCGTCCCAAACCCAATAAATTCTCAAAATTCGTCCAATTCTCCCTCGAGTCATAGACCTATCACTCGTAGTCAACAGGGTGTTTTTAAACCAAAACAATATTTTAATTTATATTCTAATGTCCCTAAATCCCCCTTACCCCATAATCATGTGTCTGCCTTAAATGACCCGAATTGGAAAATTGCTATGACCGATGAATATAATGCTCTTATTGATAATAAGACGTGGGAGTTGGTGCCCCGTCCATCTGGTGTTAATATTATCAGGTCTATGTGGATTTTTGCTCGTAATGAGAACTCAGATGGTTCATTTGCTCAACATAAGGCGCGACTTGTGGGTGATGGTAAGACTCAGCAGGTTGGTGTAGATTGTGGTGAGACATTTAGTCTGGTAGTCAAGCCGGCTACCATTCGCACGATGCTAAGCTTGGCTCTTTCGAAGGCATGACCTATTCATCAATTAGATGTAAAGAATGCTTTCCTACATGGGGACCTCAAGGAAATAGTTTATATGCATTAACCTTTGGGATTCAGGGATCCCAAACATTCTCATCATGTCTGTTTATTGAAGAAGTCCTTATATGGGCTTAAACAGTCTCTCCGCCCCTGGTATACAAGGTTTGCTGACTATGTTTCGACTATTGGGTTCACTCACAGCAGGTTAGATAATTCCTTGTTCATCTACCGTCGTGGTTCGTCATTGGCCTACATTCTGTTGTATGTGGATGATATCATTTTGACTGCCTCTTCCGATGCCTTACGCCAGTCTATCATGACTATGCTCAGCTTTGAGTTTGCTATGAAAGACTTAAGGCCCTTGAGTTACTTTTTGGGGATTGCCGTCACTCGGCATTCCGATGGATTATAATTGTCTCAATGAAAGTATGCAATTGAGATCATCGAGAGGGATGGGATGTCATCATGTAAGTCCACTTTTACTCCAGTTGATACGAAGCCCAAGCTTAGTGTCGCGGCCGGCGTACCTTACGAGGATCTGACCCGCTATCGCAGTCTTGCAGGGGCCCTTCAGTAACTTACCTTTACGAGACCGGATATTACATATGTTGTCCAGCATGTGTGTTTGTTCATGCATGATCCCAAAATTGAGCACATGAATGCACTCAAATGCATCATTCGGTATATTCAAGGTACACTTGACTATGGTTTGCATTTATATCCTTCCTCGACGTCCACACTTGTCTCGTATACTGATGCTGATTGGGGTGGTTGTCCCGACACCAGACGGTCTACGTCAGGCTATTGTATGTTTCTTGGTCTGCAAAACGTCAGTCGACTCTATCCTGCTCAAGTGCCGAGGCTGAATATCGAGGGGTAGCTAATTTGGTCTCGGAATCATATTGGCTACGTAATTTGCTTTTAGAGCTTCATTGTCTCATTCAGAAGGAAACCTTGATTTATTGCGATAATATTATTGTCATCTACCTTTCTGGTAATCCGATTCAGCACCAACGCACTAAGCATATCGAAATGGACATTCACTTTGTCCATGAAAATGTTGCTCGTGGTCAAGTTCGCGTATGCCATGTCCCGTCGAGATATCAAATTGCCGACATCTTTACAAAGGGTCTTTCCTCGATCCTTTTTGAAGATTTTAGGGACAGTCTCAGCGTTCGAAGATCGCCCGCTATGACTGCGGGGGTGTGTTAAATATACACAATATACATATTGCTCTCGGAATTTCCCCTTCAAGTATCGTATATAGAGTATATATTTAGGTAATATTTAGTCTCCTAGTTTAGATAATATTGTAATGTAATTAGTATTGTACAGTTACCATAATAATTGTATTACCATAAATGTATAGTTAGTATCCAAGTAGAATAAGATTTTAGGAGTAGAATATGAATATGATTCTCCTATTATGAAAATATGTAACTTGTATAAATAGTCTTTCAATTAATGAAAATAATCAAGGGATTATTTCTTTCACACACCTAAAAGGCTACAACTCTCCTTTTCTTTCCCTTAGACTTAGTTGTGCAGGAACAATAGAGACCAAGTCTCATGAGTAGAAATGTATTCAAGATTTAAACTTGATAATAGGCTCAACCTTTAAAATATTATCATTGAACCTATTGAATTTTCAAAATTACGAGTTACTATTTGTTGAAATAATAAGTAGTTATTTTTATATAAAAATGTTGGATTCAGTTATACCCGTAGACAGAGCCGTCCCTGGGGCGGTCGAGGCGGCGGCGCCGCACAGGCCCCCGACCGGCGGGGCCTCCGCCCCAGAATTTTTAATTTTCTTTTATTCATTTCAAATATTAATATATGTATTAAAAATGACTTTAATTTTATCAGTCAGAGTTGTAGCCTAGCGGTTGAGGGCTTCTTTCAAAAAATATTTCCCTAGTGAGAGGTCGTGTAATCAAATCCAATTAGCAGCGAAAGACTTTTTTTTTAATACAAAATCAGATTTCAATTTTCTATGTCTAATGTAATGATAGTTTTTCTTTTAAATCTTTCATGTAATGACATTAAGGTATCTCTTCCGTAGCATTGTTGTACTGAAATTGAAAACATTGAATTGAATACAGTGTTTACTATACATTTATTTGATGTTTTGATCAATAATTTTTTTTAATATTAATTAATTAGTTAATTTTAATTTTTCATGTGAATAAAAAATGGCTTTTCAGGCCTTTTAAAGTATAGAAACGGCCCTGCCCGTAGATTACATGTTATATCCGTCTTTATATGTGAAGTTACCATCTCCTTACCCTACGCTCCTCAAAACCTTTGGCTAAAATATTAATAGAAAGCCGATTATCATTCACTCTTCTTTTTTTCTTTTTATTTTCGTTTAACTACACCTATTTGGTTTCTAAATTTTTGTTGGCTATAATTCAGATTCGGACCATATAGGGCCCCTTTAGGGAAAAAGGCTCCTTATTCATATTTAAGACACTCTGAAAACTCTAGTCAAAAAGGGCAAAGAGTCTCGTTATGTGCAGAATCCGAAAAAGGATTGAACCACAATGATTTATTGTAAATAACCTTACCTCACATTTCAGAATTTTTTTTTACTCTGAAAACTCTAGTCAAGGATGAAGAAATCTCGTTTATCACATCACATCTCCTTGACATTAATGAAAAGTCTATAATGACAAAACAAGTATGAATTCAATTAAATACATATGACCCCCCCCCCCCCAAATCCGGCTTATTGAGTTGTGGAGCCTAATTAATCGTTGACACTATGAAAATCCTACGCAAAGTAAAAAGAGAGAGAGAATTGTAAACACAAACTCCCTATTTGATTATAGTGAAATATGCAGCGTCAAAATGAACGTAGTTCTAGCATTAAGAGTGAATCACTATAAATGTATGTGTTATTTGTTCTTCGCTTATTTACTATTTTTTAATTATGTCAAATTTGGGACTCAAATCCTAACACGGCTAACGATAGGAAATGACTTGCACGGACTATGTAGGTGTGGAGGGAGATGCAACTGCCAATATATTTGAGACGCCTTAAATATTCTGCTACTATTTATTTAGACTTGAATAGAATATGTATAAAGTTGCCCCCCAGGGGCACATGCAAGTTAGTAAGTGACAAGGTGATTGAGGTACAACCACTCCGACGTCGCGGGTTCGAATTCGTGTGGTGACAGTCTTTGCTGAAATATTGCAAGGATTGTTGCTGGGTTCGTGTCATATTGGTCCTCTCCCTTGCAGGGCTGTCACTCGCGCATATCCCTCGATTTACATCTCACCTGGCCAACGGACCTCTGATACAGGTGGGGGTTTGCCTTCGGGACTTTTCCCTCCACAAAGAATACGTAGAAAGTACACATATGTATAATCTAAAAAGGCTATGTATTAATTCTTGTGTACGTTGAAAACAGATAGGTAGCTGAAAGCCTGAAACCGGTATAACTTTATTGATACTACTGCTGCTACAGTTCTATCTTGGCAAGTATAACTGTATTATTTTTTGTTTTATTTTAGTTCATAATATGTTCATTTCACTCCTGATAATACACACTTATAGACAAGAATTGTCTGTCACTGACATATTTTAAACCATAACAAGTATACTTAGTGGTATGCATATATATATATATGTTTTGCAAACTGCATGGCTAGTCAGATCACGCAGGAATAGTTCAATAAAAAACATTAAATAGTAGTAGGTACTAGCTGTTTGATGGGTTCGTACCTTTTGGTCCCCCTCCTCTTTATATTTACTTCTTCTTCAATGATGTATGTCAATTGCCATTAAATCTTCACCCTTTTCTCTCTCAATTTAATTAGAACCATGAGTAACATACGTGTAGTGTTTTCCAATCCATACCACTTCTTGCTATTGTTATCAATCTGTATTCAAAAAAATAATCTAAAACAAAATTTGAAAAGAGAGGAAAATAAATTCGAGCACACTGAATTTACAGTGTGTCCTTAAGAAAATTAATTATTTTAAGTATCCGAGGTTATAAAATATATCCTCCTAGAATAAAACGAATTAACTCACTAGCGTAGTGATACCTCAAATCCTAAAGAACGGTGAATGCAACAGACGACAAAAATCACACACAGAAAATATTTGAAGTGCAGAAAAGAAAGAAGAAGATAATCAGAATTTTCATAAGGAAAATTTGAAGGGATGGCTAGATATTTATAGCGTTAAGAAATTAGGTATGTCTTTTTCTGAAAAAGCATGTGCCTTTTCGAAAAAGGCAAAGAAAATAAATTTTTCATTTCCCATTCACACACAAAAATACCTAACAATCCCCCACATGAATGGGGAATGGCTCTATGATAAAGAAATGCACAAACAAGTGTGTGATTTGCAAGTAAAGATTAATTATATTTGGATAAGTAGGTTTTGCTTTGAACTTTCCGTAGTGAACATATGTCGGATATACTCGGTCAATCGATAGGTTTGATATCTTTCAACCGTCGAGCTTTGGTGCATACCTAGACAACCATATGTCACACAATTAACCCTTAACCGCCTTTGATTCTCACTGTTGTGTTCGTTTCAGTCATGAACACCGCCCGGTTTCATGAGTGCATAGAGCATGGGCCTTTACCTAACATTCTCCTTAAAGCGGCTTATACTTCACACTCACATAGGTGATTCCTAAATGTGTCATCCCGTAGATACACTATCTGGTCATACCTGCCAAACTTAGAAACTATTAAAAAGCTTAAGTTTTATTAATTAGTTAAAAAGCCTTAATGATTTACTTTGTTTCTAAACATTGTCTTCATCATGGGAATAGGTTGAGTTATTTGACAATGTTGAACTGTCATTCATAACTTTGTTTGATATCTTTGAACCTAACTCTTGGGATCTCCAGTCTATTAGGTAGAGTTACCGTCATGATGACTTGTCCTAGGCCTTAAACCCATTCCCCTCGATGATCTTTCAATTGTCTCTCTAGTTAGGCCTTTTGTAAGTGGATCTGACACGTTATCTCTTGACTTTACATAGTCAATTGTGATAACTCCACTTGAGAGTAGTCGCCGAACGGTATTGTGTCTCTGTCGTATGTAACGAGATTTACCGTTATACATAACGCTCATTGCCCTTCTTATTGCTCCTTGGTTATCGCAATATATGCATATTGGTGCTAACAGTTTGGGCCAGAATGAAATATCTTCTAAGAAATTTCGGAGCCATTCAACTTCTTCACCGATCATGTCTAAATCTATGAACTTAGATTTCATTGTGGAGCGAGCGATACCTGTTTGTTTGGACGATTTTCAAGACACTTCTCCTCCACCAATGGTAAAACATATCCATTTGTGAATTTAGTTTTATTGATTCAGTGGTCCAATTTGCATTATTGTATCTCTCAATCACTATGGGATACTTATTGTAGTGCAAAACATAATTTACTTAAAGTGATATCGTTTTATCGATACCCGTGGATGGTTGATATCAATTGTGGCCACAACCTTTGAACAATATATTTATTTTTCAATCATTCCACTTTAACAATTCCACTTTTGTAAGTCTACTTCTTTGACACCCAACTAATATATAACTTTGCCGATGTGAAAATCCAAGCTATTGAGGATTTTTTTCTCATTATCATCAGTTGGTTCTTCATTTTATAAATCAATGAACTTATACATTCAATAAATATTCTCGTCTTTATAAAGGGTTATCTTATAACAAACACATCTTATCATGTAAAGTCACAACCTTTCAAGTAACATTCGGTCATGAAAGAACATAACATTATATTTCAAGTGACATCCCTTCACGAAATTAAAGAACACGACCTTAATAAAAGGCATATGATCAACCACATCAAATAAGTAGTTTTATCAACTAGTTCTCATCAAGACGGAACAAGTTATGTGAAATTTTCACTAACTACCATTTCAATACCACTAAGGACATATATCGTGGGGTTGATATAATATAATAATGTCAATAAATTAACTTTTTTTGATTCTACGAGAAATCGATATCCTTTATTATTTATGGCATATCTTATGAAAACACAATCAACAGTTTTCTGTCCTATTTTTACGCTGTTAGGTTTAGGAAAATTGCATTTTATTCAATACCCCCCACACTTTGAAGAAATTCAAGTTGAATCTTCTTCATTTTCATTTTTCATATGAAATAGATTATGTTTTACTATGGGGCACTCAATTGAGTATTTTAATAGCCGTAAAATGGCTTCCCCTACAAGTTTTGAGGTAAACTAGAACTTATAAACAAGACATTCATCATTGTTAGTGATTACTTGATCGTTATAATTATCGACCAACAAAAGGCGGGTAGCCTTTCACCAACATTCATGTCTATACAAATAGTTGTATTTTAATAGACGACACTCTTTTATGAAAGAACATAACTCTTATGAACAAGTTTATGACCAATTATCAATTTAATAATTTTATAAACTAGTCATCTGCTACTTAAAATCCCAACGACCACCATATCGAATATCCACCTATGATTTGTGAGTCTGACATCATACAAGAATGTCATTGAATTTCACATATCTTGTTCTTCCAAATCAAATTAGACACTAAGTCTAATATAGACTTTATCATAAGCCAAGAACATTTTTCCTTTCCGTTCTGAACTCTCTAAACAGTGGCCAAAAAATTGTAGTTAAGTCTGAACAATTGTCTCATTTGACTTTCACAGACAATTGTGCGCAGACATTGCATTGAGAGTTATCTCGTTGAGTGGTGTATTTTAATGCTCTCAAATATTCTCCTTCAAATAGAGAATAAATCTCATCACCATTATCTGGTGTCTTTACCATTTGCCTTCCAAAAAATTTCCCACCACGTCATCTTTGCCAATACTTGTCAAATATTGATCACAAAAAAATGACCTTCATCGTTTTTGAACAATCATGTAACTTTTTAGGCTCGATAACGAATAAAAATTACTGTTAAGGGACTTAACGCAACATGAAATTTGCCAATTAGTTATCAACGATCTGCCAAAGCAAAATTCATTCAAAAATATATTTCTGAAGATTCTTTTTTTTTCAAAGACATCAAGTATTTATCTATAAATTGAACTACGCCAAAAAAATGTGGCAATCACATGGACAAAGTTCAAGTGTTGAGTTATACATATAAATATAAAAAGAATTAACTCATTCATACGTTAGACATTAATTAGTCATGCCAAGCAGTTAGTAACAAAAAAATATTTCTTTTTCCCTTTATAAACAATTTTATTCATAAGATAAAAAGGAATAAAAATTACCCTAGTGCAATTGTAACGCCCCAAACCATGGCCTGGGAGAAACACGGCACTCGATGTCTGACTGCATGTGACCGAGCGAACCACATGGCTTGCTAGTCATCACGGGCATCAAAACATGTACTAGTAATGATTTTAAAATATGTAAAACATAAATTGAAATATAGTCTGAAAATATATTGCAGAAATACTTTGAAAAACATGATAAGTCTGACTATCTGCATGACTGATATGACATGTTAAACTAGTCTATGAAACCTCTAGATATGAAAATGACTGCAAAATTGTTTACCAGGACAGGGCTCTGGTCTACCTCTATTATAAAATATAATCATGAAAATAGACAGACTAACACCCCGGATGAAATGGGGCACACCAAGTAGCTCATACATGTGAAGTACTAGTGTGTAGCTCCGTCATCCTGAAACTCAGCACCTGCACCATGAAGTACAGGCTCCATGCAAAGGGACGTTAGTACATTTTAATTGTATTGTATGTAAAGCAACTGAAGGGATAAGCAGGCACATGAAGTAATAGGAACATGAAACTGAAATTGTAACATGAGCATGAGCATGATCTGACATGAGTATTAAACATGTGTAAAATTTGTATATATATATGGGGGGGAGTGGAGAGCAGTAGCATAACCGATAACATGAAATACCACGTAGGTACGTGGAGTCTGGTACCTGGCCCGACTAGCAGAGCAATCTCATACATTGCCAGAGTATGAGACATGAACATGTCATGAAATGATTCAATCTGCAATCTGAAGCTATCATCCTCTGGCAGAGCGACCCTTATCCTACGATGACATACGTAGTTTTAGGTTATCTGAGCCTTCTTAATAAACTATGCAACTCTCAAAATATGTACTTAAAAATAGTGGCTTGTAAGCCCATGGGTTTCATGAAAGCAACTCGTAAAGCATGGATTGAAATCATAATTTATCATGTGAACAAATATAACATATAACTTGTGAAAATTCATGAAAACATACATATATAAGTTCATGAAAACTAATGGTAATGGTTCGTGACTTGTAATTTTAGAATCCATGAAATTCAAGGTTATGGACATTCATGGATTACGCACGGATTCTTAATAACCATAATGGAGTATAAAGAACACAATAACGAATTAATAATACAACATGGTATATCATGATACATGTAATTTAGAGTTATCATGAAATTGGAATAAAACCCTAAGTTAAGAAATTTTATGGAAAACGTGGCATGGGGAAGAACAATGATTTTCCCACGCATGGATAGAAGCTCTACGTACCTTATTTGCTCCAAGAATTGTCTTAAAAATCTAAACTTGAAGGAACTCAAAGCTTGAACCTCGAAACCTTGGAATGGGTTTATCTTGAAAATTAAGAACAATGGATTCTACTTGGAATTCATGTATATATGTTAGAATCATTAGAAATTGCATGAAATAGTCTTACCTTGATGTTGGAGAAAGTGGGGAAGATAGGAACTTCGTGCTAGAGTTTGGAAGAAGTAAGAACTGATTTTTAGAATCAAGTCTGCGTATTTATACTTTTCCTGTCGGAAATATTTTACGATCGAAATTGACGGTCCGTCAAACTTTTTACGGTCTGAGTCTGGACCTTCAACCAAAAAGGCAACTTTCCAGAGACTTATAAATTTTGCGGGACTGAGACAGTCAGAAAGGACGGACTATATAATCTTTAACGGTCCATAAATTTTACTGGACTTTGTCAATCTCAAAAACAAAATTGACGGTTCAAATCAAAATTGGGCGTAAAATATGATCTGCAGAACTGAAATTGGGTTTTTTCAACTTAAACTCCCCGTCTTAAATTTTTAAACTTCTGAATCATGGACATGGCTTAGTTTAGAGGTACGGGGTGTTACAATATCTCCCTCTTAGGATCATTCATCCTCGAATGATGGGTCATGGTCTATAATAAGACTGGGCAAGGCATGAGTATATGAGCGTGAAGAAACATAACATGTAGCATAGGGATTGAATGACATGATTACATGTAAATATGAGCATGGGGACATGGATCATGAGTAGGGATGGCAACGGATCGAATCTGGACCGGATCCTACTAGATCCAGATCCGTTTTTCATACCTGAATCCAGATCCGTCGAGTCCATAAAAATCAAATCCAAATTCGGATCCATCAGATCCACCAGGTCCACGGATCGGATCGGATCTGGATCCACATGTAAAAAAATTTGTCTTGCTGAGAATTTTTTTTTGAACTGACAAACGATTTTTACTTAGCTAACAGTTTACTGTGTTTTAATTTTGAAATGTTCATATGAGATATTTTGTTCGTTGTCTCGTTTTGATATATTTTGTTCGTTGTCTCATTTTGATTGTGAGCTATTAATTGAAAATGTTGGACAATGACAATAGTTGTGAAAAATGCTGACTAGTATTTCCACAATGCAGAACTTGCATGTGCTTGGAATCTTCACAAATGAAGTAAATATAATTTTAACTACTTGTCTATGGAGATGTTAGTCATTCACTAATATAACATTGATTTTATTATCGAAGTTACCTCTTTATTTTTTGGTTTTTGAGTTAACGCGGAGATAAATTAAACTTGTTTTGAGAATTA
The DNA here is from genome assembly GCA_029783415.1 of Anisodus acutangulus. Lineage (NCBI taxonomy): Eukaryota > Viridiplantae > Streptophyta > Magnoliopsida > Solanales > Solanaceae > Anisodus > Anisodus acutangulus. Next base: position 36,888,743 of record CM056489.1, read on the forward strand.
AACTTGCAAGGATGTGCTTAGCAATTTTAAGAAAATACTTATAAAATTACATTCTAGGTTATGAATATATTTAATAAAAAATGGATCCACGGATCTGGACCGGATACAGATCTCAAATACAAGATCCAAATTTAGATCCGATCCGTCAGAAATGTATCCGGATCCGATCTGGATCCGTCGGGTCCAAATTTTGAAGATTCATATCATATAAAACGGATATGGACCAGGTCCAGGATCCACTACCATCTCTAATCATGAGTACTGAATACATGAACGTGAAACATGAGACATTTGTCCTCGATTGGTGAATATTGGTTAAAATACTACTAAATCTGGAATTTTACAAAAAATTGGCAGAATTTTCTTTGTAAATAGGACTATCACAACATCTCTCAAAGAGCATCATAATACGCATGACATGACAAAACGTGATAACTGAAATATGAACGTGACTATCATGAATACTGAGCTGGCATGAATACATGAATATTGGGTTGAATGAATACATAAACATTATACATGGGATTTGGAAAAGAAATCGTAGGCATGAGTGACATGAGTACTGAAACATGAGCATGAACATGATATGACTACATGGACGTGAGGAGCATCATATGAGACATGAATACATGAAGACACTACAAGAAAGTATAGAATTGGCAACAAAACATTAGCAACAATAAATATATTGTTGCTAAAAACGTAAATGACAATAAAAATTTAATATATTGTTGATAAAAAATATAAATGACAACAAAAAAAATAACTTCTTGTTGCGAAAACTTTTTGCATCTAAGGTTATTGCAACGGCATGCAACAAATTTTGTTGTTGTGAAAAGTACTTTTGGCAACAACATCCAACATATGACAACAAAAATGTTATTGGCAAATATCTTTCTTCTTGTAGTGAGACTGGCTGACATGGATACATTAGTGTTAAACTGATATGAGATCTAAAATATGGATATCATAGCATGGAATCTGAATGCTGAAAACATGAATTCTATATCAGGATATCTGAATGCTGAACGGATGGGAGATCTGGATATTGAACTGACATGAGGTCTGAATACTTGAGGTAGTTAGCTTGTGAACTTGACGATCTTTCGTAGGATCCTTTATGATCTAATATATTTGGGACTGACTTGTCTTTCTTCTCAAATCTCATGGCGCCTTTCATAGGCAAAATTTTCTAAAAAAACCCAATCGTTAACATGAAGCTCTATGCCGCACATTCACATAGGGCTCTTGCGACTCTTAACCATTTCAAACCCTCCTGAACTAATTTAAATTTTTCAACATCCTAATTGTCCAAGTCTGGTCCTAGCAATTTTGTTTTGCCAACTTCATACCAACCAATAGGTGATCTACAACTTCGTCTATACAAGGCTTCGAACGGTGCCATCTTGATACTAGCATGATAACTGTTATTATAAGCAAATTTAATGAGAGGCAAATGATCATCCCAATTACCTTTAAAATCTAGGACATATGCTCTCAACATATCTTCGAGTGTCTGGATAGAGCGATCTGTCTGACATCTATTTGAGGATGATAAACGGTACTGAGATGGTATTCAATCCCTTCTAAAAAGGACTTCAAAGAAAGTTCACTTAGAACTGTGCACCTCGAACCGATCCAATGGACATCAGAGCCCCATGAAATCTAGAAATTTCCTCAATATATAACTTGGCATAATCTTTTGCTGAATCGAATTTTGCTTGCTACCAATTTGGAAAATTATCCACGAAGTTGGCTACATTATTCTTCATGTCATTCCACCAATAAACCCTCTCGAGGTCATGACACATTTTCGTGGAGCTTAGATAGATAGAATATTTGAAATTGTGTGCCTCTACCATACTTCTCTCTTTACATCTATCTACATCCGAGACATAAAAATTTTCTTGGTACCTTGGAGTACCATCACCTCCCCCCTTGTTCAAAAGCCATGTATTTATGTATGTGAATCCCTTCATTTACCTGCAATAGATAGGGGTCATGAAACTGTTTTCCTCTTTTGCTCAACTCCTAAGGAGGGTTTGTCTTTGTTCTGCACAACTATTCTACCATCTTCGGAGTCCAAAAGTTAAACTCTTAGATTTGCTAAACAATGAACTTATTTCATCATGATTCTTTTGTCTGTCTTAATATGAGCTAAACTACCCATACTTGATTTCTTTTTTAGATACTTCCTAAAATACTCATAATATTGTTGTGTGCTAAGTCTTTGACCAACACCCTGAAGAATAGAGTCTCGTGCGATGTCACTACCGTTGTGACACATAACTGGGCATGATCTTATAGCTTTTCTGTCACCACTTAATTGATAATAAACAATCTTGACATAAATCAATCGATGATCATTCTAGTCACTTCACGTTTCTTGTACATACGAGACACAACCTTATGGAGACTATCTCATTATGCCCTCATTACTGAACTGAGGTCCTTCATGTCTCATGCTAACCCTTCGGGCTTTCAAATATTCAATTATACTCATTGATGATTTACACACTTCTCTCTTAGATCAAAGGTAAAAATCTTATATTTTGGGATCCTTCTCTCTCGTTGGGATCGAACCAACTTTCCTCAACTTCTGTGATTATTTGCACTCTATGTCACTAACGGCTCATCTTTCGACTTACTACTGAGCGATCTACCTTACTAGAAAAACTGAATTACTTACATGAACGAAACACTAAATTGCTTACAAGGACTGAATTACTGGCATAATCCCTCTTAACAACTTAACTTTGCTCACATTGCTAGTCTTATGGAGACCCCTTTTAGATAACTCTAAAAGACTATTCTTCTGTAACTTCCTATCTTACTGCTTAGCTGATTTTCTTCTCCCACTGTTACTGTACTTCATGTTTATCTTAAACTTTTTGGGTTCTAACACGCATTTGGTGTATTCAAACTGCTACTCACTCACCAGTGTTAACCTAACTAAGGAAATCAAATCGTACCTCTGCTGAAATTGTTAATTCACTATATCTACTCAAAACTTACTATTCCCTATTAAAACCTGATAGCATCATGTTCTCTGGTTCTATCATGAATGCTAAGATGAAACATAGATTATTTCTAGCTTCCCTCGTCATCCGACCATATTCTGTGATCGTATATTATCTTTTTTGTACTATAGACATGGATCACACTTAAGAGAAATTTCATCAGTCTTAAATGAAAAAAAATAAAATATCTAACCCCGAGCTTTCTATACACTTTAAAATCATATTACGCTATACACATCTGGGGTAAACACTTACTCACATAATTTAAGAGGAACTGTCAATTCTTCTTATCTCATAATAATAATTGTTTCTCATAGTAACTTAGTAACGTCATACTCTCTGGTTCTAATCTGAATAAACTTAAATGATATAAAACTATTCCCAGAAATTTAATATCGTCTGCTCATAGTTCTCATGTCGTACACAATCTCTTCTTAGTCATGTGCATGGGTCATACGATAAAAAATATATATCTTTAAAAAAATTGAGACATTCTAGAATCACATGTGATTTGCTCTTATTTTTGTTCAAAACTATCGTGGGCAGTTTATGCCTGCCATGGCTAACTTCATAACATGTTACCTTGTAGGGTCTCAAATTTGAACTATCATCCTCATACTTGTAACTCCATGGTCCAAAAATCCAATTAAACTTATTCTGTAAGGTATATAACATACGTATACTATTATGCAGAAACTTGTCCTTAAAATGGTACTATCACCTGATAAATACATCATGCCCCATTTGACGAGTCTTGGGTCTTATTCGGAATTAAAAAATATGGAGGTCTCGTTGTAGTCATCGTTTCTTACCCTTCCTTTTAGCACCCATCGGCATCACTATATACTCACAAGTCATAAGAACCTCGATACACTGAAAATTGAAAATGTCATAACTACATAACTGAACACTAGCGTACTGAATAACCATAATTCTGCTAGCTGAAATATTGTATAACTGATAACTGAGGTTAACTGATAACCATAAATCATGATAACTATTTTCTCACTTTCTGTTAAGGGTTATGTGCTAGTCTGTAGTAACCATGCACTTTGTCCTACTTTCAATGCCATCTCAAGTCTCATTTGTTACCAACATGTACATCACAATTTACACCCGGATGGGTAATCATTCTCACTTGGACCTTGAATTTCCTTCTCGGCGCTTACGCATTCAATACGTTCGAAATTCGTTGGAAAGAGAATGTTAGTTACAGTTCTAAGCTTCATGGCACGAGTTAGAATAATTCCTGAAAATACTGCTCTAATTGCACGATCTAGAGTATGAAAGAAGTAAGACAATCCTAAATGTCTTGGTGGTCAACCGTTTATATAGGCTCTGATATCAAGTTTTGTAACGCCCCAAACCATGGCCTGGGAGAAACACGGCACTCGGTGTCTGACTGCATGTGACCGAGCGAACCACATGGCTTGCTAGTCATCACGGGCATCAAAACATGTACTAGTAATGATTTTAAAACATGTAAAACATAAATTGAAATATAGTCTGAAAATATATTATGAAAATACTTTGAAAAACATGATAAGTCTGACTATCTGCATGACTGACATGACATGCTAAACTAGTCTATGAAACCTCTAGACATGAGTCTAACTGCAAAACTATTTATCAAGACATGGCTCTAGCCTACCTCTATTATAAAATATAATTATGAAAATAGACAAACTAACATCCCGGATGAAATGGGGCTCACCAAATAGCTGATACAGCTGAAGTCCTGGCATGTAGCTCTGTCGTCCTGAAATTCAACACCTGCACTGTAAAGTGCAGGCTCATGCAAAGGGACGTTAGTACATTTTAATTATACTGTATGTAAAGCAACTGAAAAAATAAGTAAACACATTAAATAATAGGAGCATAAAACTGAAACTGTAACATGAGCATGATCTGACTTGAGTATAAAACATGTGTAAAATCTGTAAAGATGTGTATCTGTATATCTACGGGTAGAACAGTAGCATAACCGACAACATGAAACACCACGTGGGTACGTGGAGTCTGGTACCTGACCCGACCAACAAAGAAATCGCATACCTTGCCGGAAGACATGTGTTACGGTTCACTTTTACACGGGTAAACGCATAAGAGCTACTATGAACTTGAATAGTGCTCTAAGTCGGATAATATTTTTAGAGTCGCCACCTAATTTATAGATAAATTAAGAAAATAGGTGTGAAATGATTTATTCAAATTCATTGAAAAGTTCTATCTAAAACAAAGTCAAGATAAGAGTTCTGGTGATCCCCGAAGAAGGTGTTAGCATCCATGTATTAAGGATCCGTAGAATACGATTTACCTACGAATTCTATAGCATGCTTTAAAATGATTTAAATTGATTAAGGTTTAACAATCCGCAAAAGTACTTATCATTTCATTTATTCAAACTCAAGGTTTCATTTTAGAATAAATAGTTAAACTTCAGCAAAAAAATAGTATGCACGAGTAGTTTAATCATCTTTCATTTTCGGACTAAGAACACCCAAATGTGAATTTGAGTAGAACTTCACATTTAATCCAAACATATTGACTAATTTCACACTTGCGTCTTTAAAATCCTATCTCCCAAAGTTAAAGTCATTTCCACTAGTCCAAAACCCTTTAACCAAACTCAAGTAAAAGCTAGTTTTAAAGATCGAAAACCATTATTATTGGACTTAGCCCGCAACCTAAACTTTGAAAAAATTAATTTCAGCCCAACATTTTAAACATTGGTAGCAGCCCATTTGTTTTATGTCACTCAGGCCCACTCGGGTCCTTATATAAGCACTTGGCACAAATTTAAGATCAAAATGATAGTTTTGGAAACCAAATTTATATCAAATCTCAGTTTTGAAAATTGGTCCATTCACTTCTGATTTTAATACCCAAAACAGCCTCTTTTATTCAAGTTCAGATCTAAACAAGTTTTGAAATCATTTTTAGGGCGATCTAGACGAAACGATCTATGTATCGTTTGCCTATCCTAGATTAGTAACCATAAGTAAAGTTCCAATAATATTAAGTAGTTTTATAATACAAGCAAATACAATATATATGTACAATATAAAAAATGTAAAGGATTTGAGTTTAGGCTAGTGGCCCTACCAAAGCCCACCAGTTGACGATTTTCACCCATAGTTGGGCCTTTCAATGCAAATACGAGCTTCCCGTATGCGGACTCGATCAAGAATGTCTTTAGTTGGGTCTCAGCCCAACTTGTTGAAGAAGAAAGTGACAGGCCCAAAGGGGCTGTCTCGGTGTACGTGGACAGTGGAAGGAAAGGGAAAACAAGGAGTAATAATTAGAAAGTATCTAAAAACCTATCAAATTATCTACACATACTCTAAAGCCAAAACATATACGCCAGGAATAACTAGAAAAGCTGTATAGCTAAAATTTAAAGATTCATACTTTGGTAGATTTGTCAATCAGGAAAAGAAGGAATTTGTTTAGCCCATATTAAAGAATAATCCGCAAATTGTAATGAGAGCAATCGAACAAGTAATGGGCTCGGCCCAGCAGATGGTAATCAGTAAAATAACATTAACGGAGGCAATAATGAGCTAAGCCTAGAATATTTACTTTAAAAGAGCAAAGGATTGGACTAGGCCCCAGATGTTCAAAAGGCAAACTAGCTCAAGTGATATACACAGGTGATATATTTGTCCTGTATACCTTGTATATATCAAACATACTGAGCATACAGTCCATATATTATTGTGTATATCACACATATATTTCAATCAAAACAAATAGAGGATAGATGTGGGAGATGGGATAAGTACACAACACACACAAATCACAAACGGGGACTATATTCCTATGTATATACTTTATGGTTTCAACATTAAGCCTAACCAGTCCAGGTAAACATGATGCATGCATTCAAATAAAGTTCAGTTATGGCATATAGCATAAGTGGTAATGATAGGCACACACAAAGGTATTGCAGCCTTAAATGGATTAATCTCAGACCTTGGTATTCACAGCATATGGCAGCACAAATGGAGGCAAGCAGTAGTTCTCAGATTTCTCTAAGACCTAGTCATATAGGCAGAAGCTAACTCATACACCATCGGAGGTCAAAAGCAAGTTAATCAAGACCAAACTAGCATTTTCTCAACATCTAACAGTGACTCTAGGTACTTTACACATCTCAAAATCAAAAGGGTCAAGTAGTATCATCTCAAGGCATACAAATGATTACCTAGTTAGAAACATTCATTTTTTAACTCATACAGAATCAGTCACACTGTTATTCCCAGGTTCAAGCAGGTATACACATAACCAAGATCAAACGAGAACATGAACATAGACACACCATAGCTATGTCTTATCCAAGCAGTCGAGCAATGCAGACATGGGGCATAAATAAACAAGACATTTAGACAAGAGATCATTCCAAATGAGGGCCAAGGGATTCAACTTCCAGCCAACAATCAGGACACCTTAACATCTATATTAACACGGAATCATGCATCTTTTCAGTCAAACAGAAGCCAAACCAACATTTATTAGCTAGGTGGATATCAGGCATCATAGGCATATACCATTAAGTGTAGATTATTATTTGGATTAAACACATATGGCAAATGACCTATTCTCAGTAAATGAAGACATGGAGTGGGTATTCATGTAGGCAGGAGGTATCACTATATGTGTATGAGGTGAACATGAATATAAAGTCAAACAAACAAACCAATCAATGGCCATTTTTCATATGACAAGATGAGGAGAGTAATTAGATTGACATGAACCAAAGAAGCTCAGATTCTAGCAGGTCAAAGCATGAGCACATATAGCAAGTGGGATTGACCTATCACAGAACCAGATATTCATGTCATGTAGACTCAGTTCTATTCAATACACTGATGTAGTAATAAATGTTTCAGCATGGCTTCGAATCAGAGAAAACAGTCATGATATAAATGCACAATATTCTTACTAAACATGGGATTCAAAGTATGCAAATAGGGACAATGCAGAGGCTATTAGCTACTGTGCTCCTTAACTACATGGTTCAGATCATGGCATGAATCTAATACAGGCTGGACAAGATCTTAATGGGCAGGGGAAGATATTCAGTATTGACTATTAGCTAGAAATCCTAGGATGAGCAATTATGGGTTCATATAAGATTTAGGGATGCTTTGTGTACATTTCCTCATGCTAACATTTCAACAAATATTCACTAACAGCATTCGAATCTATGGGAGAGAGACATACGTGGTATACAGATGGTTTTATGGGCTTAACTGTGACTTAAAGACCCCCAAGACAGACAAATCTAATGATGTTGACATCTTACAAAATGCAAAATGATATGGATGAAATCCTGGGACCGGCATGGATATCAAAACAAGTACATACAGCTCATAGAAATAATAAGACATGAACTAGACCAACTCCCAAGCTATACCAGATCTAAAACCAGCTTTAAACTGGTAGAGATGGACAAACAACATATAGGCAAGTAGACTACAAAGTGACCCTCCCATGCCAAACTCATTCTAACTGAAGAACATTTTCATTTATGACATGTACCAGATCCCTTTCAAGGTCTCAGAACTACAACATCATTTGAGAAAATAACCTAGAACAAATCTCACAATTCCATTTTTTAACCCAGACTAGGTTTCAATTTAGATGAGACATGAGTCTAGCCTAAACAAATCACTAATCTTCATTATTGCCAAACAACACCTAAATATGAGTCTCCTTCAAACTTAATTATGTTCCTAATGGGTTTTAGATGTATATTTAGGAATCTAAACCACACTCAACATCTCATTCGGCCAAGTTATGTGTCAAGTTTCACTCTTAACCTCATATCAAACACATATTCCTTAGCATATCACATGTAGAACTTCTATTAAGCTAATTAAACACAAAGAGACAGTAAAAGAACCAAATTTCCTATTTTTGAGCTCATAGATGTATTGAAATCATGTTAACAGTCCATCCTTAGTCAAGTAGGTTACATACTTGATTGTAAAATACACTCAAACTAGTACTAACAACCTATCAGACACATTCAACAAATAATGATAATTTTAAACAACTTTAACCACTGATAATCATATAGACCCAGTCATTATTATGAATTGAAAATCAAGTCTAACTAAGTGAACATGGATTATGAGCAGTGTAAGATTAACTTAATAATAAATTTAAACACATAACACATAGTGGCTAATCACAGAACAATATTTAAACAAGAACTTAAAAAGAAAATCGAATTACCTTGTGTGGAGGCAGCTGAAAGGTCGAAGGTGAGCTCGTCTTCACTCTGGAGACCTCGAACTCGCAAATCACACAAAAAGGAAAGGGGGTTTTAGTTGTAAAGGACTAATTAGGATAGGTCTGGGTTCCGCCAAGGGGCTGGATCTCAACTTAAGCTTAATCGACCAAATTTGAAACTCAGAGACGGCTCTTAGAAATCTAAATGCCAAGAATTCGAGTTTGGACGCTTTTTTTTTTTAAGGAAAGGGATTTGTATTTATAGGATTCATCTCAATTCGATGTGGGAGAACGGGTTTTGGGGGAGAAAATTCCTCAAAAAAGTTCTCAACCAATGAAATACATTTTTTTGAAATCGTTATAGGACAAGAATCAATTAAAATTCGCATAAAAGCAAGGTAGAAGAGAGGCAGACCTCACCTGGTGAAGGGGGTGGTGTATCGGTGGTACTCTGGTGTAATACGGCAAGAGCCATTAATGCTCTTGCCATTTTCGACCTCTGCGGCTCTGAAGAAAAGTAAGAGTGCCAGTTTGTTTCGCCATTTTTGGCAAAGACAGGACCACGATGAGCCCATAAGAGAAGGGCTTTTGCCCTTTGTCTGCTTATGCTACGATTTGGGCCGGATTCGGTAGTTTAAAAACGTGAATAAATGGCCCAAGTATGATTTTACATTAAATTGATCCTTGGTCACTTTTTAAATACTCTAATGACCGAAATAAATTTAAATATAACCGAATTATATCAATAGTTTCAATTACTGGCTAAATTGGACATTATTTGGAAATTTGGATATTTAAATCATACAAAAAGTCCTTTTAATTTAAGACATTACTTGAAAATGAGATATAATTCCATCATCATAATTAGATAATTTTCCAACGTTGACGGAGTGGAACATTAATTCTTTAATATTAAAAAAAATTAGTATAACTATATTTATAATTGTCGGTTAAAATTCAAAAATTATGATTAATGGTCAAAATTATGTAAAATTAGGACGTGATATACAATATATATACCGGATGATATTTTGTCAAATGAAATGACAAAATACTCTCGGAATTATTTGTAAAATCACATTCTTCTTGTAAAAAGTATATTTCACTCCGTCTATGACTCAAGATCCTTGAATAATTAAATAAAATTATTGAATGATAGAAATTAGATGTCAACAACATCAACATGGCATGAAAGGATCCAATCTGCAATCTGAATGTATCGTCCTCTGGCGGAACGACTCTTATTTATATTTTTCCTGTTGGAATGATTTTACGATCGAAATTGACGGTCCGTCAAATATTTTTCGGTCTGATTCTGGACCGTCAAATTTTCTATGGTCCGTATAATATTAACATATTATTTTTACTAATACAATTCTCATGTTTTCTGCTACTACATCTAATTATTTTGATTGTTCATTAAATACTGATATTCTTGCTCTATGTGATCTGGTTCTCTTCCATCTATGTGATTCTAATACGTCTTTTCTAGCTAAGCATAAATCTGCTCTGCTATCAATAAAGATTTTTTATTTTATCATTTTATTAGGCTTATATTCTATATGGGTTTCTATATAGATTGCTACCATTTTATTAGGTATTAGTATTTAATTTGATATCTATTTCCTTTAATCTTTGTTGGAGATTTTCATCTTGTTCTAATTCTCTTACCTCTTGGCGAATGTTTTCATCTTCCATTATTTATTCTATACTCCTTCTTATTCTAATAAGTTGTCAATTTATCTCACTTAATCTTTCTCTTATTCTACGGGTTTCACATATTTTCTTTTTCTAAATTTTCTCTTGTATCTAAATTATTTCCTGTTTCACTTGTAGTTGTAGTTGTAACAAGCTTATAGCGAACATGTCGTTCACGTTGTATCTTTCTTCTTCTAATAATTTTCTTTCTTCTTTTTTCTTGTACGTTCATTTTACTCATAACTACTTTCACTATCTGAGTGTTGGTTAATAAAGTTAAAATTTTCTAATTCCGATTCACTTTCTTCATCAGTTTGACTGACATAAAAGTCTTCGTATTCATACCATTTATTATTATCTTCTCTGATCTGCTGTAAACTCATTATAAATTTTGTCGTATTTATATATTTTACTCCTTTTTTCTTTAGCTTTGGACATTTATTAGCATAATGTCCTTTTTCATTACAATTCCAGCATTTACATTCTTTAACCTTTTCTGCTTCTACGGGTTTCACATATTTTCTTTTTCTAAATTTTCTCTTGTATCTAAATTTCTTCCTGGTTTCAGGGATATTTTTAAATCTCTTTTCCTATAGGGTTTGTAATAAGGTTGTTTGTTATTATAATTTGGTTTGTTATAATTTTTATAATTATTATTTCTCCTATATTTTTTTGTTTGATGTTTTTATTACTTTTCTTATATTTCCTTTCTTTTCTTTATCATCACATCCAAATACTAATCTTCTTTCTGTGAATCTACATATTTCTCTTAATCTTAGTTTTTTTTTATCTTTTTTTATCTTTTGTTGCATTCTAAATTCTTCACATTTTTGCATTAAGTATGCTCTTAGTACTCTTATTCTTTCTCATAATGTGTTTTCTTTTGGTTCTAGTTGGGTATATTCTTTTGATACTTCAGTATTATAAGGTGTTGGTAAGTGGTCATAGTAAAGTTGTTGGTATATTAAACCTTCTTGTGGTAAAAATCTTGCTTCATAAGAGAACTTACTAAAACTAATCGTATATTCTGGTAACTTATTAATCTTGCAACATTTCATATTATTCAAACTCATTACTATTTCAATTTTTCTTTCTGTAAGTACGTTTTCTCTAGCTACTAACCATCTTTCTCCTAAAAAATTTCTTTTTAATATAATATCAAATATTATTAACATGGATTTCCAATCTGTTGCATGGCTAAGTACTTTTCCTCTTAATTGGTATGCTATATATTCTATCCAATATGCTACTTTTCCAATTAATGTTTTAGATATTAATTCATACATGTATTCTAGGTTTTCTGTTTGTGTAGAGTTCATTAGTGTTATATACATTCCAAGATTCCAATCAGTTATCCTTCTTCCTATTTCTTGTTCATCATAAACATTATCTAGGTCTAGAAAATATCCATTGTAGTTTACTCCTTGTGCCATTGATCCTATAAATTCTTTAAATTCAGCTTGTTGCCCTACTGGTATGTAGTTTGGTAATCTAGTCCATTTTCTTGTTATTATTTCTAAATAAGGGTCTACTAATTCTTCTTTAGGACAATCATTTGCATCTTCATTATTACATCATCTGTTTCTATTTCTTTTTTCTATATGTCTATTAAATTCATCTTCTACGTCATTTTCAGGTTCTTCTTCTACGATTGCATTTACTCTTTTCATTTTTTGTAAAGCTCTATTATTTGGTTGTTTTCTTTTACTATTTCTGAGTTTTCTTCGTTCTCTACTTCTTCTATAAATTCTACTACTTGTATTTCTTGGTTAGTTAATTTATCGTTGGTATCTTTGTCTGAGTCACTATTTGTTTTTTCGTTACTACTAGTTGTACTTTCATCATTTGTTTTATTTTTCCTTACTTTCTTTTTTCCTTTTAACTTTCTTATTTGTTCTCTAAGGATTTGCATTTCCTCCTTTAATTCTTCTAATTCTTGTTTTACCTCATTTAATTCTTCTTTTGTTTGTTTTAGTTCTACCTTGGTTTCCTTTAATATTTTCTTCGTATCTTTAAATTTGTGTTTATATTTTTTATACTTATCATACCATTCTTCGTTATTATGTGATCTCAAATTTGTATTTTCTGTTTTTAACTCACATATTTGTTGTTCTTTGTTTATCTAGTTTTAGGTTTAAATATTCATATGTTGTTTTTTTCTGTATCTTTTAAGTAAATATTTTCTTCTTTTGAATTTTTATCTTCTTTTGGTGTTCGTGTCCTTATAGGTTCATACTTGTATCTTTCTTTTTCTATTATCTTTTTCCCATTGTTTTTTAAAAACTTAAGTATACTGGGTACACTAGGTTCTTATTTTTCCATTAAAATTGTCCTTTTTTATTTAATATCGCTAGACTATCCAATGTTTTTTCCACTTCTGTGGTTAATTTTGATTTTATTTTACTAATATCTACCATTATATGTTCTTTACTTCTTGTCCACGCATCTATTGGTACTGATTCTGGTTGTTGAGTAGTAGTACTAATTATTGTATTTTCTTTACTTGTACTTAGAGATGGCAAAATGGATCTTGGACCCGGTCCGGATCCGGTGGATCCAGATCCATTTTATAGGATATGGATCTTCAAAATTTAGACCCGATGGATCCGGCTCGGACCCGGATCCATTTTTGACGGATCGGATCTGGATCTGGATCTTTTATTTGAGATCTATATCCGGTCCAAATCCGATCCATGGATCCGTTTTTTATTAAATATATTCATAACCTAGAATGTAATTTTATAAGTATTTTTTTAATTTTTTCATAATTTATGTATTGTGTAAATGGTTGAACCAGGATAAGGCACAAGTCACACACCCATGTAATTTGTCTTTGAAGTTTCATTTCTTTTACCTATATACTCTCTGTAGTTTCCCATATTTTCATTTCTATAAAAAGAAAAAATTATCACTCTTCTTTAAATTTTCCTTTCTTGAATCTGCTAGTCGTAAGCTTTAAGTATCTTTCTCTCATTTGTTTGATCAGCAAAAAAAATGGGACTTTTGATATATGACTGACATTTTTTTATGTTGTTTAATGAAGTCAATCAATAGAACTATAAGGGGAGCATCACTAAAGCCTCCAAAAATTAGCTCAAAGTTGTAACCTGTTCAGCATCACTAATGAAGTCAATCGTCTTTATTTTCTTGTGATGTTAAAACTTTGTTCAGTATTTTGGAAGAATGGTGTCATGTTTGTGTAGGCTGATTGAATGAACTCAATCATTTTTTCAATCAGATTGCGTTTTATTTTGTCATAAAAGTTTCAACGTGTGGGAATATTATTCAAGCAAAAAAAAATTACATGTAGATCCAGATCCGATCCGTGGACCCGGTGGATCCGGATTTGGATATGATTTTTATGGACCCGATGGATCTGGATCCGGATATGGATCCATGTATGAAAATGGATCTGGATCTGGATCTAGTAAGATCCGGTCCAGATCCGATCTGTTGCCATCCCTACTTGTACTTGGTTCATTATCTCCTGCTACTTGTTTACCTTTGTTTTTCTCTTCTATTAACATATTAAGTTTTTCTAATATTATCTTAAATGTTGGTATTTCAGATACATTACATAGGTTAGTCAATTCTTCTCTTATCACTTGTTGTATTTGGATTTGATTTTCTTTTATTTCATCCATTATTATCAAGGTATTTTTTATTTTCTCTTTTACTATCATTTCTTCCCATAACGCATTAATTTTTTCGTTAGGGTTAGTCAGGATTATTTATTCTCTTTTTCCATCCATTTCCCATATCTATCCATATTTTATCAAATTTATCACATTGTTGTTCTAATTGTTTTATCTTTTCTTCTAGTTTTATTTCTTTTGCCTTGTATTTTAAATATTTTAGTTGGAAAATTTTCTCTTCTAATAAAGCTGTCTTATTACCTTTAATTTATGTTTTTTCGCTATTATTTCTCTTTGTGTATTCATACTTTATTTACGAATCTTGTCTTTCCTTGATCATTTATTTCAATTTCGTTATTATTTATTTTATAATTTATCATAGTTAAAAAAATACTTCCTAGTAGTAGTTCATTGAACCTGTCATAATCTATTACTCCTATATTAATTTTATATTCTAAATCTTGAATTTTGAATCTTAAATTAATACTTTTGATAATTATTATTTCTCTTTCATTTTCAGGATAATTATAAGCTTGTGGGTCTATTAAATCACAATCATTTTCATTAATCTTACTTATATGTATAAAAAAAATTATAGTTTCAGTATTTATTTCAGCTATACAATCTGTTGTTATCTTACCTTTAAATATTATTACCTTAATTTTCAATCTATTTGTATTTATATTTATTAAATTCAATATCCTAGGTTGTATAACGCTAGTCTGTCGTGACATTATCGGTTCTCTTGTAATACTCAATCTAGATCCTTCTATTTTTTGTATTAATCTTTTTGATGGTGTAAGGGTTCTGATATTAAAATCCATATATATTTCTGATGGTATTGTTATCTTGGAATTTTCTTGGTGTTCTATTTGTTCTAATATTTCTTGGTACATTCTTGGTACTAATATATTCATTTCATGTTGTTTCTTTACATGGTGGTTTCCGATTAGGACATATATCATTTTTGTTTCAATACTTATGACTTTACTTCCCGGTGGCATTGTTATTCCATCTAGTTTGTAATATAGTATTAAGGCTAAGTCTTTGTGTTCATCTTTTAATGATATACTAAAGTCTGGTTGTACCGTAAATTTTAGTTTTTGATATATTAAATTTCCTTTTATTACTGATATTAAAGCATCTTGTAAATTTCCTAATATCCTATCATCTAATATGTATATTTGTAGAGGTGTATCTATGTTTTTCTGAAAGTATGCTTTTATAGTAAATTCTACTCTTTCAAAGTATATGTTTCTATATTTTCTAGCTTCTCTAGTAGATAATTTTGCTAATTCTCTTTTTATTACTTCATTTGTTATCAAGTTTATTTTTGTTCTCCATTTACACTAATTGTGTCTATTATATTTTCATGCTTAGGTGATATATATCTTATTTCTTTATTTCTTTCAAATCATTTTATTTTAAATAATTTCTTAATAGATAATTCATCTTTTTCATCTTGTATCTTCTGGTATGTTTCCGGTTTAAAGCTTAATGTTTGTGTTGTTCATCCTTCGTATGTATTCATCTGATAATATGTTTCTTTAGAGTCTTCTACTATTTCTTTTCATTTATTCATATTTTTAATAGGTTGATGTACTTATATTGTTCTTCTATAATGTCATTTAGATCTTTTAATTCATTATCTTTTCTGATTATTTCTCTTAATTTTTCCTCCAACAGTTTCAAATTTTGTTCTTCTTTTTGTCTCAACTTTTCATTTTTTAATACTATTCTATTTCTTAATTCTTTAATAGTTTCTTCCTGTTCATATATTTGTTTAGAATTTTCTTGTAAATGTTGATCTTTTTCTTCTATTAGATCTATACTTATTCAACAACTTACTATATGTTGGTTTATATCTCTATTAAATGTAAGGGGTTTTTCTGCTATCATTCTAAGTTCTCTTAACTTATTTTGTTGTTCTGTTAGTCTTTTTTCATCCATAGTGTTCTATTTCCATTCGTAGTGTTCTATTTTCATTCGTAGATCTGCTTCTAAATCTAATATCATAATGTTTTGTTCATTTATTCTTGTATTTATCTCTATTATCCTTCTATATGTTGCTACAACATCTTCTATGTGTGTTTTAATTTCTTCTATCTCGTTTTCAGAATATTTTTCTATTTCTTTTTCATAAGTTATATCTTTTCTTCGTTCTGTTGCTATCATCTCATCTTGAAAACCCATTATAATCTCATTTTCTTTCCTAAAGTTTATTAAAAGACGTTTCATCTCATAACATTTCCATAACATTTTCATAACATTTTATTTAACAAATTAATTTTAATAAACGATGGTATTTTCATTGTTTATAAATCTATTTCTTTTATTAGCTCTGATACCAATTTCTGTGCGGATCTTTTCATCATCTAATAACCCTGAAGATGATACGAATATAGATGATATATTAATAAATCTTTATCTAAGTTTATCAAATAATAAGCATGTAGTAAGAAAACTGGTAGTATTAACTCAAAATTCATTTTTAAATAAAAGTTTATAATCTTTAACCAATATGAACATTATAATTACAGAGTTTAACACTTATCAAAATCATAATTAAAAACACACCGTCTATAAATCATACCTCTTAATCAGAATTTCAGATCACCGGAGATCTCAACCCACCCTTGGCCCTGCTTCCCTTCTTCTTCCACCGAAATTGCGGGATAATTAGCCTAGGTGTCTCGAAGTTCTCAACAGACTATCTTCTAAAATTCTTATCAAGGTGCAGGTTTAAAGACTAATATGGTTCTAATTATAATTTTTCAAAGTGTTTTATCTCTGGTATTATGATATTATAATTGATCTGGATTATAGACTAATGAGGGGGTTTAGTTAGACATAGAGAGTTTTCAAACAAAGATTTATCAGAAAGGACAAATTGTATAATATTTTACGGTCCGTAAAATTTACTGGGCTCCATCAATCTCAAAAACAAAATTGATGCTTCAAATCGACAGTCCGTATGAATTGGGCGTAAAATCTAATCTGCAAAACTGAAACTAGTTTTTTTCAACTTAAACTCCCCGTCTTAAATTCCCAAACTTTTGAATCATGGACATGACTTAGTTTAAAGGTACGAGGTGTTACACCAATCTTCATCCCAAAATTCACAAACTTTTCGGGAACACGATTACTTCGGTCTTGCCAAAGCGACACCATATTTTAGAATTAACACTTTTTTTTTCTTTTGCACAAATTAGAAAAAACTAGTCACTGAAATAATTTATACATCTCATATGTATATTAATGCTCATAAGATTTCATTCCTCACTGTAATAGTTGGGATTACTTCAGTAATCTTTATCCAACATTAAATGCGTCTTCCAAAATTTGGGTTCTTCAGATATACAAATACACACGCATACGCACACTTACGCTGATGCAAAATATGTGTATATTTTTATTGACCTATAATAATATATACATATTATTTTTATGATCTCAAGAATAATTTCCAAGTACTAATGTAAGTTTAATTCATGCCTAACTATCTTGAAAATAATCCTCCACATATTTTATGCATGCTACCAAACAGTATCTCAACTAATTAATTTTATAGTATGCAAATAAAATATATTTTGAGACCATTGCATAATAAACGTCTACCCTAACATTTATAAAAAAAAGTCATAAATCACATAGGGTAGAAAATTAAATATAAAAAGAGAGAAAGTAGAACCTGATTTTTGTTACCACCGAACCATATCAATTTTCGAGCACTAATGGCGTGATTTCTAGATTTCTTGCCAAAGTCACTAGATATTTATTGTCCATACATATAAAATAATTGGGATGCCAAATCCCATCATCCAAAACCAATTCAATATGACCTTTAACTTTTGAATGCAGATTTTATCTAAATGATACAACAATCTTCCAGTAATTTAAGAAACATGAAAATAATTATGTATCTTGAAAATCCTTCCACACTAGTACGCTCATATGTTTTGCAAATGATTAATGTATTTTTCTACCAAAATTATTTACAAAGCGAAATACTTTGAATTTTGAAAGAAATAGCCTCATGAGTTGTCTTGTCGTATCTAAAATGACTTCGAGCATCCAACTTCACCACTGCTGCCTGCTCTCGCCTTCTTCGGCACTTTCCAGTAGATTCAATAGCACCGATTATGAATTCGGAAAGAGAATAGGACCGCAGAACACTATTCCTGCCAAGGTTGTATGTCTTTTTTCAACCT
This sequence comes from Anisodus acutangulus, assembly GCA_029783415.1. Taxonomy (NCBI): domain Eukaryota; kingdom Viridiplantae; phylum Streptophyta; class Magnoliopsida; order Solanales; family Solanaceae; genus Anisodus; species Anisodus acutangulus. The sequence continues at coordinate 36,907,547 of CM056489.1, forward strand.
ACTCAAGTTTAACCACCTTCAACTAATTCAAGCAATTTAGTCAGTAGGAAAGTCATATCACTAAACATTGAACCTTTTCAGCCCGAGTTAAGACAAAGGAATGGTCCAGATCCATAACCTGCTTCCATCTGTCTTGAACGAGGGAATGTTGGCGGGTATAGTCGAACTGAACTGCTTGATTCTCAACAAGGGTTGGTGTGGCAGACTTCCCCCTTGTTTGCCGATTGAATAAAGTCTTATATGGCTTCAAACAAGCGAGAAATGACTTAGGTTTTCAGGCATTGAATTCTCACCAATGTTTACATTACTCAAGCCGACATTCTCGCTTCCGCTTCTATTTTGTGCATGTCAACTATTGATTCTATGCCATCAAAGCATGCTAACAGCATAAATGCAAGTACATACAACTGCGGTAATGCCGCATCGTTGATAAAGAACCTTACCATCCCCAGAAAGTAAATAAATCAGTGTTATCAAATTAATTCGACGCAATGATTCGCCATACCAATATATGCAGTAATTAATAGCATCAAGGAAGAACCAGTACAACACTAACTGATTCATCACATAACATCGTTATCCTTTGCATTCATTCCTTCTCTCCATTATTTACTTGTCCAGATTTAATAAATGGTGAAGTTTTTTATATCTTCAACCGAATACAAAATAAATAAATTTAATAAATCGATGAAATTTTTATGTTTTTCAAACCGAATAAACAACACTGAGAACCAACGAAAATTTTATATTTTCAAACCAATCAAAAGTTACTAACTCGGTAAAGTTTTTATATTATTTGAACCGAGTAGTAACTTGGAGTAGAAAATCACGTAGATTTTAATCTCCAAACAACGGAGTGAAAAACCATAAAAGTTTTAGTCTCCGAAAAGAATACTTTTATTCATGAAAAAAAAACTTTTTTATCCAAGGAAAAAATACTTTTATATCTAAAAATAGTACTTTTATTTCTGAAAAATAGTAGTTTTATCTTTGAAAATGTTATTTTCTTCTCTGTCAAAAAATTAAATTTCTAACAGATTAACAGAATACAGAATATATAAAAAATAATAATTTCCTTAAGATTGTTGTCAATTTGTATTCGAAAAAATAATCTAAAATAAAAGCTGGAAAGAGAGGAAAATAAATTTGAGCCACTAAATCATAGTGTGTCCTTAAGAAAATTATTCTCCTCAAGTACCCGAGGTTATAGAATATATCCTCTTACAATAGAACGAATTAACTCACCAGCGTAGCGGTACCTCAAACCCTAATGAACGGCAAACGCGACAGATGGCATAAATCACACAGTAAATATTTGAAGTACAGAAAAGAAAGAAAAGAAAAAAGAAGATAATCAGAATGTTCATAAGAAAAATTTGAAGGGATGGCTAGATATTTATAGCCAACAATATGTGTCTGTTAAGAAATTAGATGTGTCGTTTTTGAAAAGGCATCGGCAAAAAATTTCCTTTCCGAAAAAAGGCAAAGGAAATAAATCTTTCATTTCTCATTCACACCAAAAATACCTAACAGCTATTACTATCATTTGAGATTATATGATCAGCTCTTTGTTTTACACCTAAGAAAGAAATATAAAACAAAACAAAGAAAGAAGTATTTGGTACCTATTGTTTTTTTATTGGCGTATCAAAGCAAGAATCGTTTTCTATGAAGCAACGTAGCCATTCTTGCACGGCATTTAGCTCTTAAGTATTTATAAATCTAGACATAATTTGAATATTTCAACTTGCAAAAGAAAACATGTTAGTGCTCTTTTTGGAAAGTAATTGTAGAAGACAAGTTGGAGATAGTAGCTGTAGCAATATAAATGAGTATAAAGTATGCAGTTGAAATCTTTAACTATCTAATTTATTTTCAGAATGAGTATAATGATAAAGAAGAGAAGCCGTATTTCTTTAATTGTGGTTGTGACTTGTGAGCCACGACGAGATAGAAAGGGAGAATGAGACGGATCAAATTGATGATAGCTAAAGCCTTTCACCAAATTTGGAGAACTAGGCATCAAATTAAAGAAAGGGAGAGAGAGAACAGGGCTATCCTCCAGCTGCTACATGCGACAAAAATGTAAAATACAAATGGACAGAAAGATCATTGTAAACTTCTTTTACACAACAATATATGTAAGATATTGCATAGTCTATCCAAAGACGGATCCAAGATTTAACGTGTATGAATTCCAACACTGACCTCAAATTAATATTACACATTAATAACTAGATTCACGATCAAATATCTACTTATTTTAATAATTTTTTAATATGTATACATAATATGAGCAAAAGTTATAGGGATTTATATGGAGTTGTAAGTCGAAAACTGAACTGTAGAATCTAACTACCTGAGAACTAGTGTAGGCATCAACCTAGCCTCAGTTGAATTTGCTCCAGTTTGTTCCGGTGGAGATCAACCTAGCCTCAGCTGAATTTGCTCCATTTTGTTCCGGTGGAGACTGAAGGTACCCTCAAGATGGGCTATGATGATTGTTGTTGCGGGTAGAAGTACCTATATCAAGTGATTTATAAGAATAGCCTTGGAGGTGGATGGTCTTAGACTTTTGACTTTGCTTGCTCCAGGAGTAAAACTTCAAGTTTAACAAGTTTTGCCTCATGATCAACACTTTTGACTTTGACCTTGAAGTTTTGCCATAGAACAAGCAAAGATCAAAAGTTCAAAACCATTTTCAAGGTTTTCGGGTGTAATTTCCTGTCCTATGTCGTGTTGGGATAAATATTGTCGTTAGTTAATAAGATGAGAGTCGGAAAATTTAAATAAGAATGATTTGTTCCATACACACTCCAACTCCAAGCAATAAAAAAACTCAGTCTGTCTATTCCAGTAACAAATACCCAATTCATAAACTAGTGTAAATCATTTCAATAACAAAAGGCTTCTTTATCATAAAATCAGAAAGGGAAAAGCATGCAATGGCAAAGAAGTTTGATTCTTTAACCAAGCAAAAGGAGTAAAACAAACTAAATGTGCATATTGACATCAAATATCAAAGGCAAGACAACACCCAGGGAAACAACTATCATAACACTGAAAAGTGATGCAATTTTCAAATACTTTCAGCAAAGAGCACATTAAAGGTCCAAGATTTGGAGGATGTCAGCAGTCAGCATCTACATTCTGCTTATATTTAACTGAAGTGAGACATTTGCAAATGCACAAAGCATTGCAAGGTGAACCCTAACGATCCCAATACTTCGTTCTTAACTTTCAAAATCCATGAGACGACTATTTAGATAAATTTCAACAATAACACGAACAAAATAGAAAATAATTTTAAAGACCAAGAGAACAAGAAAATAACATAGGCACAATCAACTACGGCATCAGATTCATCACATAACTATTTCCTCTGGCCAGAGGAAACCCATGGTTAAGCAAGTTTAGAAAGTCATTTTGAACCTTAAGGTCCACGAAATGTTGTCTGGAGCTGACAAACTACAGACCATCCAAAAACATGTACTACTCCAACGAAGTTATCTAGACAGGACATATACAACATTTGGCATGATCCCCAAATGGTTGACAAAACACCTACCCAACTTACTACACTAGTGATTACAATACCATTAATGCAATAGCAGCAATCCATGCTTCAAGGGAAACCCTTAACGGTGACATACTGGCAGCAGTTAAAGAGGTTTACTCGCAAGACTGTCAAATTCATCATGTGCCTTCTTCGTGACTGCTTGAATATCCTTCAACTTAGATCTTAAACCATTAAGTTCACGGTCCTTGACCTCCTTCCTTGAAGTAGCCAGGGACAGTTTATCCTGTAATTCTGCTATTTGTTTATTGATCTCTTCAATCTCTCCATCAATATGTTCTTTGTCCGTATTATGCGTGATAATCTGATTATCGATGTCTGCAACCTCTGTTTCAAGCTTTTCCTGCTCATCTTTCATCAACAATAACTCAGTTAGTCGATCTCGTACAAGCTCCACATCAAATCCATGGGTTTCCAAGTCGCTGAGAGTCTCCAAGATTTCCTGAATGGTGCTTCTAGGATCGTCATAGTGCAATCTAGAAGTCCTCTCTACGATGCTTAAAAAAGTTACCATATAACCTATAGCTAGTCCTTCACGGGAACTCTCTTTACAGTTTTCCAACGGATTGAAATGTGGCTTCTGAGGAATCCTCTTGAAAATATCCATGGATTCAATTGTTGACCAAAGTAGTGTATTTTTCACAAAAGGCAAGCTCTGGGTTTCAGTTTGGGTTGCTGCGGTCCCATTGACAGGAGTTTGCATGGGCATGTCTTGTTTCTCCCTCGTCTCGGCGCATTTTCTCGGACTATGTGCAGGTGAAACTCCTGGAGGAGAAAAATATCATCAAACAACAGCCAGAACAGGAAGCGACTAATGAAACGTTAGTAGCTTACTCGATCCATCAACAGATGTTGGAGACTGTATTTCTTCAAACCACTTCGCAAGGGGTTGATCATCGAATCCATTGCAGGGTATGTCAGCAAGAACTTCCTCACCATCGCTTGCTATCCTATTTAATTCAGCAGTTTTCACTGCAGAAGAGTCAACAGAACCTACAGAAGGCCAATGGGAGGTTTAAAAAATGAGAAACTCAACAAAGAGAAGTGCAGCATATAAGCTGTTCCTCTCTGCTCCCTGATATAAACTGTGTTCTAAACAATCTGCATATGGCATTCAAAATTCAACACATCCACTAAGTGTTCAAAATCATGCACCAAATTGCCAACATCATCCTCCAATATTGCAACTACTGCTACTGTACTACAGAAGCCATTACTCACCTTGAGATTGAGATTCAATATTTGAATTTTTTGCCAGTCGTTTTTCCCTCTTTACATAATGCTTCTCATGCTGCTGGGACGAAGACTGAACTGCTTTCTCATTTGAGAGTTTTGTTAGGGCCATCTTCTTCGTCCTGCCTCTTTTTCTGCTGTGCCCCATTTGAACCTCAACCTGCTCTTTACCGTCTTTTTGGTTGGGAACCTCTACCTGCTCCTTACCATCTTTTTGATTGGGAACCTCTACCTGCTTACCATCTTCAATAACCATAACTTCTAGCTCGACAGGACCTGAACTCTCATCTTTTGAATGATCTCCACTTGGTTTCATGTCTACAAAAACAAAGCAGAACACCTTCAGGAGAAAACCGAAAATCACGTTCTACCCACAGATTGTAGGCCCAAGGAACTTATGATATACCTGTTGGGGTTGAAGTTAGTTTCTTAGGTGGTCTCCCCCTTCTTCTTTTCTGACTGCTCTCTCCATCACCTAAGTGGTTGGTCTCCTAGAGAAAAGGCAAAATCAGAACTACAAAGTGGCTTAAAATTTTGATTGAAGGTGCTGAACTTGAACAGAATCTTACAAGTATTCGAAAGGAATCGAATTTAAACAGTATGGTATGAGTGATTAAGTTAGAACTCTCAAAGCACACAACAAGAAACTGAATAGTGTGGGAGATATTATGCCCTTGAATCCCTGCTTACCTGTATACCATCTACAGTAGCATCAATCTGCATACCATCTACAGCAGCATCAATCTGCTTCTGATCTCCGATAGCCTCCAAAGATTCATTACTAACCGGCCGAGACTTTTTAGCCTTCGAGCTCCTAACTTTAGTACACTCCAACCCTATGATGACAGGAACATCAGTTTCTTTACGCGTGGAACGTTTTGGAGTAACGTCAGCAGCATTTTCTATTGCAATACCCTTGTTACCTGTTAAGCAGCTCTAAATTGTATTTAGATTTCAAAAGTACCAAAAAACATACGAAGCAAACAAATAATACCTCTTGTAGGAGATTTTAGGCCTCGCAACTTCTCAAGTGTCCCACCCTTTCCTTCACCAAGTTCCTGGCATCTCTTCCTCTGCATATATTTGGATGAATGCACTAAGCACTTTCCTTTTCTATTCTTTTTGGATAAATTAGATGAAGTTACTATGAACTCTGATTGACACAATTAAAACTGGAATAGCCTATTGCAAATAAAGAATTTTCCTAGACCTTTCACCACCCAACTAGGGGTGAACCCAAGCCAAGCCAAACCCTTGAAAGGCTCAGCTCGGCTTGAAGGAAAAGATCTTTGGCTCCCCCAAAATGAATAAGCAGCTCAGGCTCAAGTGAGAGGCTCAAAGAAAGCACATGTAACAACTAAAGCAAGAACCCAAATAGGTAACTTCTGAAAAGGGAGCAATCTAGTAATCAGCAAAAAAAAGGGCAGCCCGGTGCACTAAGCTCCCGCTATGTGCGGGGTCCGGGGAAGGGCCGGACCACATATCTAGTAATCAACAACAAGAACCAAATATCCATGGCAATTCCTCATTTGCCTACAGTTATTGTAAAGGATGAACAAAAGGAAAAAAGGGGAAGGAAGAAGCAATAACTTCAGATCAGACCAAATTCATTGAAGCTGTAGACCCTCAGAGAGAATAGTGTAAAGCCATATCAATCACACCGCGCAAGAAACAACTTCTGCTAGGCAGAAATTTAAAATTCAGTTTGGAGTCTAGGAACCTTTGATCTAGATTAGCAAGATGGAGACTGCAGGCAGTTAAGTGGCCTTCAAATGGATGGAGGATAGGAAAAAGAGATGAATTAAGAGAAAAAGATTTAAAGGAATAAAATTTAACAAACAAACAAAGAAGAAGAAGCTCAACTTTCATCATTGAAGGAAAAGAGGAAGCAAAAGGCTGAAGACAACCAATTTTGAGAGCTATTGGCCTTAGGCTGGTCAACTGGCATAGATTCACATAGTAAGTGGTAGACTAGTAAGCTCCTGAACTACTAGTCAAGTAATTAAACCAACAAGCTAATATAGTCAGATAATAAAGGGAAAGCAAAAAATAGATAAGTTGAGCACATTGAACATCAACATTCCTGAGATTGCCTCATTTGGTTAATCAGCTAAGCTAGACTCAACTAGCTCACAAGCAGTCAGACTCACTTGCACTTTGCTTCAGAGTGAACAATTGGTACAAACAGGTCAGTTGAGGCACTACTCAGCATCAGTTATGCTACTACTAAAACATTACAGTAATTTATGCTGCAATAAACTTACAGGAGACATTTTGGCAAACAATAGACACTCATTTAATACTACAAGAGATGACGCTGTATACATGAGACAACTAGCTTTGTTTTTTCATTCTAGTGACACCTCACATGCCTTCCTTTATCAATTTCAAGGCACTCAAACCAGAGATGTGGCTGAAGGAGCAACAGATTCCTCCCATAGTCAGCATTCATTTTAATTGATCTAAAAGAGCAAAAAGGCGACAAGCTTCATGGAGCTTGAAGAAAAATGCATGAAATGAAGCACACACTTCTTTGAATTAAGTGCACAATTTATGGAAGATTAAAAAATACCGTACGTATAGGAATTTAGTACAATAATAAACAACTAAGTCAAGCATCCAATATACAGTAGTGTTGATACCAATCCAACTCCTCAAAGTTGAGATCCAAAAAGTGTCACTATTTGAAGCTTTCACACTTCTCGGAAGCGCATGGCTTCACCCATGAAAAGCTAACACTGACCCCACCCACCCTCGGCTTTATATGCAATAAACAATTGGCAGTGAGAAATGACTTACAGTTCTGTTCTGCCAAGAGCGGATACGAGGTTGCTCATCTCCAGCTACAGGTACTGAACTCTTCATTTCAGCATATTCAGTTTTTGGGCTGGGTTGACTAAAGGGACTCTTCGTACGGGGTTTTTTAGAAGGCTTTGAACTAAGTTTACATGCTTCAAGTGACGTGTCTTTGGGCAGCTCTAGTGGCTGTGGAGATGCAGCATCACAATTGGAAAGGGGAATCGCATCAGTTGAAGGTGTCTCATTAAGATTCTCTATATTTTTTATAGAATGTTGTGTGCTTTCCTCAGAGATCTCATTCATAGTGCTTGATCTGCCAAGTGGAACATCCTTCTGTGAAAGACTAGCGTCATTGCTTCCATTAGTTTGACAATCTGAAGGAATTGGAGTGTCCTGAAAGTATATGTGGGTAAGCTTTAGCAATAGTGAAGTAGATAATACCTGAGGGCCTGTCAAATAACACTAGATTAGTTTTGACCCCACTAACAAAGTAGGTCAAAAATCTGGAATCAGAAAGTCAACACAAACCTCACTTCTTACTTTCTAACTTAATTGGTACCGTGTACTTTGCTTAGACACTGTACAAAGCCATGTCAATTGAGAGCTTATCACATAAACACTTCTTAGCTCAAGCCATATTTACAGTCAGATATACAATTAAGAAAGTCAAATAACTCAAGAATGAATTAGACAAGGAGAAGACCTTAACAACTTATAAATCAAAATGCTAACACGTAACTAACCTTAGAGGAATACCCAATGACAGTAAAAGCAGATCATTATTTGTCTTTTGTTATACATACATATATTCAGAGGAAAAATCAAACTAAATGTATATCTTCCTCAAAATCAATGCAACTCTGATGCCCACACGCTGATACTGGAAAGATCTTGATAGACACGAGATGCCAACTCGCATGTAACAACAAAGAAAAGATTAACCTTTCACAACTTAGAAATAAAATAAAACTTCCTCCGAGTATCATACGTCAAATAACAGATGCATGAACTGCTTTCATATTTCAACTTAAATGAACACATTTCACCTACATTGGGTGGTTTGTTACTTGGGGAAGCAGGGAGGCAGCTGCAAATACAACTGGTGATTTGCTATTTACAAATTACAGCAGCAGATTGACTATATAAGGCCAGCAATAAAACCACTACCACCGTTATTATTATTTTTGATAAGTAAAACTACCACCATCAAGACCACCAGGAAAGAAAGAATGTAATAGCAGTCAGATCCCATAAAAGTAACAAGACCTGAAAACCAAACGAATTCAAATGGACCATACCCGATTAGTAAACCATTGCCCATCTTTCCAATCCATATGAGGTCTCAAATCAGAGTCACTAAACTCCTTCTCCTTCTTTGTGTTCTTAAAATAGACAATATACTTACTACCAGCAAGCTCTCTAGTGATGACACCACTCCACCAGGCATAATCATAAAGTGCGTCCACTTTTTCCAGCAAATTGAATTTCTTCCTTGTGATAAGCGGTGGAAAAGGTCGGATATGGAAGGAATCAACTGTTACTTTCTCAATAGCTGCCTTTTTCTCTGATTTTGTCCGATAGCTCTCTACCAAAAAAGAGCCATTTTCACAATGTTCAAGGACAGTTGCAGGAAACCAAGCATCACGGCGATCATCTCTATCGAACAATACTTCCACATCCTTTCCCACACTAAACATTAACGAGCCTGTTCTCTTTCGACAATTAGACATGACAAGATAAGAGGACAATTATAGAAATCAAGAATTCAAATGGATAAGTGATAACAACCTTAGAGACAAGAACATACAAGCTTTAAGTAGAAATGAAGGGTGTGTTTGGTACGGGGGAAGCATTTTCCTGAAAATGTTTTACAATTTTCTCATGTTTGTTGGTCACATTTTCTGTAGAAAACAAGTTTCTGAAAAACAAGGAAAATGACTTGCATAATGGAAGTAGGAAAAGCAAGTTTCATATAAAAGTGACATTCCATGTTCATTATTTCCTCCCCACCCACCCAATGCCCCAAAAACCCCACCCCCGTGATCATTCCCCACCCACACACCCCGCGTCACCCCGAACACCCAACCCCACCCCCACCTCCCGCGTCAACCCCGAACACCCACCCCCATAGTGTTTTACTAGATTAAATATAAATGATTTCAGATATAATATTCTTTTTTATTATTTAACAAACACTAGAAAATAAGTAAAAAAAGAAACACGTGTTCCTTTATACCAAACACACCCAAAAACAGCACATCAACAAAGATTGAAACAAAGGGTGTCTGGAAAATGTATTCCTATACAAAATCATTTTACTAATTACCAAATAAAATGTAAAACATCTTCTCTCTAAGTAAAGCGAAACTAACTTTACTACTCAAAAATGTTACCAAAACACAATATTTTACCCTCTATTCACTATAGTAACCCATTTTTTATACATGCAAAAACATTTTCCTTCAGAATTCCTGAAACCCTAAATACTAAAACGGATACGAAATGGATATACCTGCTTCCCGGGTCGGACCCATTTCCCTTTGACCCATTGTTTATGAAATCTCAACTCAGAAACACCAAATTCAAGTTCGTCAGGTGGATTATTAAAAGTCACTTGGTACCTACTAGAATCTTCCACAACCCTAGTAATGACACCTGTCCACCACCCGTCCTTGTAAGAAGCATCAACAACGTCGTACAACTCAAAACTCTCGACCTTCTCAACCAGAGGTACCGGTCTAACAAATGAAATGTTGACTAACTCCCTTAACGGGTCGGACCCATTTTCCTCAGCTAAAATGTTTTTATATTCGATTAAAACCCTTTTTTTCTTGGATGTGGGAGAAGAGACACCTAATATAGTTGCTTCAAACCACACACCTTGATAACCTTCTTCGTCGGAGGTGACTTCGACAGTGGAGCCTTTAGTGAGATGATGTTGGTGTTGGTGTTGGTGTTGGTGTCTAGTAGTTCTAGTACCACCACGCATGTTGTTTTTTTTGCCCCTCTTTTTTTTACGACTTTTTGTTAAAATCCAACTGGGAATTCAAAGCCCTAGTTTATTTAATTCCAAATTTCACCTTTTGTTTTCATTTTTTATTTTGACGTCATATTTTGTGGGTTTGGAATTTTTAATATTTCATTATTTTGGCGCCCACGGCGGGAAGATTTCACTCGTGCTTTGGCGATATTTCCTATAACGATCTTTTTCCTTGTAAAAAAAGATCTTTTGGGTGAGCTGATGCTGGTAAATACTCCTATATACTGGCAATAGTTCCAACTATACTTTTAACATTAAAGAAGTATTCTATCCGTTCTAATTTATATGAATCTTTTACTATTTAAAAATCAAATAATTCTTTATTTGATTATAATTTTTTTCTTTTCATATATTGTGAATTACTCCATTAATTATGTAGACTTATATTGTTTTTTATGTAATTTTCAAATATGTAAATTTTATTATAAAATACTCGAAGAATCTATGTCTGAAATCGAGTCAGAGATCAACTACTTTGATTCTCGTACTCCAAACCCCCTAATATAAATTGGAACAGAGGGAGTAGTTCTTTTTAATACTGCTCAATTTCAAAAGAAATTTTTAATTAATGGGGGTAGCTTAGTAAATTATATCCTATATTTTTTAAATGGGCGTGAAAAGTGCTAAAACGATAATTAAAATGGGACGAATGGAGTATTAGTTATTCCACAATCAAAATATGTATAAGTTATGAATCAATTTATATATTATTCTTATAGGGTAGAAGACGGATAATCAAATATCGTACTTGATATGCTAAATTTTATACATCTAAAATGTCCAAACACGATACTAATTATGTTTATTTTAATACATGAATATTTCACTTCCCTAACCATCAAGCAACCAAACTACCCCTGAGTACTGAAAATTGATTTTAGAAATGATTACATATTTGGATAGAAGTGCTAAAATTGATAATAAGCAGTTGAGGTTTTGTTAAAATAACTAAAAATCTTTAAAATTCTTGCAAAAAAATATAAAATTGAAAAGTATCTTTATAAAGAGAGAAAGGAGTGACGAATATGGAAGGGAGAGGATGTTAAGAGTTTTATTTTTGGTAAAGATATTTTAAGAATTTTTTTTTGCTCGGAATGCTATTTTATGCTTTTCTATTATTATTTGTTATGTATTTTTACTTTATAATGTTTGTTTCATACTGTCTTGTTGTGTGTTACTCGAGCCAAGAGTTTTTCATAAACAACATATCTACCTCCATGAGGTAGGGGTAAGGTCTGCATACACTCTATTATTTTCAAACCCCACTTATGAGAATACACGGGTATGCTGTTGCTATTTTATATTTTAAGAATTAGAAAAAATAATGAAGATAAAATAGTAAAAGTCTTGGTCAAACTAAAAGTGCTTATAAGTTGGAAATATATAAGTAGGGATGACCAACTTATGATTTTTGACTCATTTTAGCTTATAAGCACTTTAGATATTTTTCAAACACGTAGACAAGTCAAGAGATGCTTATAAGCCAATTTGATCAGCTTATAAACTTAGTCAAACACCCTCTAAATTACATATATTAATCATTAGCATATTATCATGTTAGTTGCCATTTTACTAGATGATCGTAATCTTATTATAAAAATTTACTTGCAATTACTCAATAAGTGATATATTTATATGAAAAAAGGGAATTTACAAAAATAAAAAAGTTTTTAAAAAAATCTACCAACAATAATGATGCATGGATTCCTATTGATATTCATTTCCATAATCATCAGTTTTCTTCGGAGTATGAACAAAATCTGAAACAAGATTTGGTGTGATAGAGATATTTAAGAGCTAGGAGACGGAGTGAGAAAGTTGATTTTTTGCACATCTCATTGAGTAATTGGTCATAAATATATCTTTCCCGAATGACCTATATGTAGTAGAAAAAGATCTCCTTTCCGAGTTTGTATAATTAACGGGTTCCATTTATTAACACTGTCAACATGAAACATTTAGTAATAAAGTATTATGATTATTAAATTACAATTTCAAAAAATACAATGAATTTAGTGTAAATAACTCAAATGTTAAACTCATCAATTTTAAACCCTAAATCTATTTTTATAGTTATGATCAGAAAACGCTAAATTGCAACTTTGATTGAATGTTGGTAGCAAAATCAACCAATCAACTTGCTCATTTATAACTCTCGTTTGGTTGGAAATAAGTTATCTTGGGATTAGTTATTTTATCTTCTCATAGGAATAAAATAATACTATAATCTCAGAATAACTAATTCCATAATTAGTTATATCATGATATTATTCCAACCAAACATGGAATAAACACATCTTAAATTTTATCCCGAAATTAATTATCTTTTATCCCTCATACTAAACAAGCCCGAGCCAAAATCCACCTTCTAAATTGATTATAGCTGTTGATGTAATGCTTGACTATCAATTATTCTTCGGCACCATTGAATTCGTCAAAGAAAGATAAATTATTTTTCTTATTTTATCCTTAATATTAGTTACTCATATTCAAATTATTTTCAAAATTTATTGAGACTATACATTAATTAATATGAATATTATAATAAAATATATACTTTATTTATTAGTAATTGTTAAAGAACATGCAAGGTAAAAGATGGACATAAAAGTAAAAAGAGGGAGTAACATATACCTACCGCTAGGAGTGTTCAAATGAGACCGAAAAATCAATTTGAACCGATAAATCGAGTCAAACCGACTTAATAAATAAAAAATCAACTTGGTTTGATTTGATTTGGTTTTAAATTTTAAAAAACTGATAATATTTGATTTGGTTTGGTATTAAACCCAAAAAATTCGATCCAAACCGATAAAAGTCGAACCAAATCGGTAAAACTGACAAAAATCGAACCAAACCGATAAAACCAAAATTGACAAAATCGGAACCGATAGAATTTATGCTACAATGATTCGGTTTGGTTTGAATATTTAAAAAATTGACTTAATTGATTTGGTTTGATTTTAACCTAAAACTGAGTCAAGCCAATCCATGAACACCCCACCTACTACTATCAAATTGAGAGTCTTGGGTTAAGTTAAAGGGCCTTTGAAAATAATTTGGAGATATGTTTTGATTTTTTCAAGGTGCTCATTTTCAAGAACCTCTAAGATTCCGCTATTCCTTTTTTGAGTTGTCTTTATTGTGAAACTATATTTTACCGTCTTAGAGCCTGTTTGAATTGATTTATTTTAAGTGTTTTTAAATCAAAATAGCTTATAAACATTTTTATAGTATTTGAGTAAAATAATAATAAAAATTAATTATAATTTTTAAAATTTAAAAAAATAAGTCAAAAGTATAAGCTAAAATTCCTAACTTATGGCTTTTGACTTATGACTCAAAAGTCATAAGCTCATCCAAACGAGCTTTTAGTCTCATTCTATGTGATTATGTTATTGTTTGGAGCGTTAAATAATTTTTCTACTATTATTTTCTTAAAATTTTAAAATTATTTTAAATCATTAGTTTATGTTGAGATGTAAGTACCTTTTCTGTAAATTTTAGTTCTTAAAAATTAGTTGTCAAAATTAAATCTATTCTTATTCAGTGTTTATATTAATTCAACAAATGGAAGATATGTGTGCTTTATATACACATTTTACATGAATTCTTAATTTATAATGGTATCATGCAAAACACAAGGTGCTAGCTAGTTACATACTCCCTCGGTTTTTATATGTCACGCATTCTTTTGCACACTTTTTAAAATAATATAAACTAAAAGGATGATTTGATAAAATTAGTACTAATTTTTTATTTGATCTAAATTTCTTACAATTCTTTTATTAATATTTCTCCATATTTATTATAGTAAGCATAAAAAAATCAAGTCTCTCTTATACTTCTAAAACAATAAATATTTAGAACAATTATTTTTAGTATATGTGATAAGTAAATGAAGGAGGGGGAGTACAAGTTAATAAAAATGTGGCAACCAACGCATGCCTCCGGATTTCACACAATCGTTAATATTTTTTCAATATTATTTCATTAATGGTATATCTCTTATTTTATATATAATTATATTTCTATTATAATTAAATCTCTTATTTTAGGTGGAATTATATTTCCTATTGAAATTAGATTGATTAGTTACCTAGTTTAAATATTCTTGTACTACTATATATATTGTACATTATTGATGAATACAATCAAGGAACATATTTCTCTATAATAGAATATTTTCCGAATATTCTTTCATTAATTGTATATCTCTTATTTTAGGTAGAATTGTATTCTTATTGTAATTAGGTCTCTTATTTTAGATAGAATTATATTTTCTATTGTAATTAGGTTGATTAGTTACATAGTTTAAATATTCTTGTATTACTATATATATTGTACATCATTGATGAATACAATCAAGAAACATATTCCTTTTATGGTATCAATAGCCTAAAAATACCTCTACCGCCGCCGACCATAGCTATCGGCCGCCACCCCACGGAACCCTAGTATTTTTTTCCAATCATTCTCTCTCCTTTCTCCTCCTAAATTTCATCTTCCATGGCTGACAAAACCAAATTTCATTAGGCACTTGCAGTAAACAACATCAAAAACTTCATCCATATCACCCTTGAGATGGAAAATGGTCAATACTCCTCGTGGGTGGAGCTTTTTAAGATCCATTGTCGTGTTTACGAAGTTATCGACCACATCATCCCTCAACACCGAAGTCCACAGACCTACCCTCGACTTCAACTTTTGCTGATGCACTCTGGTCTCGTTTGGACACAACCGTCCTCTAGTGGATATACGACACAATCTCTAATGATTTGTTGCACACCATCATTGAGACCGATGCCACTGCCCGCCAAACGTGGGAACGTTTGAAAAGTATTTTCTACGATAATAAAGCTCAACGAGCGTTATACCTTGAAAATCAGTTCAAGGACGTTCATCAAGACGATTTCTCAAACGTGTTTGCATATTGTTAAGAACTCAAGATGCTTGCCGACCAACTCTCAAACGTCGGCGCACCAGTCACTAATCAACGATTAGTCATGCAACTTATTGCAAGCTTGAATGAATCCTACGATGGCGTTGCCACCATCCTTCAACAATGTACGCCGTTACCTCCATTTTATGAGGCCCGTTCGAAACTTATTCTTGAGAAAATCCAAAAAATCAAGCACAACACCACTCAGGCCAGCATTGCCGACATCGCCCTCACCATCACCGTCGGCCCCTCCGCCGACGGTATGGCCTCCAATTCTGGCAACCAGAATCACCGGCTCGAGGACCCGCATCGGCCGACATTCATACGCAATAACCACCAGAGCATGCAGTCCGGCAAGGGCCGCGGCGAATAGAATTCCGACAGCAACGACGGTGGGAAAGGGCAGTCCCCACTGGTAGGAAACAACCAGCAGCGACCGCGGTAGTGGCAGAAGCCTCCGTCGTGGGTTGCTTACCCGCCGTAGGCCGTGTGGGCCCATCGTAATGGGCCTCTCCTCCTAGACCATATCTGACATCCTCGTAGACTCCACCTCAGAACCGACAAGCCCACTTTGGCATACTCGGCCTACATCCCTAACAAGCCTACACATCACATGCCCCCCCTCCCCCGTCCTCAACTTATGCACCGATTGACATTGATGCAGCTATGAACACAATGTCACTCAATGCTCCAGATGGAGATTGGTATATGTACAAATGCGCCACATCTTACATGACGGCATCACAAGGTACTCTTTCGTCTTATTTCAATTTAAGTAATTTAAATCAGAATATTATTGTTGGTAGTGGACAAAGCATTCTCATTCGCGATTTTGGTCATTCATCCCTATCCCCACCACATCCACCACTAATCTTAAAAATATCCCACATGCCCCTAAACTCATTAAGAATCTAATATATGTGCGACGTTTCACAATTGATAATAATGTTTCACTTGACTTTGATCCTTTTGATTTTTTTGTGAAGGATTTTACGACAGGGAGACAAATAATGAGATGTGACAGCACCAAATATCTTTATCATATTTCAAACGCCATCAACAATCCAGGCTTAGTTCCATCAACATTTGCTGCTCTTTCGTCTTCCCTATGACACTCTAGATTAGAAAAAATAATTTTATTAATTGCAATCGTATTTCTAGGACTCCTATATGTGAATCATGTGTTTTTGGAAAACATGTTAAATTACTATTTTCTGCATTCACAAATTGTACTTTACTACCTTTCGATATCATACATAGTGATTTGTGGACGTATCATGTTTAAAGTACGTTTGTCCATCAATATTATGTGTTATTTTTGGACGCTTATTCCAACTTTCTATGGACTTTTCCAATTAACAATAAATCCAAGTCTACCCCATTTTTTCCTCATTTAGTGCTCTCCTAAAAACACAATTTGAAAAGAGCATTAAATGTTTTCAATGTGACAATGGCAAAGAATTCAACAATAATCAATTCAAACAGTTTTGCTCCAATAATGGTCTTACCTTTCGTTTTCCTGCCCTCACACCTCCTTCCAAAATGGTAATGCCGAACGAAAATGTAATACCCCGTACTTTCAGGTAACGGTTGAACATATAAGCGTAGGTAAGTAGATCGGACCCCGGGAAGTTTATGTTGCACCCGCGTATGCTAATAAGGAAATTAGTATGTAAATGACGTGATCCCGAAATAATTTTGGATTTAATAAGTCTGACGACGGGGAATAATAATAATAATAATTATGTATCCCCGAAGAGGTTAGATACTAGTATCATATTACAGGAATTATGACATTAGGTATAAGAGGATTTTATAAGTCGTCGGGATTTAAGTGAATTGAGATCGCGAATTTAATTGTGGGTATAATTAATTAATTGTGGGGTTAATTAATTATAATTGGGGAGACAATTTATAGTGTGGATTTATATGTGTAGTCTAATAAAGCATCGGTGCAATGATAACATTAGAGAAAGGGGTCGCTGGCAGCTTCATAGACCTTCAACCGATCCCCTCTCTCTTAATAATTCAAGCCATCAGTTCTTCAAGCTCCCTCAAATCCTTAACACTCCTGAAGGAATCCTTCCATGAAGAATTAATGGTCACACTTCTATCAGGAAGAGGAAATCTCAGTTGGTGGGTTCTCAGAATTCTTGATCGAAATTGGGGATTTTCTGTAAGTTTCATATAACCAAAAAGGGGAGAAATTCGTGGTGTTCTAGACCTTAGTTCTAGTGAAATTGAAACCTTGAAGCAAGGTTGAAGGTTCAGAAACCAAGTCGAGACTTTGAGTCTCGGCAAAGCTCAAGCAAAACGATTCTAGTGCTTCTGGTTCTGTCGGTCGGACGAGCGAAAGGCTTTTCGATGACCTTCGTTACTGATTCTAACTGAGGTAATTCTTCTTATCCTTTGGGTTATACGAATCGCAGAACATGATTCTTACTAGTTTTAAGGCGGTTATTGAAAATGCTAGGTTAATGGGGTGTTATCGGGGCTGTTTGTATGAAATTGGAGGTTGCATGTGAAATTATTGTACTGTTTTGGAGATTGTAGTAGTAAAAAGAAAGATTAAGAGGGTTGGTGTTTCTCTACATGCATAGGTTTCAATATAGAAGGAATATAGGTTCTACACGTACAAGGTCTTCGCTAGAATGTCTCAAAGAATCTGTTTCTAGTATTTTGATTCGATTATGATTTAAATCATCCGTGTGATGTAGATAATCGTTCATGGAGCTTACAAGGACACACATAACTTATATAAATTCGGCAACAAGGTATGTAAGGCCCTTTCCCCATTTTGGCATAATTCTATGCGCGGAACGTAACCATCGTGTTGCTGCATAAATTACTTTACTCTTAGTAGTTAAGAATTATCATGTTATTGGCTCTTATGTTGAAAACCTGTTTAAATACGTTTCTAAGTCCTTATTGAGGCATACAAAAAAGAGGTTGATATTCATAGTGTTAGCCAAAGGTACAAGGATATTGGGCCAGGATGTGTTATTGTCATTCATGCATTCTCATTTGCATTGCATTCATATATTACCCTGGACCACTTGTGCTATGCACATTACTATATGGTAAATTATATATATATATATATATATATATATATATATATATATATATATATGGGAATTGGGAAAAGGGAAAGGCGTTATATACGCACACCATCTACAGCTGGTACAGACTATCACAAAAGAGCCCTAAGAGGCCAATATGATGTGATGATGTGATGCATGTATGGCTTATTGGGACGGGTTGCACGATCCGCAACACTAACATATATATATATATATATATATATTCCGCATTTGCATCATGCATATTTTCATTTACCAATATATGGTATGATGCCCACAGAGTCTGTTATGGTAAGGAAAATGACCGAAGAGGCTGATGTAAATGTATATTGCATTGTGCATACATTTAGGCTCGTGTATTAGGGCCCTAAAAGGCATTTACGGATGTCCAACTGTTTCTATTTCAAATTATGATATATCTCTGCTATATTATTTCGTATGCTTGACATACTCAGTACATCAGTCAACTGACGTCCCTTTTGTTGAGGGACGCTGCGTTTTATGCCCGCAGGTTCATATTGAGAGGGTGACGGTTCACACTAGTAGGTTGCTGGTTTAGCTGGTGTCCAGAGCACTCTATTTGTTTCAGAGTCGCGATTTGGTCGTGGTATGTTTTTCTCTGTAGAGGCTTGTAGATAGGTGTCATATGGTTAGTTGTCGCGTATGGCCTTGTCGGCCCTAATATATAAATGTGTAAATTGGGGCTTTTGGGTTGGAACTTTATTTAATCTACCACGGCTATGTCCGTGTTAAAAGTGATTAAGGGTAAAGTGTGGATGTAGTGCCCAGCGGGTAGGGTTCGGGTGCCCGTCGCGGCCCTCCGGTTTGGGTCGTGACAAACTTGGTATAAGAGCATGTATGTCCTTGGGAGTCTACAAGTCGTGTCTAATAGAGTCTTGATTATGGGTGTGTTGCACACCACACTTATAAACATGAGGCTACATGGCATTTAGGAATGTCTCTGTCTTTTATAATTTAGATCATTCAATAGAGCGGAGTCGTAAGAATACTGATTCCTAATCAAATTTTCTCATTTTAAACTGCAACAACATCCACAATGAGAAACACCTCGGATACTAAGACTGTGGGTACTGTCGCAAGACAAGACGTTAGACATGTACCACCCGCTGGCACGGGTCGAAGGGTTACAAAAATTGGAAGAAGAGAGGTGAGTTATACTATGGACTCAGATCCATCATAAATCATGGAGTCTATAGAGGAGGATCCATCTGAAGATCCCTATGAGTCACCCGCTCGAACACCCTCGGTTCTTCCGGTTGGAAGTGGGGTGAGAGGAGTTCTAACTTCACCAAGGACTTTAGTGTCAGTATAGTTTGGTGTGATTTTAGTTAAGTTATGAAATGGCTTCAAAACTATTTGTATGCATAAGTTAGGCAATAATAATCTTGATTGAACTAATTTTGGAGTAATTAATGTTCGTTAGAGATAATTTCAACTAAATATGGATCTATTTTCATGTGAAAAAAATGATGCCTACATACTCAGTACACCAGTCGTACTCTACTGGTTGATATTTAGGCATATTATGGCCCTTAGAGTCATTCTCTACTGGTTGGTTGTTTCTTGTCTTATGTTACTTTCAGATTTCTATTGTGCTATTCTTCATGCCTGACATACTCGATACATCAGTCGTACTGACATCCCTTTTGTCGGGGGACGCTGCGTTTCATGCCTACAAGCTCAGGTAGACAGGGTGACAGTCTGTATTAGTAGGTTGCTGGTTCAGCTGATATTCGAGCACTCTACTCTAGAATGGCAGTCTAGTCGTGGTACGATATATATATGATATGCATAGGGGTATGACAGGGCCCTGTCATGACCTCATGATGTCACATACTCTTTAGAGGCTTGTAGACAGATGTCATGTGTATAGTAGTTGTGTATGGCCTTGTCGGCCTTAGTATGTATATATGCATAGGTTGAGTTCTTCTGTTTGTAAGATTTTACGTAGCTTCTTTCCAGTTTATCATTTCTATGTGTCAGCATCGTACTTTGTGACGGCCCTCGGGGCTCATGATTAATTATGATTAGATGTTAAATATATGATTAGTGTTACTCGACAAGTAAGGTCCGGGTGCCCGTCATGACCTTCCGGTTTAGGTCGTGACAATATATTTTGAGAAAGTTGGAAAAGGAAAATGAAATATCACATGAACAAGTTAGTTTTCCTTTGGGAAACAGTGCAACACTGAACCTGCTAAGTGGTAAATACATTTTCACTACTGACTAACTCTTTTTGTGGTCATTCGTGCAAGATTAAGCTACTTACCTTGGTTATTATTCAACAACAATTCTATCGTTGTCTACTAAGTGTTTTTCACAAATGATGATTTTCTAACTTTCTTTTGTCCTCACCAACATGAGCTGCTGATTTTTTAAAAGGAAAAATAATAGATTATAACTTATTCTTTAGACTTTCGCAAACTTTTAATCCCAAAGATCTGTTCCCCCAACTCATTACCAGTATTTGAAATACGATCCTCAATTACATGTTTTTTTTGAAACAATATTATATGTCCAGTAATGCTTATTTAAACTCAGGTTTACATTTGCCAGCTATCACTGGTGGATCGATAAATATCATTGTTGGAATATGTAAAGCAACAACGGGAATAGTAAATAACTATTACAATGATCGAAAGGATAAACAACAATGAGGACAACAACAAGTTGTCAATATCTTGATCTTGAATGAAACTTCAATTATAGAACTTGTATTCGAAAATACAAGAACATGAACTGCTACTCTTGTGGCTTGTAGATCCGCTGAGAATACGAACGGTTAAAGTCCTTCTTCTGTTAAGTTAACACCTGAAACACTTAGCAACCAATTAGATAAACCACAACACCACCGGCTGAGTCGAGAGATGACTCTCTATCTTTAAGACAAGATTGCCCCCGTAAATAGGCTTTACGGAAGTGTGGACAATAGTCTCCCAAGATAAAACAACAAACTATCAAGTTTGCAAAGCCTACACAAATGATCTCAACGAAGAACACGAATAATGAAGATTGCTAAGAGAAGGATTGCTATCAGGAAAATCTGATCTCTTTGTAGAGTTGTGAACTTGTTTTTCTGTTCATATGTTCATATATGTTCTTTCTTCATCTATAGAATTGAGCCAAAGGCCTCAATTTATAGGTGTGCAAGATGGTCCCTTCAAGTGCCCATGTAATGGTCATTTAAATGCCATGTAATGGCCCTTTAAATCACCAACTAATGCAACCAAATAATGGCTAAGTTATGGAGGAAAAATTGCCAAGTTAATGCTCCAAAACATTTCCATAATCAACCAAACTTTTGGACTTCCGTCGAGCCCTCACTGCCAATGAAGCGCCGCGACGCTAATTCAACCAGAAAACCGATGACGCTTACTGCCAGTCAGGCACCGCGACCCTTCTTGGCTCCGCGGTCCTTTTCCGACCCGTTCCATCTTACACCTCACCCAATCCTTCCTTCGTTTACCAACGTGAAACACTTGTCATTTAGCAAATAAACATCCATCATTCTATGTCTCAAACATTTCACTTACGTACCAATATCTCTTTCATTAACGAAATTTACGATACTTGACACTAAGATTGCAAGTGTGTGGAAATGATATTTCTGACGTGCGGGGCCCAATTATTCGAGTCATAAATAATGGGATAAACTTAATTCCACATTAGTAAATTTCCAACAGTCCTTTCCTACAATGCTGCAAGTATATGCTGTGAAATCTGGTGTCACATTTCTAAAATGCGCAAAGGTTGAAAATAGTGTCCCGTCTCAGTATTTTATGTTTGTTCTTCTATGGTACATGTATTGATTACAGTGTGAAGACCTGACATATTCATTATAAATAAAAGTTATAATTTGATATTTTATCCTGTTTGACAATAAATCCTTTTCCTCGCTTCGTCTTCATATCTGTTCAATCTTTCTTTTATCGCTGGCTGCTGATTGATTTTCCCCCTCTTTCTATTCACCATTTTGCTGATGCATAATAATGTTGGTTTACATAGGTGCAGGAAACGAAAATTACAAGTAACTGCTAAGTAATAGAAGAACTGAAATTACAATTCAATAACAAATTGAAATTACAATTATGTTGAACAAGAAACTGGAACTGTTTTTGTGTATGCTGAGTCGAGTGTTGCACTTTGTCTTTAAGACAATATTGCCCCGTATGTATCCTTTATACGTTCTGGACAATTGTCTCCCAAGATAAAACAGCAATGGAATAATTGAGCAAAGGAAACTCAAGTGCTACCGTGAAGAATTTTGAGTAATGAAATGATGCTTGGAAGGTTGCAGGAAGAACTCTTTGTTTATGTTTTTCATCTGTTTTGTGTGTAGCTCAACAATGGTGACAAAGGGTCTTTATATAGTTGAAGGAGAGGCTCATGAACTGCCTCCATAAGTGCCATTACTGGCCAAGTAATGGCAATTATGGAGGTAGTAATTCCTCCAAAATAAATGGTGAAGATGTGCAACAGATTGACCATTTAGGAAGAGTAATTCAGCCAAAATAAATGGCTGAATTGAGTGTTGTTGACGTTTCTGATCTCTCTGCCCAATTCCGACTTTCTTGAAACTTCATGGACCAAACTGTACATGTTGAAACTTTAGGGACCAAAATGTACATATGAAAGAATTATGGTCCAAACTGTACATATGAAACTTCAGGGATCAAACTGTATATCTGACAAAGTTCTCTGGTCCAAAAAGATAATATCAGAAGAAGCACATCCCACAGCCCACGAACCCGGAACCGGACCGGCTGGCGGCGGTGGCGCGCGTGTGGGGGTTTTTTCTCGAACCGAAGCACATCTAGGTCCTCCCTCCTTTAAACACATGGGATACCCCTTGGGGTCCCAAACCCAAGCCAACTTTGAGTCTTATAAATAAAATAATTCTTTCTTCCTCCACCGATGAGGGAGAATTGATCACATACCACATTTTTCCATGCTTCAAACACCTCACTTCGTGGATCAATATCTCTTTCATTTCTCAACGAAATTTGACGATTCTTTGCCCTACGGTTATCTACGTACTTAGTAGATCATGCAAGTGTGAAGAATCGGATTCTCCAACATGCGTAACACTAGTGTTTAAGCCGTTAAAGTTGGTCGGACGCAACTCTCGCCAAAGGTAAATTTCCAACAATCCCCTTTTGAAAGAGATTTTGGCGCACTCACATGGTGCCTTTTCATTTCCAGCAATATTTCAGCGGACCGATGTTGCATAAGAAGAGGTAACTTCAGCTTTGAACCTTCCATAATTAAATACCATCAGACTTACTTACTGCGCGGTAAACGTGATGTCTTGAACCGTCAATGTTTAGTATAAACCAAGTCAATAGTACCAACACAACAAATTCCCTTACTCTCTTCTTCGTAATGTTTTGTCCGTTGTGGCCATGGATAACTTCTTGGATTCTTAAGTGCGTTCATTTGAGGCGGCCCGTCCTCGCACTTAAATAGGTGGTCTTCTATAAGGTATCCTGCTATACCCCACTTCACAAGTGTTAGGAACCATTAAAAGTTTCTCAAAACCTAACCTCAATTGTTGAGGATCATTAAAGGTTTTGAAAACTTAATCTTTACCCATACTGCAGATAACACTTAACGTCTATCGCGGGAACGACTTTGGATTTGGTGTTTCTTTACAGAAATCACTATCCGAAGCGCTCATGCTTCCACTGAAGCGATCAACTGAACCTTTACAGCTTAGTTTTCCCATTGAACCAAATTACTGGAATCTCCAGTTAGTAAGGTTGGGTTACCATTGTATTGGTCCTTATATTTTGGGTTTTAAGCCCATTCCCTAGACAGGCAAGCCATCTGATCCTTGGGTAAACCCTTTGTTAATGGGTCTGCTATATTATCATTTGACTTAATGTAATCAATGGATATTATACCCGTGGTGATCAGTTGCCTAACGGTCGTATGCCTTCGTCGAATATGACGAGACTTGCCGTTGCACATAGCATTCCGTGTCGTTCCTAGAGCTGACTGGCTGTCGCAGTGGATCATTACCGAAGGTACGGGTTTGTTCCAACACGGAACATCCACTAAGAAGTCATGAAGCCACTCAGCTTCTTCTCCTGTTTTGTCTAAAGCGATAAACTCTGATTCCATTGTGGATCGGGCGATACAAATTTGCTTAGAGGATTTCCAAGACACAGCCCCACCACCAATTGTAAATACATACCCACTGGTGGACTTAGTGTTCTCTATATCAGATATCCAATTTGCATCACTGTACCCCTCTAGTACAGCTGGATATCTCGAATAGTACACCCGAAAGTTAACGTGTATTTCAAGTATTGTAATACCCGATTCAACGCCTTCCAGTGATTATCACTCGGATTACGGGTGAACCTAGCCAACTTATTGACTGCATAAGCAATATCAGGTCGGGTGCAGTTTGTTATATACATCAAATTACCGATCACCTATGCATATCGCTCATGGTCTACAAGTGCACCAAGATTTTTATCAAGCTTTTGATTTGTATCCATTGGTGACTTTATTGGTGAACTGTCTAACATCTCGAACTTTCTCAAACATCCTCGATGTAGTGAGACTAAGATAAGACCAGTCCGTCAGACGTCTTAGAGATTTTAATCCCTAAGATGACATCTGCGATACCCATATCCTTTATGTCGAAGTATTGTTTCAACATGTTCTTAGTCTCTAGGATTACCCTAGGACTGCTTCCTGTGATCAACATGTCGTCTACATACATGCATATCATAACAAATGAGTCAGAGTTACCTTTCGTGTAGACACATTTATCACACTCATTAATGGCGAAACCCTTCGATAGTAGAGTACTATCAAATTTTTTGTGCCATTGCTTCGGGGCTTGTTTCAGCCCGTACAGAGATTTGACAAGCCGACAGACTTTCTTTTCTTGCCCTTGAACCACATACCCCTCGGTTTGGTCCATATAAATTTCTTCTTCCAAATCACCATTTAGGAAGGCTGTCTTGACATCCATTTGGTATATCTCAAGGTCACACAAAGCTGCGATCGCAATGAATACCCGTATGGATGTCATCCGGGATACCGGGGAGTATGTGTCAAAGTAGTCAAAACCTTCTGCCTGCCGATAGCCCTTGACTACCAACCTGGCCTTGTAATTGTCTATAGACCCATCTGCTTTGTATTTCTATTTGAGTATCCATTTACAACCCAATGGTTTATTTCCCGGAGGAAGATCAACCAACTCCCAAGTATGGTTATGCAGAATGGAGCCTATTTCACTCTCAATAGCTTCTTTCCAGAGCGGTGCTTCTGGATTGACAATGCCTTATCAATTGTCCTTGGTTCATCATTAACCATATAAGCTACAAAGTCAGGACCGAATGATTTATCCTTCCTGGCCCTTTTACTTCGCCTTAGATCCATCTCTGGAGTCTCCAAGTTCTGAGAATCTGGAACACTAGATTCCGGATGTTCAGCCACCTCGAGATCCGCTAGATCTGAATCATCTAGATCTGGGCCATCAACGACTCTCGATTCTTGAGAGCTTTGTGCATAACTTCGTTTGCGAGAGGTTATGTCTTTTTTCTTTCTAGGAAAGGTACCTTCAAAGAATAGAGCATTCCTTGATTCCATGATTTTACCCTGGTGGATATCTGGAATATCTGACTTATACACTAAGAAGCGATAAGCACTACTGTTATTTGCATATCCGATGAATATGCAATCTACAGTCTTAGGCCCAATCTTGACCTGCTTTGGCTTGGGTACTTCAACCTTTGCCAAACAACCCCACACCTTAAAATATTTGTAGGTGGGTTTCTTTCCCTCCCATGATTCATATGGAGTTTTGTCCTTACCCTTATGTGGGACTCTGTTAAGAATCGTATTAGCGGTAAGGACGGCTTCTTCCCACATATTTTGTGGAAGACCGAAATTGATAAGCAAGGCATTCATCATTTCCTTCAATGTGCGGTTCTTACGCTCCGCCACACCGTTTGATTGAGGTGAGTATGGAGCCGTCGTTTGATGAACAATGCCTTCTTGGGCACAATATTCCTCAAATGGCGCTACATATTCTCCCCCTATATCGCTACGAATGGATTTAATCCGTAGGCTTAGTTGGTTCTCAACTTCTGCTTTGTAACGTCGGAACGCTTCAAAGGCTTCATCCTTACTTTTCAACAAGTAAAGGTAACAATACATTGTGCTATCATCAATGAATGTCACAAAGTACTTGTTCCCCCCTCTAGTTTGTGCGAACTTCAAATCACATATATTTGTATGAATAAGTTCTAGAGGAGCGGTATTCCTTTCGACGTATCGAAAAGGAAGCTTGGTGAGTTTTGCCTCTACGCACACCTCACACTTATGTTGAGGGTTTACGTCGATAGACGGCAACAACTCCATCTTTACCAGCCTTTGGATAGACTTGTAGTTAACGTGTCCTAATCTATGATGCCATAAATTAGAAGACTTAAGCAAATAAGAAGAAGGTTCAACTTTATTACTTGGACGCATTACAGACATGGCATTCACTTTGAAGAGGCCTTCACAGACGAAGCCTTTCCCCACAAATGTGCCATTCTTAGTGAGTACAAACTTATTGGATTCAAACACTAGCCTAAAACCAGCATTAACTAATAAAGGTCCAGAAATTATATTTCTTCTAATCTCTGGGACGTGCATCACTTCCTTCAGAGTGAGCTCCTTACCGGAAGTCATCTTCAGGACCACCTTTCCTACCCCCATCACGTTAGAGGAAGCGTTGTTGCCAATGAACAGCTTCTTGTTGGTGACCGGTGTGTACGTGGAGAATGCATCTTTGTTGGAACAGATGTGTTTGGTAGCACCTGTGTCCATCCACCACTGCATCAGATTCTCAACCATGTTGGCTTCTAGCACCACTGCCAAGAATTCCTTAATCATGTCATCCAGGAGCGTGTCCTTGACGACGTTAGCATGCGCCTTGCCTTTAGACTTGGCTTTCTGTTGTTGCTCAGTCTTGAGCTTGCGGCATTCCTTGATCCTATGACTAGGTTTCCCACAGTGGTGACAGTTACCTATGAACATCTCCGCTGCGTGGGCCTTGCCATCTTTCTGGAACTTTCGCTTCTTGCTTGAGTTCCCTTTGGCCTCAGCCAGATTTGCCTTTGCCTCAGCAGGTTGTCTATTCCTTGGCAAGGTCTTCTTATTATCTTCCTGGATTTGGAGTTTGATAATAAGCTCTTCAAAGGTCATCTCCTTTGTCTTGAGTTTTAAGTAACTCATAAACTCATTCCACGAAGGAGGTAACTTTTCAATCAACAATGCAACCAAAAACTGCTTATTTAGTTTCATTCCTTCCAAATACAGGTGATGTAAAATCATTTGGAATTCATGGACTTGGGACATCACTGTCTTACTATCCACCATTTGAAATTTTAGAAATTTTCCAACGATGAACTTCTTAGTACCCGCATCTTGTGCGTTGTACTTCTTTTGCAGTTTTTCTCACAGCTCTTTGGCAGTGCCAACGGTGCAATAGACCTACGGTTATCTACGTACTTAGTAGATCATGCACGTATGAAGAACCAGATTCTCCAACATGTGTAACACTAGTGTTTAAGCCGTTACAAGTGCACCAAGATTTTTATCAAGCTTTTGATTTATATCCATTGGTGACTTTATCGGTGAACTGTCTAACATCTCGAACTTTCTCAAAACATCCTCGATGTAGTGAGACTAAGATAAGACCAGTCCGTCAGACGTCTTAGAGATTTTAATCCCTAAGATGACATCTGCGATACCCATATCCTTCATGTCGAAGCATTGTTTCAACATGTTCTTAGTCTTTAGGATTACCCTAGGACTGCTTCCTGTGATCAACATGTCGTCTACATATAGGCATATCATAACAAATGAGTCAGAGTTACCTTTCGTGTAGACACATTTTTATCACACTCATTAAACTTCAGGGATCAACGAACCCGTGAACCCGAGAACCCGGAACCGAACCGGATGGGCGGGGGGCGACGCGCGTGTGAGATTTCCTCGAACCGAAGCACATCTAGGTCCTCCCTCCTTTAAACACATGGGATAACCCTTGGGGTCCCAAACCCAAAGCCAACTTTGAGTCTTATAAACAAAACAATTCTTTCTTCCTCCACCGATGAGGGAGAATTGATCCCATACCACACTTTTCCATTCTTCAAACACCTCACTTCGTGGACCAATATCTCTTTCATTTCTCAACGAAATTTGACGATTCTTGGCCCTACGGTTATCTACGTACTTAGTAGATCATGCACGTGTGAAGAACCGGATTCTCCAACATGCGTAACACTAGTGTTTAAGCCGTTAAAGTTGGTCGGACGCAACTCCCGCCAAAGGCAAATTTCCAACAAATAATTCCCTGAAAGGTGAGACTTCTGCATAAATTTCATGTTGATCGCTGGATAGAGAGAGTTTATGATTTCGTTGTTCCTGGGCTATGTCGCAACTTCACCATTCTCATGAAAAGCTTGAAACTATGGACGATTCAAGTTTTTATACAGCTGCAATGTACCTTCGTTTTGGCAGTAATAGTACCTAAGTACTTGCACTGTTTTCGGCATTTACTTTACATATATGTTTCAGGTTTTGTATCAAAAGGTATCATCCTAGATTCTAACATCATGCCGCCATTGTTTTCAGCTGACTAATCAGTCTGCTCCAGCTATCCTGTTTGATTCCTCGTCATATTTTGACGAATGTTTGTACAAAGGAGGAGATGCTCATGTCAACTTCACTCGGCATCCACCAATGGTTCAATTAAATGAATGCCTATATTTCAGCAGAAATACGATCATTAGTTCTTAACTAACAATTCTTTTTCTCCAGTTTTCTTATACTATCCCTTGTCTTCTCTACCATTTGTAACGATAGCTTTTACATGTTTGGTTGAGTAGAGGATTAGTTGTTCCATGTTAACCAAGATATAAATCTTTAATTGACGACTGTATGTATTTGATAATAAGATAATAGCTTGGGCCAGTGCTAAGCACGGGCTAATTCCACTAGTAATCTACATTGTGGTAATCTAAGTTTAGGATAGCATATGAAACCTCCCATCTATAATAATTCCAGTTCTTTCAAATCCTTTTATCTTTGTACCTTCGGGCATTTCCAAATTATATTTGGAAACAAAAAATTATTCAATTTAAGTCAAATGGATGTTTTAAATTATACATTATATATCTCATTTTTAATATCCTATATTATAGTATATGTGTAAATTTATCCGTAAATCAATTTATACTATCTCTACTTGACATGCATGCAAAGTGATGAGTCGAATTGAAAGGAAAGAAAGTGTATGATGACTTTAAAGTTGAAGAATCCAACTTTGATGCCAAGAACTGAAATCGGAACTTTCAAGTGTTTCGTGGGCAAAAGCGAAAAAGTCTTTGATGCTTAAATTAATAATGCATTCGAGTAAGGCTTCGTACAACGGATCCTTGTGGTCCGACTCTTCCCCGAACTCCGCACATAACAGAAATTTAGTGCACCGAACTGCCCTTTATTCGAGTAAATCACGAGACTAGATAAGTTAATGGTTTGAACACATTTCAAATGAAGGCTTTAGAGTTTTATTACAATGACAGGGTTTTTCCTATTTCTTTATTTTGGTTCTTGAACTTTTCATCAATGAGCCAGGTTGTACCGATCTCGTCCCGACTCGATTCAGTTTTGATCCCAACATGATCCCACATGGAAGGAGGGGGAATGAGATTAAGGGATTGCAGATGAGGATTTGGGAGGGATTGGGGCGCGTTCATGGCGGAACGGTCCTTGTTGTCCCACTAAAATCCATTTTGTAGATTTAGCCGTTGAGAACGGCTAAAAACGAGCATTTTGGCCTTCCAAGCCCCAAAACACCCCCTACCCCCCTTTAAATTTATTTGTAATTTTTAAGTTTATAAAATTATACTTTAATTCGAATTCTCAACTATAAATACTCAATTCTTCTTTTTCCTAATTTTTTGCACATATCTTTTTATTCTCTCTGGTGGGTCCAGGGCTACGGATAAACAAGAATATGTAAGAATAAAACAGTAACAACTAAAGCAATTAAAACAGTTTTTGGATGTTGCCTTCAATGTTATGTCAACATCTGAGGCAACATTGTGATAAAACAGTTATAAACCTTTATAGAGTAAATGCAGCGAAAAAGTAAATGCAGCGAAAAAGTAAAGAGACACAAGGTTTATATTTTCAAGGGTATATATTAATATATCCCTTGATGGTCAATGACCAAAGAATTGTATAAATTATATACAATTACAAATGAATTTCTTTTTACAAGATTGAACAATAAATGCGAAAAAGAAATTACAAACAAAAATGAAGTCGCAGATGACTTCAGCCTAAAGTTAAAAGATCTAAAAAGATAAATACAACATCTTCATTACTATTGCTTGAAATATAAGCTTGATCTAGAATCTGAGCAGCAGTAGTAATGTGAGACTAGATGTTGTTATACAACTTTAGGCTAAGTGTGTTGATCCAGTTTCTAAGGTGAATATCCGAGAGCTCTCTTGGTAATTCTTCTTGTTCAATTCTGGATATGGATACTCTGAAGTTCCCTTCTATTTATAGTGCAGAACTTCCCTTGAAATCCTCACTGGTTGATTGCGGAGGCTGAGTAAAAGAAGGCTTCAGCATGGACCGGTTCTTGCTCCTTGAAAAACTCAACGTTCTGGACTTGGTCTTCACGTTGTTTCCTCTCCAAGCTTTGACTGTTTCTTTTACCACGTTTTAAACACAACATCATTGTTAGTTTGCCTAAGTTATTTTTTACTCACAGTAACACAACCTGTTTTGGCCGGAAGAATAGGCAAAATCGTTACAGGGATGTTGTCAGGAATGTTGTCACAACATCGCAGGCAACATTCTTATTTTCATAAGATATTGTCCTGAGCATTTACAGATGTTGTCACAACATCCATCCAACATCAACACTCTCTATGTAAAATTGCTCTTGCGTATTAAATATTATTTGCTATCAATATTTAAAAATTGGAAATGAAATTGTCAACTAGCTTGAAGATTGAACAAGTCTCAATTATCAACCTCAATTACATATAATATTTAGGTCGGCGTTTGGTACACTCGTTTCATCTTCTATTTAATTAAAGTTATTATTATTTAATTTTAATTATTTTACTTAATTTCCTTGACTGCAAATAATAATTATTGTAATTTGTTATTCGCATAAATTATTATGTCAGAAAATGTTGTGTGGGCTTGGCTTTAGAGGTAACAAGGTAAGGGTAAGGGATAAGTTGTCTAATCTAGTAGTCTAACTCACGTTGATGAAATGTATTATTTTAATAATAATTCGAATGAGCAATCACTTAGATCATGAGATATTCTTTGCACAATTTGAAAATAATGATCAAGAAAATAACTTAGACGATGACACACGCAACTTCAACTAGGACTTAATCTCATTCTAAAACTCAGATACCTCCCACTAGAAGAAGAGGTCCAGTAGAAAGAAATCAACATCAAATCAAATGCATGAAAATTCTTTTTTTTTTTAGAAAACCCGATAATATTAATACTGCAAAATACTATACTATTACATTACTTGCTGTGAGATCCCTCAGGATATCCAGCTCATCACTACTAGCAGTATGCATCTCATAATTGTCACCTAGAACATTAAGATTACCATAAGTCACTAAATCATTACAAACTTTAATATTAACATGCTTAATAAAGAGGGTTCCTCCACTAAGGTCAGCTTCCAGATATTTTTGGACAAACAAAGGTGGCCTTTCTAAGTAGATAACCTTATTCAGACTGGACTGATTGGGAGCTGCCTTTGTTAATCGATGAGCTACTTCATTCCCCTGCCTGCATATGTGCCTGATCGTCGGAGCCTTCAACTGGAGCAATACTGATCTGCATGTAGAAATGAAGGGTGTATAAGTTTGATGTATTATCAATAATGAAAATAGATGTTGTTGGTGAGTCATCCGGAGACCATCATAAATAGCTAAGAGTTCAGCCTGCATAGGAGAGTAGGCATTACAAGTGTTCATCATATCTACTATCCAATCGCCATAGTTGTTGAGAATAAGTCCTCCAACACCCCTTTGAAAATTATTCCTGTTATAGCTAGCATCAATATTAAGTTTAAACCACCCTCTCTTAGGTTTGAACCAGCGAACATGAATTTCCTTAGATGCATAGGGTCTGGTTTCTTGACAAGTGAGGAGGATGTACTCCAAATTAACCTTTGTGACACTAGATATTGTTAAGTGTTGGTTAGTATTATTATGGTGATTATGATTCCGGTTTAGCCACAATTTCCAAACAGCAAATGAGCCAAGTTAACGTATCTATTTATATTGACACTATATCTAACATTTTTGAGGGTGTCAAGCCAGTGGTTATTATTATTAATAAGCAAGTGTTGAATGGATACAGATGTCTGAAATTCTTGTGCTATAGAGCAGGTAATAAAGATATGTTTTAGATCTTCCTCCTCCCTTTTGCACATAGGAAAAATCTTGTCTATGTTTATGCCAATATGACTAAGGTAAGCCCTACTAGGGAGCTTGTCATGGTAACAAAGCCAGCAGAAGAATCTAATTTTATTAGGACAATCAAGTTTTCATATCCAGCTAAAATGTTTGCCATAATTGTTCTCTTGGATGAGTAGTTGATAGCAAGACCTAGTAAAAAAAAGACCATTGAAACTAAGGCTCCAAAGAAGTTTAGGGTGAATATTGGGATTATCAGGGATGAAAACCTTTTGAACTTGATCAATAATATTTTTAGGCAATTCAAAGGACAGTGTCCCAAAGTCCCATTGTTCATTCTTGTAGAGGTCATTCAAGATGATTTTGTAATCATTTTTATGTAGATGACCTTGGATACATTCTCTGAGTCTGAAACATTAGGAATCCATCTAGATAACCAAACATTTACACTAGAATTAGTGTTGAAAGGCCAAAGAATGCTTCTGTTGCAGATTTTTCAACCCTTAAGAATATGCTTCCAAATAGAAGATTTACTGGTACAAGTAGAGATAACTTTAGTTCAGGGTGCATTGGGTTGGTTAACAACCTCCAGGAGAGACTAGTTAAGCTGGCAAGGTTCATGTTTCTAGCATATCTTAAGCCTAATCTACCTTTATCTTTTCCTTGTTCTAGGGTAGCCCATCTTAAGAAATGAATTCTCCTTTTATCACTTGTGCTACCCCAAATGAAGTTCCTTAGCAAACTATCAATCTATTTAAAAATAGTATCATGTAAGAGAGTGAATTGCATATTGTAATTAGGGATGGAATTAAGAGAAGATTTTGCTAAAGTTACTCTACCAGCTATATTTAGGAAGTTAGCTTTCTAGGAGGCTCGATTATTCCTCATATTTTCTATGATGAATTGGTAATCCTTATCCCTAGGTTTTCCTTTCATTATTGGAAAACCTAAATATTTGCCAAAATCATCCCTTATTTTCATGCCTAGTTTATAGGCACAGATATCTGAAATAATTATAGGGCAGTTTTTTGAGAAGAAGATCTTGAATTTATTCTGATTAATGGATTGATCAGAGAGATGAGTAAACATACCAAGACTCTGAATAATATTCTCACAAGTTTTGCTATTTGCTTTACCCATAAGAGTGAGGTCATCTGCAAATATAAGGTGAGAGAAACCAATATTTTTGCCATGGAGAGTTATAGGATCCCATCTACAGATATCAACTTGGTGATTTATTATCCTAGAAAGCAGTTCCATGCAGAGAATAAAAATATATGGTGACATGGGATCTCCCTGCCTAATATCCCTTGTGGGAGTAAAAAACTCAGACTTACAATCATTGACCAATACAACAATGTTGCTAGTTGTAACACAGTTCATAATGAGTTTAGTCATAGTAGGAGGAAGTAAAGAATTTTAGGGCTCTATAGATATAAGACCACTCAAGCCTGTTAAATGCTTTCTCCAAATCAATCTTTAAGATTATATTATATTTCTTACTTCTTGATTTTTGGAGATAAGCAAAAATCTCTTGAATGATAATGGCATTATCACAAGACCTTATATTCTTCATAAAACTAGATTGGTAAGGACTGATGAGAGTGTCCAAGAAAGGTTTAATTCTATTTGCAATGATTTTGGTAATCACTTTGTAAGAAGTATTGCAAAGTCCTATAGGCCTAAAATTCTTGTGATCATTAGCATTTTTTGAATTTAGGAATAAGACATAAGTATTATTAATAGTATCAAGAATTGTACCAGATTCAAAGACATCTTTGCATAGTTTCACTAATGAAGGCCCCACAATGTGTCTAACACTTTTTGTAAAAGAAATGGTGAAATCCATTTGGTCCAGTCCAGGGGCCTTGAAGAAAAAATGACTTTGGTAATTCCAGTAAATGTTAAAGGTCTGTCAAGGCTAGATAAATATATAGAGTCAAAACTTTGGTGCATGAAAACTATGAAAGATAAGTCAAAGTTGATATGATCAATTGTAAACATCTTTTTAAAGTAGTCAAGTGTATGATTGATGATTTGAGCAGGCTCTTCTATCCAGTGCCCTTGATCATCTTTAAAAAAGTTAATGCTATTTCTTCTTTTTCTATAACTTGTATTGGCATCACCCTCATTTAAAGTTCTGTTCCACTATCTGCTCTTACTGCTCTCGTTGCCGGTGTGACAGTCTGAGTAGACGGTGCTCTCTTTCCTGTTGTTTTTGGGGTTCATAATCGGTGCTATTGAATCTGCAGTTAAGGGAATATCACAAGTTCTTCCAAGATATTTTAGACCTAAGTTTTCAATGTTCCTCTTCAATGAGAAGAAGGGCATTATAGTAAGTTTTTAGATACACTATAATGATAGGAGGGGGAAATTTGAATGCCTTGCAATCTTGCAAGAATTTTCTTTTTCTTTATAAAGATGTACCCAAAGTTGTGATTTTTCCACATCATAATGCCATTATGAAATTTATTTGTAGCAGAAGTAATATCAGCATTTTCCCAACAAGAAGAAATGAAGTTTTTAAAATCAGGGTGAAAGCACCAGAATGATTCAATTCTAAAAAGCCTATTATTGGGAAGATGCCTAGCAGGAATAATGTTTATTTTTAAAGGGTTGTGATCTGAATGGGTTCTAGGCAGATGGGAGATAGAAGCATGAGGGAATAATTGGAGTCACTCATTATATTATGTGTATAATTCTAAACTCGACTAAATTGGATCACGTAAACAGATGATCACTCGACTAAACTTGATATATTATGTGTATAATTATAAAAATATATTTAATATTAACTGAATGAACATATAATTAAATCAAACTGAGTGGAACATTGATTAAGAACCGAGTTTAATTTCTCAAGGTTGGGGGATCGAATGTTGCACTTTCCCCCTTTTTGTTTTATTTCTAAAAGAAGCCTTTAACTTTCCTCTTTTATATTATTTTAAACCCTTTTTCTTCTTTAGTTCTAATTACCCAAAAGACAAAAAACGTTTTTCTTTTTTATATTACATCTAATTACTTTTTTTCTTTATTTTTAATTATCCAAATCCGAAAGGCAAAAGAAATATATTTAGATGAAGCAATGGCGAACACATCCTCATAAAAATTTAGATTCGCCTCTCTATTGAACCCCTTAACACACTTGAGAAGCTTGGCGCAATGCTCTAGGGGGTTCAAACTTTTGTCAATGGCGGGGTTCCAATTTCAGTCCTTGCTATTTTATCACTTTTTTCTATTACTTGGACCAGAAATTTATACTTGTATGCATGCAACTGGTAATAAAAGATTAAATAAATAACCTGAGCACCCATAGATTATTATTGTCTTGTAGTTGCTTTGGTTTGAGAAGTTCTTTTTTCTTTGGTGGTCCCAGCTCTTCTTTCCCTTTCCTTTTTATTTTCTTTCCCTCCCACAAGCTTATTTTTCCAAAATTAAATAAAACTCCATTTTATGCAACAAAATTAGATAAAACTCCCTTTCTTTTTGAAGCAAATTTTAAAAATTTCTCTCGTTATTTGTTTAGTTTTACAATTTTGCTTTTTTGTCACGATAAACTTAGCAATTTTCAAAGATATTATATGATTGTCAACAATATTATATAATTGAAGAGGCATTAATTGAGAAAAAAAGATTTAAAATAAAGTAGAAAACTGCAAACTTAAAAAAATAAAAAAAGCACATTTAAAAAAAAAAACTCGATGAATCAATGTAAAAAAAAAAAAAAATATTAAACAAGTCATGACAAGCGAATTAAAATTAGCAGATTAAAGTTAATTTTGCTCTTTCCGACCCCTTTTATCATCATTTAATTTTCATATGTTTACTTATTTATATTTGAAAATTCGTCTCCACTAGGCGACTTTACCCTTATGGATCAGAACCATGATGTATTACACATAGATAACCACCACAACAAACAAAAATAGAAAAAAAGTCGTCCAAGGCAGAGCAATGGCGTATATAGCAACAACAATGGGCGTCTCTTCAATATACATGCCGGAACTCCCACTCAAGTCCCACAATCCACAACCCTTGTCCCTTTTCTTCAAAAGAATAAGGATAACTCATAAAAGATTGAATTTTGTTAGAGCTAGCGTGGATGGGTCCCCAGGTCTTTACTCTGCCAAGCAGTTCGACCTTACTCCTGAAAACGTGGATATGGTTCTTCAAGATGTTCGCCCTTATCTCATTTCTGATGGTGGAAATGTCGATGTCGTTTCTGTAGAGGACGGCGTCGTTTTACTCCAGCTTCAAGGTTAATTTTTATCCAATTTAGTACTCCCTCTTCTCGCTTTTACTTGTCAACTTTCGCATCTCGAGTGTCAATTTGACCAATCTTCGATAGATTAATTTAATAATTTAAAACTAAAATGTAGATGTTCGGAAATTATATGAAAAATATTCTCATATTAGTATAATGAAAAGTTACTTCTTACAATATTGGTCAAAGTCTATACATTTTTTACTCTCCGGGAAGCGAAACGTGACAAGTAAAAGTGAACAGAGGGAGTAGTACTTCATTTCTAGCTCGCATTTTAATATTACCATTTTATGTGGCTGTATTAGACTGCGCATGGAATTTGATATTTCATAAATCTGAATTGAAAGTTCCAAATTTTGTATAGCATTGCAGCGATATCAAACATTTTGAGAACTGAGATGTTTCCAAATGGAAAAGAGTGTGGTAACAACTGGGACGGAAACCTATCATTTTCACATGCTTCTTACATATACTGGCGATAATAGGTCGTTACGGTTAAAGAAGTACTTGTGATTACGACGAGTTTTAAGTTATTGCGTTACTGTCTCAGTCTAGTGTAGAATTTCAGTGTCCAACTTGATAAGATAAAAGGAACAGTGAGCAGCAGGAGCAATGATTCATTCCAAAGAATTCATTATTGAATTGAGGGTTGCCTTATAGGCAGCCAGCAAGTTGGTTTTGTTTCCGGGTCAGATTGGACTCAAGTTCTTTGTGTTTTGTTCAGTTTTACTCCACGGAATTCATTAGTCAACCGAGAGATCATTTATAGCAGAGCAGGCATCAAGTTGCTGTCTAAGTCATATTTGAGCTCAGGTTCTTTAATGATTTGTTCTTGTAGAGGAAAAGGATTGTCATAACACAACCATTTGGATGAAGAAAATTAACTGACTACTCTAGGTTTGAGTTGGGCCTACAGTTATGGATACAACAACAACAACATACCCAGTGTAATCCCACAAGGTGGGGTCTGGGGAGGTAGAGTGTACGCAGACCTTACCCCTACCATGGAGGTAGAGAGGCTGTTTCCGATAGACCCTCGACTTAAAGAGGGCCTACAGTTATGGATATCCATCAGTAATCCATCTATCTTTCCCATTGAAACTTGGTACTTGCACTCTTTTAGACAAGAAATTGAACAATTTTATCATGACTGATCACCTTGCACTCTAGGAAGCTTTTATGAGTCTATGCAAATTGTTAGAAATTGGCTTTGCAAGTCTGTAGCAAAATAGAGCCATGCCAATGAAATCTTGGGTTGTCTGCATTTGTGTTTTTTCCCTTTATGTTGTGATACACTTTTAAGCAAAACACTGCAGTGATGGATCGTACTGGACTTAATTTGATGTGAAGATGAAATGTTAG
The DNA here is from genome assembly GCA_029783415.1 of Anisodus acutangulus. Classification (NCBI taxonomy): domain Eukaryota; kingdom Viridiplantae; phylum Streptophyta; class Magnoliopsida; order Solanales; family Solanaceae; genus Anisodus; species Anisodus acutangulus. Next base: position 36,946,354 of record CM056489.1, read on the forward strand.
AATGAGGCAAAAGGACCATATCCGCAAGAAGTTATTTGATTTTATCCATCATAACGTATAACAGAGCCATTGTAGGACTTAGTTTCCAATGGTCTTTAGGTTTAGATGATGCTGATGACAGATTATGATGTTCATCTAGGACAAGGTTTGGAAATCTGGCAAAGATGTGTCTAGTCTAAACCATGCAGTTATGTGCTATGCTACCTAGTATCTGGGTGCGATCAATAGTGGACAATGAGTCCCTTCAGGGTAGTTTAACTAATTATGTCCTCTTGCCAGGGTTGTGAGGGGCTTACCAAGTTAAAGTTGAAAAGTTTAGGAGGATGGGGTAATGTGTAAAAAATTATATGATGCTACATCTCCTAGTAAATGGAAAATTATAAGCTCTGGAAGGCTTTGGTTCCCACTCCTTCCTTGAATGTACGTGAACAACTTTAATGATAAGGTGATGCATATACTTTTACCTGATAAAAAAAGAATGATACGGTGATGCATACACGCAACAACAATTGGGGGAAAAAGTACTCGTATCCTGATTCTACAGTCTCGGTTTTGACTAAGCACAGGGATTATGGTTGACATTATGTCTGGATGATTTTGCTGATGGTCTTGATGTAAATCTAGATGGGGTAGGGAGAGATAAGAGGGGACAATGAGGTAGAATGGAAGGTGATAACATTAATAGCGTTGGAGTTCGTATTTGCTGAGTTTGAGATTTAAGAAAATAAAAGCAAGTCTCATGTGAACTTTTGACTAGTATATACTACTCCCTCCTTTCCACTTCGTTTGGCGCTATTTCTTTATTAGTCTAGAAAAGAATGACAAATTCCTATATTTGCTTAATGCGAAGCTTTTTATAGCCACACAAATGTTATGGCATGTCTAAGACTACAAATTATAAAAGTTTATAGCCACATAAATGTTATATTTAAGACCACAAGTTTCAAAAGTCTTTCTTTATTAAACTTTGTGCCAAGTCAAACAAAGTAAAAAGGGGGGCCTTCAGTTGGAAGCACCAAATTATGTTGCAGTATAAGGGGGTAGTTTATTTTCTGTCAATTAAACTACAAAAAAATATTTTCTGTAAAACACTTAATAGATTGGATAATGTTGTGTTTTCCCCAATAAGTAATTGGGAACGAGTGCCAGCCTAGGCCTGCAGAAAATGTCTGTTAGCGAAATGCAGTTCATTGAATAATGGACTTTTATTGATTAATGTTCATTAAATTTTCTGTAAATACAGTAACTAATTTTCAGATATTTGAAGGGGGAGCCTTGAAGCAACGGTAAAGTTGTCTCCGTGACCTTAAAGGTCACGGGTTCGAGCCGTGGAAGCAGCCACTAATGGTTGCATTAGGGTAGGTTGTCTACATCACAACCCTTGGGGTGCGGCCCTTTCCCGGACCTTGCTAACGCGGATACTTTGTCTACCGAGCTGCCTTTTTTGGTAAAACTAATTTTCAGATATTTATACTGGTTAACAACCAATTCTTCTCTCTTATATCAGTTGAACACTTCCAAAGGCTACACATGCTTTTGTAGCCCTGTGTTGCTCGGACTCGGGTGCGGGTGTCGGATACGGGTACGGATCTAGAGTCGGATTCGTCATGATCTAAATTTTAAGATTCGTGAGTACGGATCCAGGTGCGGGGATTTGGCAAAAAATAATTCAAAATTCTAAAAATAGAGTTATAAAACCTAAATTATGAGATATTATGAACTTGAGAAAATATTGATCAAGAGGAGAATCTCGAAGGAGATAAAAGGAAAAGGAGTGACATAGAAATTTCTATATACAAGTTATTCTATTTTCTTCAATTTCACCATATCTTTTGTTTTGATTACATAAATCATTGTCTGTCTGGAATTTCTCCCTCGATTTTGGTCAATGTATCCAAAATTGGTTGACTAAATCGGGTACGGATACCACACCCACACCCATGTCGTGTCAACACGGGTGTGGCACCCAAAGTGAAAAGTCCGAGCAACATAGTTGTAGCCTCATAACAAGGTAAAAAATGCTAGGATAAGCGATCTTTATTTCCTCCTGCCTCTGGTTGCCTTCCTATCTCCTAGTATGCTTCACTGGAGTGACTAAGCAGAACTGGATTAGCTCCGGTAAAAAGCTAAATTTATAAGTAAGATTCAACGTTTGTTTGAAGATCAGGTTTCTGTTTTTCTTTCTTGTTTTTAGAGTATAATTTTCTCGGAGCATATATAGTTAGTATTTTTATTGAGACATAATGAGTTATTCCCTCTCCCCTCATAAAATTTATTTTCCCCCCAAGTGCCCATTAAAATGAAAGTTAGGACCGCAATCATAGAGGATGTGTTGTTGACTTAAATAAATAAATGTGTCCTGTCTCACAATTTAAACTTTTCAACGGTTGAGGTGGTTTATGACACTATTATTTCAATTGTCAAATGTTTGACAAAACCTGGAGAGGAATATTATAGCAAAGGGTAATATTGAAAAAACTCATGCAAAATACCAAGAGTGCAGAAGAAGGTTAAAACCCTACATTTAAAATAGAAGAAGATGGACAGTACAAATTTCCTATCAAATTATGAAATCAGTATTCATGGCTCAAACCTAAAAACCATATTCCTCTAAATACCAATGAAGATATCAGAGGAGGGAGGAGAGAGTGGAAATAGTAAAAAGTATAGGGAGAGAGATACTGGAGAGAATCAGATGATTCATTACATGCCAATCATGATTTATCCGTGAAAGCTAATAGATTTGAATCCGGAATTCAATTGTTAGCTTATTTCACGTGAACGAACGATAGTTGTTTCATGGAGTGAGGTGCCATTTGCGGTGTGCTGCTAGAGTTGGAGGGTTATGGTGGGCCATTTTGAAACATGTTTTGAGCAACATAACTGTTCAACAAAATCGAAAAAGAAATGGTTGTCAACTGCCATAATATTTCTCCGTAAATGTGCTTAAAAGGTTTCTGATACAGCTATGGTGACTTTTTGATTCGTAACTGGAAATGCTTAATATTTTGTACAAAATGGATATAGGAGCATGCGAGAGTTGTCCTAGCTCAACAACCACAATGAAGATGGGGATTGAAAGGGTACTCAAGGAAAAGTTTGGAGACGCCATCAAGGATATTCGCCAAGTATACAATGAATATGTAGTTGAAACCACCGTTGAGGTGAATATTTGCAATATCAGTTGCTAATGGATGATATTGCATTCAAATGATTTTAGAAATGTCTAAGAACTCATGTTCCTGCAGGCTGTGAATGCTCACCTCGATATATTAAGGCCGGCTATCAAAAATTTTGGTGGTAGTGTGGAAGTTTTATCTGTTGAGGAAGGCAATTGCAATGTGAAGTATGTAGGGCCTGAGTCTATTGGATCAGGAATCAAAGCAGCAATTAAAGAGAAGTTCCCGGATATTGTCAATGTTGAGTTTACTGACTAGCTTGCTCTGCAATAGGATTTTGAGAAGTTTTTTTGACATGTCGTGTCAGTGTGAGGTTAAATGTCAATACTATTGTCTGTCATGTAGGAGAGATGTATAATCCCAACCATTTCGAGCAAACTTACATACATGTTCACTATGTAAAGAAATAACAGTATGAATGAAGTGGCCAAGTTTCTTGCCACCTTCACTATTCTGTATTGATAATGACAAGATTATGAGAAACAATATTTCTACAATTCAATTATGCTGTTCACATTAGCGTAAGTCTCGGTTTGAGAATTCATTTGGCAGAACATCTGAACTTCCTCTTTAACTTGATCTGGTTCCTCCTATGGTTGGTTGTGGGATAATGAGTTAAGCAGACAGGCACGACAGAAAAGACCCAATGCAACTCGGAGTGTTGGAGCCCGTTTGGACATGAATATTTTTTCCCTTCTTTTAAAAAAAAAAAAGAAATTCAGAACAGTGTTTTGTTATACATTGAACTGAGTTTTTGAAAATCTTTTTTGAAAACGAGTTTCAAGCTTGAAAAAGTAAATTTTGACAAGATTTTCCAGTGATTTTTTGTCACTCATTATAATTTTTTCAGTCGTCAATATTCCTCCTTATTAGCACTCCCTTTGTTTATTTTCTTCTGGCAATTTAGTTCATACCCACCCACCTCGAGCAATTTGTTTCACTTTTTGTATCCGTTTATGTACATATGCTTTTTTGATCATTGGGATTCTTTGGGAATATATGTCGTCACACCGCTTTCCTGCTCTCTTTATGGAAACCAGCAAAATTGTCTATGCATAACGGAAGATTGATGAAATTCTTTCTTGCAACTGACAAGCACAAGGAGATACCGCACATTCAGAGTACAGAAACTAATACATGTCTAGGACACTCGTTATATGTAACTACAATACTATGTAGTTTTAGATCCATCGAATACAAGTACCATATCTATATATTAGAAAGAAGATAATCCAGAAAGAGAAACAGCACCATCAAAAGCTATTATGGTTCGCAATGAGGGCCCAAAGAATCACTTGCACTTTCCGTTTCAGCTTAATTCTATGCAATGCCAACTCATATCCGTTTATCCTGGTAAGCAATCTAAGCGCAACTACTCTGATGTGTCAATACAAAAACAGCCAACATGGCTCACTAAGTTAATAACATGCCAGAGGGATATGGTAGAAAGGGGAGGCTAACATGCTAATCACAACTTTAAGATACAGATGTATTTACAGACTGCGTTTACTGTACTCTGATGCAAAGGAGGAACTGATCTCCATAGAAAGGCATTAGAGGGGTGTTTCACATTTCCTCTGCCACTCAAATGATACAGCCACATTTGGAATTTTAAAGGCTGGATCATGTTTCATGCTTGGAGGAAATTCAAAAAGGCGCAGAGCACATCACAATGGCAGAAGAAGTTGATTCAAGCAGCTTACTATAAAGCTCCTTGTAGATGTAGTCCTGATGTACACAGCAGAGGAAAGTACGGTGTGGATGAGATTAAACAAATTTCTACTAAGCAACTTGCAAGATTTAAGCTATTAGGTATTATCCTATCGCTAAATTCTCAAACACCACTTCAAATGAAAGCATTGAGATGAGTAATGCACTAACCCTCCAATTCATCCATCTGAAGTCTTTAACTTGCGGGGCCGTTTTGACTGTGCCGGCGAAGATGGAACTTCTGATAATCGTCCAGGCCCCTGGATTGCCAATAAACATAGTAGACTCTTAGAACTGTTTGGATTAAATTGGAGATTCATTAAAAATGCTAATGACACATACCTTGCGTTTCTGGTCCCTTTTAACAGCCCTGTCCCCTAAGAACAAGAAAATTATTGGCACCAAAAGATGATGTGTGAGTTCAAATGAAATAGAGAGAACAGTTTGATCATTATGGTGTGCACCTTTAATAGACAGACTAAGTACTTCTGTCATTCGCTTACCTCCAAAACTTGTAGAGTCGGGGATGAATGTTCTATCTTGGTCCGTAGCATGTTGGGCACGCTGTCAACAAGCAGATGTCAACTCCATTACACACAAAAAAAGATACATCTTTATCTAATTCATCTGTAGGAACACCAAAAGTTTAAAACGAATGAAGTTTTTTTTATTTAAAAAAGGGAAAGACGTCAGGTACAGAGTTAGAAGCAGCATCCTCACCTTAGGAGGTGTACCAGGTGTTTCAAAATATGAACCTTCACGATAAGATGAGCCTTCTGCCTCCTTGTATTGTACCTGATTTTCAAAGCAAGCATTAACGAAATTGGGTTATATTGGCCTCTTCTGATAAGAAAGAAGTGAAAACTGTCGTCCTTGAAGCTTTAACCTTGCAACTAAAGCATCTCTAAACACACATGAAAATAATACATACACAGAAGGGAGGAGACGGTTTTGAACCAAAATGTGTGTGAGAGAGAGATGAAATTAAAGTCCATCTAATCAGAAATGATGGAAAATGATATACTGCAAAGCATAGGAGACAAATTGGTCAGATAACCTCAAATTCTTTTTCGATCTTTGACATATACTTATGTTTCTGTTTCCTAGATAGTTTAGTTCTTTACCAGCTAATTAAATGAAATTGAATGGTTTCCAATTATTGTCAAGTAATTTGATGTATGCAGCATGCTATTCTGTGTGAGCTAAAATGCACACAGTATTCCACCCAGCCACTCTTCACTGGAGCCCACAACTCCAGGGTTTGCCTATGCCAGACAATGATATCTAACCTATGATGCTTCATTATGATCAGAACATGGTGCAACACAAAAAAGACACAAATTCTTATGATATTCAAACAACAGTACTAAGAATGCAATCTCAAAATGTTCTTTAGTCTAAAGCTTAATCCAACTCAAGATCAAGAAAATTATGGAAAGCATACACTATTAATAAAATGCCAAATACCTGCTTTTGAAGATTTAACAAGGTTAGTATCTCTTTCCTCAGTTCAAGATGTTCCACGCAGACAAGTTTTGTTGGGACCTTTGGCTTCAAATTAACCTACAGATGAAAAAAGACATATTTTCCCAGTCAAATTAGTGGAAATATGTATCATGCTATAAGATAGTTAAACCAGGAGGGACAAGAAAGAAAACAAAGGTGCTAAGAAACAGCAAAATTGGTGGGAGAAAATGTTATAGAACTTGTGCCACACGTAAAATGGTAACTTGACAGCACAAGTCTGGATTATAAGATAACTGAGATTGCAGATGTAATAGAACTTGTGCCACACGTAAAATGTCACCTCAACAGCACAAGTCTTGATCATTAGACAACTGAGATTGCACCTCTGATGATAAGTTAAAAATCTGGGCTAGGATAAATGCCACAGTGGCTCCGAAGTACATATACGACAAAACAAATGTATTAGAGGGTAGAGACAAACCCCAAGGTCTTGTAAAGTTTGTTCAACCCGTTTGATTGTCCGAAGTCCAGCTGAAGAGCTTGCAGCTTGCACCATTTGCTCCAGTCCATATGTTCTCAAGTACACACGCAGCTGAAAGTTTTCAGTTAGAAAGTAGATTGATATTTGATATTATGCGGGTATGACCAAGTATTTTTACTTTTTCCACAAAATTAATTTGAGCTAACAAGGAACTTCTCAAGCCTTCTAAAGATCAGTTTTTCCCCAGAAGGAACAAAAGTTTCTATAACAAATGGACCCACTATTTACTAAAATAGTTCCCTGGAGATGTCTAAAATCCTAGTCATCTCACATCTCCACTTTGACATTCTACGGGCTATATAAAAGATTACACACACTGTAAAATACAACAGAATCCTAACAATATAATGCACACATGACCTATGAAAAGACTACTGATCAAGGAGAGTTTGACTAGATTGTCCAAGTTTCAGGAACTTTCAAGTTTTTTACTATAAGGACAGAATCACAGAAAGAGGATAGTAGAGATCTTATTCTCAAACATACCATGCGAAGAGAAGCCAAAGTGGAAGCAGTCTCTGACACTGGAGGTGCAGCAATCCCAGAGGGTAATTGAGCATTTGGGGAGGTTGATATTACATCAATACCAGCAGCCTTTTCAGCACCTTCAGGAGCAGTATCTGACACATCTGGAAGTTCTGTCTCTTCAGCGGCCTGAGAACATGCAATAACCTGGTTAGTGCTGGTTTTCAAAAATAATAAACAGGGTGAGGACAACCAATAACTATAGCTTCCCCGGAAGAAATGTTCGCAGTAAACGTGGGTAAAAGGAGACCTAGAACTCTTACCTTAGCAGCTTTTCGTGACTCGGATATTCTTTTTGCTTCAGAAAGAACCTAAGACCAAGGTTCGAAGGGAAGGTTACTGATTTAGAAAGAATAACTGGCACAAATATATATAACTACACACGAGTTATCAAGAGGCTCTTTATAAGAACTAAGATATGCTGTTAAATGTGGGATGATATCTAAATTTCATCAAGGAGAGCATTCATTTAGAAAGGGCAACTAGGACAATTAGTAACAGTATGCACAAACCTCCGTATCCCTACGCTCTTGCAGCTTTGTTTGTGAGAGCACCATCGACAGTGCACGTTTTCGCTCAATCTCTTGAGAGACATTGTAAGGCTCCTAGAGTATTGCAAGAAAGTTAGAAATACCACAAGAAATTGAAATTATAGAATAAACGCCAGTTAGAGAAGATAAACTCGGAGAAGAAAGCGGGGGTAAGGACTAAGGGCTCCAAAATAAGTAAATCAGAAAGGAAAATATTCCTCAGTTGAGAAAAGCACAACTGTTAACTGACCTTAACAAGGGGATGTCCAACAGCATCGGCAGGAGATGGAGCCCTAGCAATTGTAATAGCCCGAGATACTACATACAACGAGGTCCAAAACCATCATGAAATCAAAATTTTTTGGAGTTATTAATCATATAAATTATAGAAGCTAAATTAGGTTAAGCAATTGATGAACAACGAGAAATTGTAGAATACCACTGTAGTAGCGGTCCTTTAGTTCCTCAACTGTACGATTTGAAGGGAACCTATCAGCTATGATAACGAAACGGAGATCAAACCTCTTGCACAGATCAAATAATTGATCCGTCTCTTTCTTGGTCCATGACTAACATATGAGAATAAGTAAGTGAGTCCACAAAGATATCAGGAATTGAGGAATCAATAACTTATTCCTACCAACAACATAAGCATTTGGCCAGACAAAGGAGAATGCATGGAAATTACAAGCATAATCCAAGACCAGTTCTCAACAAAGATAATAAAAGTTATTTGTAAGTTGCTGAAGGATTTCGACAAGGATAAAATATGAATATTGGTAGAAAGATACTTTATATCACGTCAAGCAATTGAAAGATTTCTGCAAAAGCTACCAAATAAACGTCGCCATTGGGTAATTACATTACATGATATTAACAATCATTCAATAAATCACTAAGAAAGGGAGCCTTGGCGTAACTGGTAAAGTTGCTGCCATGTGACCAAGAGGTCATGGGTTCGAGCCGTGGAAACAAAACAACCTCTTGCAGAAATGTAGGGTAAGGTTGCATACAATAGACCCTTGTGGTCCGGCCCTTCCCCGGACCCCGAGCATAGCGGGAGCTTAGTTCCCGGGGATGCCCATTTATTCAATAAATCACTACAGGATATCAACAGTCATTCAATAAACAACTTCAATGATGGTGTTGTTACAAGATTCTAATAGAGTTTAAAGTTCAACTAAAAGAATAGATAAAGCTAATGATTCCTGATATTGCCTCTTTCCAAGTAGATAATACATCTACTTTGGATACTATTTTGATACTTACAGGATTGGACAAGAACTTCTCATACTCCTCGTCAGTGTACTCGATCAAATCCACCGACTGCATCCATCAGGCAGAGCAGATTTAACACCATCTATAGAAGAACCCTCAGGAACAAGAAGAACCATAGATATACCTTATTATACTTGGCAAATGAATAGTCACCTGTAGGCGGAACACCATTAACAACTCTGACCTGAGATTCATCGAAGCCAAATGAGTTTCATTAGTGGATGTTCAGTTACTTTAAGCAGATTCTAGATCAGTAGGGACACATACCCAATGATAAAGCTGTAAGTTATCTTTTCTAGCAGAACTAGTGAAAGGAAGCCATTGCCACGTAATCTGAACAGCAAATCAGAAGAATTTATTAGCTTCTGTTAACATCAAGAAGAAGCACCATTAAGAAACATCCACTAGTGAAACAAAAACTTTGTTTATGTATTAAACAAAGAAGTCATCCAGATGACCAACTATTTTAAAGAAGTTGTGAGGATTTGCAATTGGCTGGAACTGTCAATTCAGTTCCAAAAGTAATGCTAACAGTTCAAAATTATGTTGGTTTGCTCATTGTCAAGTCGCTACTCATTCTGGATAGAAGATAGGAAGCTCTTCTGCTATGCTATATATGCTGAGGAGAAAGATTCAAGTGACTATCTAATGAATAAATTCAATTTCAATTTTGGTCCAACTCTCTTCTATTCTTCCTTCGACATAGTCTTTATCCAAAGCTCCACGGATGACAGCAGTCATGTAATGACTCACCCACTCCAAAACAAAAGAAAATGGTGTATCACAGCTACAACTATTATTTTTTTTGATAACGGTAACAGAGCTACAACTAGTTTTTTGATGAGTGATGACACCAGCTATGAGAATTACTTGGAGATATCGTTGAAGAAAAACCAAATGCTTAAAAAATTGCGGGCAGGGAGAAGCACAGGTGCTGTCAAGCCAACAATCATGGGTTCCTGGTTATTTTTATGCAAATTCCGCCAAAGACAGGTATCTCAATCTCATCTTTACCTAATATTCACAATCAACAAACTAAGTCTCAATCCCAAATTAGCTTACGGTGAGCAACATGAATCCTCTTGTATTGATCCCACGAGCATTCATTATAGCATTCATCAAAGTCTGACTATTTTACAATGCAGGAGTTCCAACTTACAATTCTACCAACAGCAAAAGTATTACTAAGAAAAAAAACACAAAAAGAAACAGAATTTAAGCAAAGTGACCTTTTCGGACTCAGAAAGAGCTCGCTTTTTCAATTGATTGATATCAAGAGTAGGCATAAGAGGTGCAATACCACCTGTAAGTGCATAAACCTGGAAACACCAAAAGGAGAATTAGCAATTCTAGATATTCGAGGGACTAAAATGCAAATATTATATGAGGGAATAACAAACTTCTCGCGAAATGCCATCAGGTTTCCTTTGAGATTCTTTTTGAGGCCTCGATTTCTTTTCTTGGGACATTAAGGGCCCATTTTTGGGCAATCCTAAGATGTCCTTTGCATCCATATTGCAAAAATTAGGGTTTGCTCTAATACTCTGTGTTACTAATGTTAAAGCACAATCTGATAAATTAGTACAAAACTTGAAGGAATTAGGGCTTTTTTTGTGATAACAGAGTAGAATTAGTTTCCACGTGAATGTGATTATGAATTCAAGGAAGAGCAACGATCCTTTTTGAGCGCGAAAATCGAAGAAGAGGATTTGTTTTTTTGCTTGGGTGATCTAACGAGAGGGTGATTGGTGAGGACCGGATCGGTGGACGAACTGCCCCAGGCCCAGTCAATTGGGCCTTAACCTGTTCCAACCATTCACTGTAGTGGGCTGGTCGCACTGGGCCCTCTTCCCCATTAATTGCACGGTTTTCCCTTCAAATGGATTGGTTTTAAATTTTTGTTCCTCAAATTGAATTTATGGCTATTGAGGCGTAAGTTATTTAAAAAAGATTTTCAAAAATGACTATACTTTGGAGTTTTTTAGGCATAATACACTTTTGCTAATTACATTTCTAGCTATAGTAACTTGTATTCAATTCGATTGTATTCCGTTGTATTCAATTCAGCTATATTCATTTATAGCTACTTTTACACTGTATACAACTTATTGTATTTAAATTCGGTTGTATTCAAATAACATAAATGTAAAAAATACATGGATTTTTAGATGTATTCAAATTCACTGTATTCATTTGTATACAATAACATCTCCTTCGAAATACAGGTGACAAATACATAAAGAAACACTGTATTTTACACTAAAAATAACAAATACATTCAAATACATTCAGTTATGAGATACAAGAAATAAAATACACTCATATCTGAGATACAAGAAATAAAATACACTCAGATACAAGAAATAAAATACTTAAATTTTCCCGAACTGTTACTCTTGCTTGCTTTACTTTTGCTTTGCTTGTGCATATGCTCTGTCTTGAGTCGAGGTCTCTCGAAAACAACCGCTCTACCTACCAAGGTAGAGGTAAGATCTACGTACACTCTACCATCCCAGACCCCATATTGTGGGATTTTACTCGGTATGTTGTTGTTTCTATTTTTTTTAAAGTCTTTCTTTTCGCTTTTCAATTTCTTTTTACATATCATCACTCTTCTTCTATTACACTTTTCACCGCCATCGCTACCGTCAGCCTTATCCACCAGCACCGCCTACCCTCTCTTTTCCTCAACCTAAACCTCAGCCCAAATTCTCATTTTCTTCTCAATCACCGCCAAACACACTCTTAACACAAAATCATTTTTCTCACTTTTCCCTCACCACCACCGCCGCCACCTTCCGACACTCTTGTAATATTTTCGGCCAACATCTCATCCCTAATTCTACCACAGTCAATTCAAATAATGACCATCTCCATGCTTATTTACAAATATTATTTAGTATAATTTTGGTTTTTGTGCATACCCAATTTCAACACATCACCTCCATTATTGTGTCATCCAAACATCCCCACAGACGAAGCTCACCGAAAAATGCAGGGGTCACCGAAAAAAGTCAAAAAAGGGGATGCGGGTCACCGAAAAAGTTTTAAAAGGGTGCAAAACAGGGTAAATAACACAAGAATATCAAGATAGCAGCAAAAAAAAAATAGTGAAACGACAATAAAATAAAACTAAATTCGAATAGCATTTCAACACAGTTCATTGCAGCGACTCAGATATCACTGGAAAATGGCTAAATATCGGAGCAACGGAAAAACACAAAATATGGCCAGATTTGACTCTTCTCCGATAAGTTCTTGTAAAAGACAAAACAAAGAGAAAAAAAATGAAAAGAGGGGTTTGTTGTCGTGGTATTTGCTGCTGTCACGTAGGATTCCGGCTGAGTTGAAGCAACCGTAGAAATTGAGGAGAAACCTATTACTTTGGGGTGTTAATGAAGGAGGAACCTATGATTTGGGGTTGTTGCAGAAGATGGAAAATAAAGAAAAGCTAATTAAGTAGAATAAAAACCCAGTTTTACAAAGCAAAAATAAAATAAAATAAAATTTCTAGGTGTGAAGCGCGTGCAAAATACCAACTCACATATATGTGGGTGTGACTTTTTAAGGGTGTAAATATTTTATTTTTAAACAGTACAGGGGGTAATAGGACCCCCGTAAAGATAAAATGTGTAGTTTAGATTTCGATTAAACGTTGGGGGTTCATTTGACTATTTTCTAATAGCAAGAATTTGATGGGTTACAATAGAATAATGTGCCCCGTTTATACATGAGCTACACGGGTACACAACCTATGAAATATGCCTCATAAATATAGGAGAATGAATGTTGTAATAATTGGACAATCAATCTCTCAATAAATGTCATTAAAAGGCTATTGGAAGTTGTGTGACCAGATTTAGTAATAGTCGTCTGTTATGATGCAAACAACTTTTAGCCTTCTTTAATACCGGTACCGGCTTTGCTCATGTCACTTCCGGTACCATGTATATCAAACCGGGAGTGATATAAACTGATGTAGGTCTGTCTCAGTATTATACTCCACGTGTCTCACCATAATTCCTACAACTGTCTTATACAAATTTTGCCCTATACAGATAGTCCTCGCACTTTCCGGCAGTCTTTTATTCGAAACGTCTCGTGATCTTCAACCAATTATGCGCTTCAATATAATTACCAGGAGTAAGCGTTATAGCATGTTTCCAATACTCAGCGGCTTGAATTCTCCGTGCAACCGAGAAGTGGATTTGAATTGCCAACCAATCGATACTTCGTGTTCTCGCGGAAAACTCCGAAGAATGTTGTCCACATATTTTGTTGATCCAATCACCACCTTAATGAAACGACGACATCCTTCCATCTTCCCTCGATTTATGGAACACCTGCAGAGTAATGATGAGGCGTGTCATCTAATCATCTCTAACACCCACGTGTTGCCGCTGATTGGCATTCGATACCTCATCTTTTCAAATGATGCCACAGCTTATTTACTTATAAATACTCCATCAATTTAGAGGTTCAGTCATTCATCTCTTTATTTTCACAAAAAATCATTCTCAACTTTCTGATTAACATCACCCTCTTCATCACAAACATGACTAACCCTTCCAAGCGCAACAACACTTCTTCACATAGGATAAACCCTAGCTCTCAAGCAAGGACCCCTTCATATCAAAATCCTTTGATTTCTTCTATTATACCAAGGACATGGTGTTTCACCCATGATCTTTAAAAAATAACCTCCAATGTCCTAACCGGCGGTAGGGATACCCCTCCCAGTGGTTTAAAAATTCCGATCATCGCTGACATATTGCCGAAGGTGAAAACCAATTGAAACTGGGGGACCATTGATGTTCTAATCCCTACTAGTAAAGAAAAGGTCACTTCTTACAGAGATGGGTATTCTTATGTTTATACTGCTGCCGGCACGAAGTGTGCATAGCTCAAACGGGTCCTCAGGTCTGGAGAGCAGTTGCGTGCCTCCGTCACTTCACTTAGGAGTCCAAAGTCGACTTTACCCTGGACCACCTGATTCGTCTTTACTCTCTGCGTAATTTCCATGATGGAGTAATCAACCTGCACCGCCAAGGAAGCAAGGCCATTCTTGCCAGTATTGATGACGTCCGTGACCGAGGTTGGATGTAAAGATTCGTCATTATTCAGACTGCCAGTTTCCCCCCTAATAACAACCACCTAATTCCGGAGCGATGGAACCTCCACTTAATGTTTGCTTATTCGATTTTTTTTTATTTTTTTACCTAAGTAGTCCATTTCTCTTTTTGACCGAATTGAATTCTTTCCTTCAACCACCATATGGGAGCCTGCGGACATAAACGTCTTTGGGACCTGGGTTTAGAAGATTCTCAATGTTTCCACCCCGGAACTCCGAACGTGGAAAAAAACTTGCTTTGACGAAGAAATGGGCACCCCGCGACCACGGTATGCACCGTAATTCTTATTTCTAATTGTTTTTTTGACTTTTTAATAAAATCGTTTTTCCTTTTTGCTAGGTCTCCCCAAATCAACCGACACCGCTCCTCCTGAAGAGGAAATTGCTGACCCAGAAGAAGATGCCCACACGATTGAAGAGGGATGTGAATGGAAAAGGCAACGAGGTGAATCCTTTGCTAGCCCCCGGACAGGGCAAAAACGTTTAAAATAGAAGACCCCCGATCATTTTGACCGAACTCCTCCCAATATTTTCGGTAGTGTTAGTTAGATGGTTGGTTCTCTCCCCGTGGTGGACTTGGATGATGAAGGTCTCGGGGAAGAACAACCTCTGGAAAGAAGGATGAATGAAGCCCCCATACTTTTCGCTGAAATAGAAATTGCCAGTCATGGCACCGACTATACTAATGCCTCTTTTGCCCTAGTAAGTTTCGTTGCTCGCTAGCCCTAGCATGCGCCATCCGACGCTTCTCTCCCTTCGATTGCTGAAGACTATGGGTCCCCATTCATGCCGACCATAGTCCAAGAAGAAGATAATAAGATTTCCTCTTCCCCAGATTGGATTTCTTATTCACATAGGGATGAGTTGGTAAATGAATACCCAACCCCAGTAGCTCAGACTGCAGAATTTCGGACTGTAACCTTCCAACTTCCTGTCGACTACCATCTTTGTTGTAAGCTCGTCTGAGTAGCTAACTATATAAAGCACATGACATCGGAAAAGGACAAGCAGATGGCTTGTCGGGTGTCCTCTGAGTGCGTGATCAATGAAGGGATGCATGTTGCAGCCAAAGTACCACTCTTTTCTGATTCGTTCATGCTTTAATTTTTACCGCAAAAAACCTCTTTTGACAATTGCGCCCAATTTCTAGGCCTGCTTTCTCTGCCACGAAGGGCTCCAATGCATGATTGAAGAAAAAGTCATCTTGAAAATTGAAAGGGACAACACCGTTCACCAGCTAATAATGGTAGAGGTGAAGCTTGCCAAAGTTGACTAGCTACATGACAAACTTAAGCTTTTGGAGGAAGAGAAAGACACTTATAGTCAGTAAGCTACTTTATAAGAGGACCGCGTTAGATATTGGCAGAAATAATGGAATGAAGCATCAGACACTATGTTAGATCTGACTATGCGTCTTTCAGGCCTTGAAACTGATGTGGGTTCCTTCTCCGATCGTCTCCAAATTGAAGAAATAGAGATAGAAACTCTGAGGAAAGAGACTGAGTCCTTGAGGTCTCGACTTTCTGCTTCAATTGCATAGAATGAGAGACAACATGAAGAGATTGTTGAGTTGAATCAGGCCAATAAACTCCTTTATGCTACTGTCATTGAACTTACTCCGGCCGTTCAAGTTGCAGAGGATGTGGTCCAGGCCACCATCGATAAGTATACTCTGGCCATGATCAAGAATGGTTACATGATGAACCAGAAGGCTTTGGATACAGTGAAAATTGGGCTCATAAACATTGACGAGGAAATTGTCAAGGCCCAACAATAAGAAATGGCCTCTACTGACAGCCCCGATGGCTCCCTGCATATGGAAGAAAACAATGCTTCATCTGGGGAGGAGGGGGGTTGATGAAGTCCCCCCGAAAATTGAAGATCCTCACTCCCAAGAGCATGTGCCTTTTGCCTCTGACATCGTACCTGGTGCGCCAGCTTCAGACCAGCCTCATTCAGCTCCTATTTCTCAGAATTTATTGGAAACACCAAGAACACCACCAGGAACACCCCCGACAGACCATGGAGCGGATAACCTTTCACGCTAGTTTTTATTTCAGTTTTTACTTTGTTACCATGTCACTTTTGGGCCCGGTTAGTAGCTTTTGTATCCGTACTGGTTTCAGTCTGGAAGAATATGAATTAATGAACTTCTCCTTTTACAATTCTACTTCAATTTTTTCATTCTTCATTTATTTTCACAAGCAAGCATTAGTTTCAACTTAACACTTTATAAATCGGGACTCAGCTTTGAGGTTTACTCTATCTGCATAAGTTAGAATTCGATGTTTAAAACTTTCAAGTAACCTTCACTAGATCCCAAAGATGTGTTTTTTCTTTTCATCCTTGATCGAGGCTTCTAATAACCTCCAAAATTAGCTCTGGACTTATCTTGTCTCTGAACTACCTAACACCACGATACTTCTTATATCCAGAGTCTTAACTTTTTTTTGTTAAGGTTTTTAATAAGAGAGGACCTTATTTTTAATGGTGCTGTAGAATAGGACGTCTCACGTTCATTATGGCATATTATTTTTGATATGTTTAGTATAATAACATACGTTTTATGCTCCTGATGACAAAGATTTGTTAATCATAAAAGGATTTTCATTTATTCCTTTGAATTACAAATGTGAAGACAATTATAATAATAATATGGTTGCCATCTAGTGTGGTCAGTCCGGTTACATATTTGTTGATAACTGGGCAGTCCCCAGTATCGATGCTTTCCTTAAGAGCATTCAATTTTTTAAAATTTTCACTTCATTCCGGGTGTATGTGGCCCCCAATATTCAAGACTTTATGCTATGAAGACTTGAATACTGGATAGACTTCTTTGGTAGTAAAATAAATAACATGTTTATATCATGGTGATGCCTCATGAAAAACCTTGCTGGAAAAACTCAATTGGGATAAAAACTGGTTTGAAGGGAAAAAGAGTGTAGTGCATGCTTTGACCTACTATACATAATACTTCTTCAAGTGGCTCACATTCCAATTGCTAGGAAGTTCTGCTAGATGATAAGCTCATTTACCGGTAATGCCTGTTACAATATATGGTTCTTCCCTATTTGCTCTTAGTTTTATAGCATTACGCTCCCGGGTACTCTGGTTGACTTTCCGAAGCACCAAGTCCCCGAGTTTGAAGTGCTGAGATTTGTGTGTCGATTGTAGTAACACTCCATTCTCTGCTTTTGGTCCACCATCTGGACGTATGCCAAATCTCGACGTTCTTCAAGCAAATCAAGGTGTAAGGACATTGATTTTGCATTTAAATCCTCCTCAGCCTAGAGGTACCTCAGGCTGGGAGTTCCAACTTCCACCGGGATCAAGGCTTATGTACCATAGACCAGGGAAAAAGGAGTTTCTCCAGTACTCATTTTTGTCGTGGTTCGATACGCTCATAAAATCTCCGGTAATTTGGATGGCCAATTTCATTTTATAGCCTTTAATTCCTTCTTCAAATTCTGAATTATTGTCTTGTTTGTCGACTTTTCTTGTCCATTTGCATTTGGATGATAGGATGTAGAGGTGATCCGCTTGATATTCAATTCATCAAGAAAATTTGTGACCTTGGCTCTGATGAAATTTCGGCCATTATCACAAGCTATCTCCTTAGAGATGCCAAAATGACAAATAATATGTTGCCAGATGAAATCCTTCACCTTTTCTCCCGTATCTTTACGTAAGCTACAACTTTAACCTATTTAGAAAAATAGTCAGTCATAAAAATAATTTGAGATACCTGTCCTGGAGCTGTTGGTAAGGGTCCGACGATGTCAATCCCCCACTTTATAAACGACCACGGTGATACTACCGGATGCCACTCCTCTCCCAGTTGGTGTAAAAGTTGTGCATGGCGCTGACACTTATCATATTTATGTACGAACGCCTTCGTATCTTTCTCGATCCGAGGCCAGTAGTAACCGACCCTCATGAGCTTCCTCATTAGTGATTTCGATCCTGAATGATTTCCACAAATTTCTTTGTGGACTTCTCTCATCATGTAATATGCTTCATTAGGGCCTATGCACCAGGCTAAGAGACCATAAAAACACCTACGGTAAAGCTTTCCATCTACAATACTGTATCGGAGTGCCTGGTCCTTAGAGCTCTTGATGATTTCAGATCCTCCAAGAGCTTTTCATTCATGAGATAATCCAAGAATTCATTTCTCCAGTCCCAAGTTAGGCTGGTTGAATTTATTTCGTCATATCCAATGGGATCCAGTACCGAATGCAACAACTGAACAACCAACTCAGTATTAGAGCCCTCGGACTATGTGCTGGAGCCTAAGTTTACAAGTGCATCTGCCTCTATGTTTTCCTCATGAGGTATATGTACCACCGTCCACTCTTGGAAACTAGATAACAACTTCAAAGCTTTTTCGAGATATCTCGACATCCGCTCTTCTTTGGACTTGAACACTCGGTAGACTTGGTTTACTACTAACAATGAGTCACATTTGACTTTGATGATTTGTGACCCCAGTCTCCGAGCTAGTTCTAAACCTGCAATCAAAGCCTCATACTACACTTCATTGTTAGTCAATAGAACACTATGTATTGTTTTTCTTAAAACTTCACTGGTGGGAGTTTGCAATACAACACCCAAGTCGGTCCCCTTGACGTTCGAGGCACCATCTGTATAAAGTGTCCAGATCCAGTGGCAGTCCCCGAGACCAGGATTACCTCCTTTTCCGCCTGTGGGGCTACTCCCGGACTGAAGTCATCCACAAAGTCTGCAAGGACTTGCAACTTTATTGCAATCTGGGGCATGTATTCAATGTCAATTTCCCTTAATTCTACCGCCCATTTAGCCAAGCGCCCGGATAGTTCAGGCTTATGCAACACGTTTTTTAAAGGAAAAGTTATCACAACGACAATGGGCTGGCTTTCACGACGACATTACTAAGGCAAAAACTAATCTTTCAAGTAACGGCTACCGGGTCTCAGCTCCTGACATTACTCTACTTACGTAATAGACATGAAATTGTGTACCTTTTTCCTTATGTACTAGCACTACTCTTACCGCTACCTTTGAGACTGCTAAGTATATGAGTAGTTGTTCTCTATCCTTCGGCTTTGACATGAGCAGAGGACTGTATAGGTATGTCTTGAGGTCCCTTAGGGCCCGCTTGCACTCGGGTGTCCACACAAAGTCATTCTTTTTCTTTAGAAGTGAGAAGAACCTATGACATTTTTCCGAGGACCGCGATATAAATTTGCTTAAGGCCCCCACATGATCGGTCAATTGCTGCACTACTTTGACATCTGCCAGTACGTCTGGTATGTCTTCAGTAGCCTTTATTTTATCAGGACTTATCTCGATCCCCCTCTGGGAAACCAAGAAACCCAAGAATTTACCGGAACTGACCCCGATGGCACACTTCTCAAGATTCAACTTCATATTATACTTCCTAAGTACCTCAAAGGTTTCCTGCAAATGACTTAAATAATCTTCTACTTGAAGACTCTTAACAAGCATATCATCTATATACACTTCCATTGTTTTACCTATTTACTTTTCAAACATTTTATTTACTAACCTTTGATACGTGGCCCCGATATTTTTTAGTTTAAAAGGCATAACATTATAACAAAAAGTATCGAAAGTAGTTAAAAATATTTTTCTTGGTCTTCCGGGTGAATCCTTATTTGGTTATACCCGGAATATGCATCATGAAAACTCATTATCTCATGCCCGGCCATAGCATCGATCATTTGATCAATGTTCGGTAGCAAAAGTCTTCAGGACATGCCTTATTTTAATCTTTGTAGTTAATGCGCATTTTAAATTTATTACCCTTTTAGGTACTACAACTACGTTTGCTAACCAGTCAGAGTATTTTACTTCCGGATTGATCCTATATTGAATAATCTAGCTATCTTTTTTTAACAAACCTGTTACGAAGTTCGGCTATCGGTCGCTTCTTCTGTCGTACCAGAAGGAAGCTAAGATCTAGGCCCAACTTATTGGTTGTGAAATCTGGAGGAATGTCTGTCATATCTTCACGAGGCCATGCAAGGCAATCAATGTTAGATATAAGATATTTAAGAATTAAGTCCCTGAGCTCCGGGGTTAATCCGATGCCCAGGTATACATTCCTATCGGGAGTTTCCGGATGTAATACAATCTGCTCCAGCTTCTCTACAGTGGACTTGGTGGCATCTGATTCATCTGATACCTGAAAGTGTGTGGGTACTTGATACCGGTCCAAAAACTCTTTCTCCGGATATGTGGCTACTGATTTTACTGGCGGGACTTGGTGAAACTCTTCGGGTATGTGCTCTGCTTTTTGTAATTTCTAATTGGGGTCTGCTGCCACATCTGGTTCCTCTATAGCAAATATTTCCCTGGCAGCAGGTTGTTTACTCATTTGCTGAATTCCTTCCGGTGTCTAAAATTTCACCAACAGATGCAACGTTGATGGGACCGCCTTCATATCATTTATCCATAGTCTTTCAAATATTGCGTTGTACCTCATATCCCCATCGAGGATGTAAAACCTTGTCATCTTGATAATCCTTATCGGATCCAACGGTAGGTCTATTTCCCCCTTCGTGGTTTCACTTGGCATGTTAAACCTGAAAAAATTTTGGCAATTGAAACTATTTTATCTGCTATATTCATTTCTTTCACCGCCTTCAGCTTGATTATGTTAGTTGAGCTTCCATGGTCAATTAGAACCCTTTTGACCTGGAAGCAATCAATAAGTACCGTGATTACCAATGCATCGTTATGAGGAAAGATTACACCGGCATCATCTTCTTCGGTGAACGTTATAGTATATTTGTTAGGTATCTCTCATAACCTCTTTTCCCGGGTCACAGAGAGTTTTGTCTTTTTAGAAGCCGTGAAAGATGTAGCGGCAATTATTGATCTACCATATATCATGTTTATGACATGAGGCGGCGCAATCGGATTAGACTTTCTTTCTGTGGGTGGTCCCCACTCATAATTATTCCAAGCTCTTTCACTCAGATACTCCTGGAGATAGTCGCTCCTTAGATTTCATGCCACCACTTCTCGCAGATGTCTGCAGTGTACAATATTATATCCGTGAATGCCATATAAATCACACCAGACGGATTGATCTCTTTTACTCAGATCAGACTGTAATGGTTTCGATGGTCGAGACACTGGATGAGTTTTCAACACCGCCATCATCTGTTCTTCATCAATGTTGAAATTGTATTAAAATAATTTAGGATATCTAGTACCCTTAGATAAGTTGTTTTTCTCGAAATTCCATAATCATTGGTTATTTCATCTGGGGCCTATTTTGTTATTTGATTTATCAAAAGAGCGGAAACCCTGTCTTCATCCTTACGTTTTGGTGGGAGGATAAGGTTGATAACAGTTTTTTGAGGAATTCCATTTCTCTGCCTTTGCGAAGATACTATCGACTTAAGCCCCAAGCATATCATCCTCAATACAGATTTTGCACTCATACCGGTTGTCCACGTCTGTTCAAGTGTTAGCCTGGAACTCCAATAGATTTTCTTTGAGCTATCGGGAGGCATCCGAGCCTATCAGATTCAACCTTTTTGTGAAAGCCTCTGCAGCCCATTCGTCCGGGACCGTTGATAACAATATTCGCTCTTTCTGGAACCACGTAACAAAGTCCCTAAGGAGTTCTGATTCTCCCTGCATAATGCGGAAGATATCCCTTTACATGCTTTCACCTTCTGGGCCCCTGCATGAGCCTTTATGAACATGTTTGCAAGTTGGGTGATTGAACCGATCTAGTGCTCGGGGAGTTGTGAATACCATGTTAGAGCTCTCTTAGTAAGTGTTTCAGCAAACTTTTTGATCAGAACCGATTCTATCTCATTTTCTCTTAGATCATTCCCCTTCACGACTATTGTATAGGCCAGGATATGCTTCTGGGATCGATAGTTCCGTCATAACTGGCTACAAAAGGCATTTTGAACCTTTTGGGTATTATCTCGGGTGCAGCCTCTAGCTTATCACCAATTGAATATATTTTTTCACATCTGGACCATCAGCCACGGGTGGAGCCCCTATATTTGACTAAATTGGCACCAGAACTCTTGAGCAGTTTTCTCTGCCTTCTCTGCATTAGTATCAACTTTGTTGGTCATGTCCTTTCATGAATTTCAGGACCTTCTTCTGGAACGAGTTTTCAGGGACCTCGCTTTCTGAACCACCATTTGCAGATCTTCATTGGTTATCATCGGTTCTGTCTTGATCACCACTGGTCTATCCATATGTATTTGGTAGAAGGGTCGGTTCTCCTGTCGGAGTACTGCCAACATTTCTAGACATGAATTTCTCGTGAAACAGCTTCACACGCTCCAATTCTGCGCTTATTGCAACATTCTGCACCCGAAGATTCTGTATGGCTTCCTCAGGTGTTTCATCCGTGGGATCATCCCCATATTGAGTCTGACTATCCTCGGGGGTGACACCATTTGTATGCATTGGGTCTCTAGACTTCACACCATTTGGGCCCAGATTGCCGGTGTTGCCCCCGATGTTACGACTGTTGTCACATACTCTTGTCATCATATCTGATCTGAATAAACAAAAAGACGTAAAGAAAAAAGCAAATTAGTAGAGGGGTCACTTATGACACCACAATTGTCCAAGCCCGGTGGGCGCCAAATTGTTTGCCCATAAAACGTACAGTTGAATTTGTATACGTGGTCAAGGACACGTGGATTTCAAGTGACACGTTAGATAAGAATTACTCTTAAGATAAATAATAATAAGACAAAGTAAGCAGTAATTAGCCTGAGCCTTGAGATAGCTTCTGAGCAAAAGTGATGATAACTTGTATGAAAGCACAAAAATCAAGAGAATATCAGTAAGTATTTTGTAATAGCAAGAATCTGATGGGTTACAATAGAATAATATGCTCCATTTATACATGAGCTACACGGGTACACAACCCACAAAATATGCCATCATAAATACATGAGAATGAATGTTGTAATAATTGGACAATCAATCTCTCAATAAATGTCTTTAAATGGCCGTTGGAAGTTGTGTGATCGAATTTAGTAACGGTCGTCCTTTACGATGCAAATAACTCTTAGCCTTTTTTAATACCAGTACTGGCTTTGCTCATGTCGCTTTCGGTACCATGCATATCAAATCGGGAGTGGTGTAAACTGACGTGGGTCTGACTCAACATTATACTTCACGTGTCTCACCATAATTCGTACATCTGTCTTATACAAATTTCGCCCAATACAGAATTAACAATAGTGAAAGTAGTTGATGAACCTAATTGATTGTGCTATGATTTACTGATTTACACCCAATTACTCTATGAGAAGTTTCGATTTAACTGTGAGGAAAAAGATTACATAGAGAGAAATATGAAATTATTGAAAGAAAAAGGAGGAATTGGGGAAGATGAGTTTTTAGTTTTGATGCAAAGGAAGAAAGATGATGAGATCTGAAATTATTGAAAGAAGAAGAATAAGAAGGAATTGGGGAACATGGGTTTAGTTACCTTGTGTAACTAAAATACAATACTGAAGCTAGAGCTATCAAATGTAATTAAAGTAAAGTGTGGTTACTAAATGTAAATACCTCTTATACGTTTTTCACACAATGTAAATTTCCCTTATTTAAAGTATGGAAAGGGATAAAAAATGTCTTTAACGTATTAGAAATGGTTCAAAAATGCGCTCCTTCCACATATTGGATCAAATTTGCCCCTCCTTCCAACAACTGGGATAAAAAATATCCTTAACGTATTAAAAATGGCTAAAAATGCCCCTCCTTCCACCTATTGGGTTAAATTTGTCCCTAACATTATTTTCAAGCTTAAAATTTTCCCTCCAGTAAGAGCATAATTATATGACTTTTATTAAATTTGAATTAAACATGTAGCCTTTATTTAGTCCACATAAAATTCCGCAACCCGAAATAAACCGACCTATTCACGACACAACCTTACACAAAATCTATGTCAAATTAACGGAGCTAAACCTAATAAGATTCTTCTTGTTAAGCTATTTCATT
Source organism: Anisodus acutangulus (assembly GCA_029783415.1). NCBI lineage: Eukaryota > Viridiplantae > Streptophyta > Magnoliopsida > Solanales > Solanaceae > Anisodus > Anisodus acutangulus. The sequence goes on from CM056489.1 coordinate 36,970,717, forward strand.
TAGTGATTGAGATGAAACAATAGCAAAGGGTTTCTTGTAATATCTAACTACTAAGAAGGTACATGCGACTGAGATCTCTTGCTGAAATAAAAAATTATTAATAGTAGTTGCTTATAATTAATTGAATTCACTACAATATCTAAATCAGGAAGAGACATTCATAAAGGCAATATTTTAACATGAATTAATTTAGTTATTTAGAATCTGTCATTTAAACAGATGTATTTATAATAATAAGAGAACACTAATTTTTTATAATTAGGAAATAAACTATTTAAGTAGGATTATACACACAAAAGTCATAAAACTCACCAACCAAAATTTAATGTACTATTTGTTTTACAATAAATTAAGTTTCATCATATATCAATTGATTAATAAGGTCATATATCATATAGTTTTTCATTTATAAACTGAATTAAATGTACTTTAAATGATAAATAAATCAAGAAAATAATTATGTTGAACATGTACTAGTTGGCATTTCCTTTTTGTAATGACAAGGAGGGTAAAAGAGAAAGTTGAGTTTGGATAACAATTCATCAATCTTATATTTGAGCTCTCTTCTTGAGCTATTTTGATACAATAACAATTTGGTATCCGAGACTCCTTTTTAAATAAAGGGCACATTCTTAATTAAAGTTTAATAAATGTCATATAATTGTTCTCCTAATTGAGGGAAAATTTTAAGCTTGAAAATAATATTAGGGGCAAATTTAACCCAATAGGTGAAAGAAGGGGGCATTTTTGAGCTCTTTCTAACACGTTAAGAGCCTTTTTTATCCCAATAGGTGGAAGAAGGGGAAAATTTGATCCAATAGGTGGAAGGAGGATATTTTTGAACCATTTCTAATACGTTAAGGGTATTTTGACCATTTTTTGTTTAAAGTATACAACATAAATTGTGTCGGATTACTTAAAGAACTTATGCCCCAATAGACATAAGTTCCATTTGAGAGGTAAAAATTGATGACCAACACAAAATAGGGACGAAAGTGCAAATGACCCAATCATGATTGTGTATGGGGCCAACAACTCATTTATTGAAAGGAAAATGGATGGGAATACAATTTGGGCAAACTATTGATACAAACTAGTTCAGGTTTTAGCTTTTGACATGTTATTCAATAATGTATATCACATAACAACGTATACAAATATCGGTCCTTAGCTAAAACTTTACTAATAATGTTAAACAAGGTATATATACCCGTGATATACACTTGATATACATAGTGTATACCACGGGTACAACAGTAGCCTTCAGTCCATCACGGGCAGTAGTGGCAGTAGGCTAGCCAGTAGCCCATCTCGCCAGGCCCATCACGGGCAGTATAGAAGGTTTGTATATTAGGAATGTATATTGATGTAATATTGTAGTGTAAAAGTTACATTAACTAGTCTTGTACATTTACCATAATTGTATAGTTATAATTATGGTAGAATAAGGTTTTAGGAGTAGAATAGGAATATGATTCTCCTATTTGTAACTTGTATATATACCTTTCAATTAATGAAAATAATCAAGGGGATTATTTCTTTCATGGTATCAAGAGAATAGGTCTAACAAAATTTTTCTCTCCCAAATTTTGTGTCCTTCTCGGCCGAAACCCCCCCCTCGGGTTTCTTTTTCCAAAATTCGTCTTCCGCTCTCAAAATCTTTCTTACTATTCCCAAATTTTCCCTCATTCTTTGTTCTTTCAATATGTCTAAGAACAATTTTCATCCTGCCCTCATGGTTTCTAACGTCAAGAACAATATCCCTATTGTGCTTGAGATGGAAAACGTCCAATATGCGACGTGGGCAGAATTGTTTAAAATTCACGCTATTTCCCATCAAGTTATCCATCACATAATTCCTCCCGCTACACCTATTCCCGCAGAGGATCCTCAGTTATGGATTACTCTAGATGCTACCGTTCTCCAGTAGATCTATTCCACTATTTCGGTTGACCTCTTACAGACGATTATTGAGCCGGATACCACGGCTATGGCTACCTGGAATAGATTGCGTGACATATTCCAAGATAACCAACATTCACGTGTTGTCACACTCGAGTAGGAATTCTCTCTAGTTCGCATGGAAGAATTTCCAAACGTATCTGCATATTGCAAGAAACTCAAGGAGTTGACCGACTAACTCCGTAATGTTGGAGCACCTGTAACAAATAATCGTCTGGTTCTACAACTGGTTGCCGGTCTTTCTGAGGCCTATAATGGTGTTGGGACTCTCCTTCGTCAAAGCAACATACTTCCCACTTTTTATCAAGCCCGCTCCATGCTTACTTTGGAAGAAGCCAGTTTGGCTAAAAAGACGGCTACCGGAGCAAGCCCCATCGTCCTAATAACGTCCTCCACAAATTTTTGAGGTTTCGTTGATAATTCGGGCCAAAACCGTACTCATGGTGGCGGAAAAAATAATCGTAAGAATAATAACAAAAACCGCAGGAGCAAACGCGACGGTTCCGGTGGTCAGCAGGCCGACAGTGGGCCCCGTCCAATCAACGGTGGGTCTCCTTCCTACTGGTCCTAGCAGTGGGGACCATGGCAGTGGGGCTGGGGCAATGGGCGTGGGCGGCGACCCTATTCTCTAGTCATCGGATCGGCCCGGTGGGCCGGGATACCCACTTTCGGGCCCAACAATCGGCGATCCACGACCCATCGCCCGATAATTCCAGCTGATTAACGCCCAGGATAGCCCAGTTCTGGAATTCTTGGGCCCCGTCCTCCGCAAGCTCACCACGCAGCAGGTCCCTTTCCGACAGATATCAAGGTCGCGATGCACACACTGGGTTTCACTCAACCGGACCCGAATTGGTATATGGACACCGGTGACACTACCCACATGACATTCGATTCATGTACTATCTCATTTTATTCCAATTTGAGCAACCCTCGCGGTATAATTGTCGGTAATGATAACTCTATTCCAATTCAGGGTTATTGTCATAAAACCCTATCTCCCCCCCCCCAATCCTCTCCTTATCTTGAAAAATACTTTACATGCCCCAAAATTGATTAAAAACTTAGTGTCTGTCCGAAAATTCACCATTGACAATTCCATTTCTGTTGAATTTGATCCTTTTGGTTTCTCTGTGAAGGATTTCAAGACGAGGAATTCTCTCATGAGGTGTAATAGTAGGGGAGATCTTTATCCTATCACATCCTGTTTCAGTTCATCGAGTCAAGCCTTGACATCAACCTTTGCAGCCATTTCTCCTTCCTTGTGGCATGCTCGCATTGGTCATCCGGGATCCTCTATTTTATCTGTTTTAGTTAAAAATAGTTTTATTTCTTGTAAGGGTACGAGTCGTACTCCACTTTGTCAATCTTGTTCGTTAGGAAAAATTATTAAGTTGCCATTTATAGACTCAAATTCTCATACTTCAATGCCATTTGATATTATTCATAGCGACCTATGGACGTCTCCTGTTCTAAGTTCGTTGGGTCATCGGTATTATGTTCTTTTTTTTATGATTATTCTAAATTTTTATGGACGTTTCCAATTGCAAATAAATCTCAAGTATTTTCCGTCTTCATAAAATTTAGAGCATTCATTAGAACACAATTCAAAAGAGAAATAAAAAATATTTAGTGATAATGGAAAAGAGTATGACAATAGGGTGTTTCGGGAGTTCTGTGCTAATAATGGGATCAATTTTCATTTTTCGTGTCCTCATACATCTTCACAAAATGGGAAAGGCGAACGTAAAATTCGTTTCATAAATAACATTGTCCGCACTCTCTTAATTCATGCTTCCGTACTCCCATATTTTTGGCGTCATGCTCTTCAAATGACGACATATCTCCTTAACATAATTCCTTCCAAAGGTCTGACATATTCTTCCCCCATCTAAATTTTATATAATAAAAATCCGTCTTATTCTCATTTTAGGGTTTTTGGGTGCTTATGTTATCCGTTATTCCCATCCACCACAATTAACAAACTTCAGGCCAGGTCTACTCCGTGTGTGTTTTTGGGTTATCCGTCTAATCATCGTGGTTACAAATGCTTTGATTTATCCTCCAAAAAAATTATAATTAATCGCCATGTAATTTTTTATGAAACCCAATTTCTATTTACTAAAGTTCATACTCCCAAGCCTAGTTCGTATAATTTTTTGGATGATGGTATATCCCCGTATATTACTCACCATTTTTCGGACATATCCCGCACCCAAAATCCTCCAATGCCCATCGCCTGGCCCCACTGTTCGTCGCAATTTCGATCCTTTGGATCGGTTCAGCGATTGGGCGATCCAGCCCAATTCTAGAACTGGTCGATTCTCGCTACAAATTACCGATTTGGGCCAAGAGCCCACCGTCGCCGCCATCTGCTCGAGCCCAAAGAAATTCCCAAAATTCACTCAATTCTTCCTCGAGTCATAGACCGGTCACTCGTAGTCAGCGGGGTATTTTTATACCTAAAAGACATTTTAATTTACATTCTAATGTCTCTAAATCCCCCTTGCCCCGTAATCCCGTGTCTGCCTTAAATGACCCGAATTAGAAAATTACTATGACTGATGAATATAATGCTCTTATTGATAATAAGACGTGGGAGTTGGTGCCCCGTCCATATGATATTAATGTTATTAGGTCTATGTGGATTTTTGCTCATAAAGAGAATTCAGATGGGTCATTTGCTCGACATAAAGCGCGGTTTGTGGGTGATATAAGACTCAGCAGGTTGGTATAGATTGTGGAGAGACATTCAACCCGGTGGTCAAATCGTCTACCATTCGCACTGTGCTTAGCTTGACTCTTTCAAACGCATGGCCTATTCATTAGTTGGATGTCAACAATGCTTTCCTACATGGTGATCTCAAGGAAACAGTCTATATGCACCAGCCGTTGGGATTCAGGGATCCCAACCGTCCTCATCATGTCTATTTGTTGAAGAATTCCTTATATGAGCTTAAGCAGTCTCCACGGGCCTGGTATACAAGGTTTGCTGACTATGTTTCGACTATTGATTTCACTCACAGCAGGTCAGATAATTCTTTGTTCATCTACCGTCGTGGTTCGTCCTTGGCCTATATTCTGTTGGATATGGATGATATCATTTTGACTGCCTCTTCCGATGCCTTACGCCAGTCTATTATGACCATGCTCAGCTCTGAGTTTGCTATGAAAGACTTAGGGCCCTTGAGTTACTTTTTGGGGATTGCCGTCAAGCGTCATTCAGATGATTTGTTTTTGTCTCAAAGAAAGTATGCAGCTGAGATCATCGAGAGGGCTGGGATGTCATCCTGTAAGTCCACTTCCACTCCAGTTGATACAAAGCCCAAGCTTAGTGCTGCGGCCGGTGCACCATACGAGGATCCGACCCGCTATCGCAGTCTTGCAGGGGCCCTTCAGTATCTTACTTTTACAAGACCGGATATTACGTATACCGTCCAGCAGGTGTGTTTATTCATGCATGATCCCCGAATTGAGCACATGAATGCAATCAAATGCATCATTAGGTATATTCAGGGTACACTGGACTATGGTTTGCATTTATATCCTTCCTCGCTATCCACACTTGTCTCATACACAGATGCTGATTGGGGTGGTTGTCCAGACACCAGACGGTCGACGTCTGGCTATTGTATGTTCCTTGACAACAACTTGGTCTCCTGGTCTGCGAAGCGTCAGACAACTCTATCCCGCTCAAGTGCCGATGCTGAATATCGGGGGGTAGCTAATGTGGTCTCAGAATCATGTTGGTTACGCAATTTGCTTTTGAAGCTTCATTGTCCCATTCAGAAGGCAACCTTAGTATATTGCGATAATATTAGTGACATCTACCTTTCAGGTAATCCGGTTCAGCACCAACACACTAAGCATATCGAAATGGACATTCACTTTGTCCGTGAAAAGGTTGTTCGGGGTCACGTTCGCGTATGCCATGTCCCGTCCCGATATCAAATTGCAGACATCTTTACAAAGGGTCTACCCGCGGTCCTTTTTGAAGATTTTAGGGACAGTCTCAGCGTTCGAAGACCGCCCGCTATGACTGCGGGTGTGTGTTAAACAAGGTATATATACCCGTGATATACATAGTGTATACCACGGGTACACCAGTAGCCTTCAGCCCATCACGGGCAGCAGTGGCAGTGGGCTGGCCAGTAGCCCATCTCGGCAGAGGCCCATCACGGGCAGTATAGAAGGTTTGTATATTAGGAATGTATATTGATGTAATATTGTAGTGTAAAAGTTACCTTAATTAGTCTTGTACACTTACCATAATTGTATAGTTAGAATTATGGTAGAATAAGGTTTTAAGAGTAGAATAAGAATATGATTCTCCTATTTGTAACTTGTATATATACCTTTTAATTAATGAAAATAATCAAGGGGATTATTTCTTTCAAATAATTACTACGGAATGTATATATGTATTACTAATGCAGTGGTCTTGGAATTCTCTGAAGGTCTCTTCGACGTTATTTCTTGTTCATGTGTTCTTTTCAGACTGGATGATTGAAGGATGATCGACTTATGTTAACTTCCTGTTCTAGTAAGAAAATTTAATATATTTGCAGATTTATTAAAGAAAGTAGGAGTTAAGCTCTTCACTTTGATGAATTTTCTTACCAAAGGTGGCGAGGATTGGAATATCTTGGACATCTCAATACAGAGTTGTTATATGCAAATTCTTATGGAATTAATGCTAGAAAAAGAATAAAATATGTATTAGATGGATGCATATTTGTTATGGGAAAGAAAGACAAATCCTGCAAATTGAGCCTAAATAGGCCTCTTGAATGGCTAGGAAGATGTAGAATGTCAAAAGCTACATGGTAGAAGCAGGAATTAGCCTAGCTAAACTGTTAAAAATGAATTTATTCTCTATCAAATTAATGTACTCCAAGCTAAGAGGCAACCTCCAAAAGGTGTTCTGGAAGAACTCAAGAAAGTGATTTGTCATAAAATAGGTGCCCCTAGATGGTTCTTTGTACTACATTTGGCTATCCATAATAGATTTACTGAACACAGATTATCTAGATGAAGTATTATCACTGACAGACTACGTGCCCTGTGCAATGAAGAGGAAGAAAGCATAAACCACTTTCTTTAGTCATAACTTTGCTTCTAGCATTTGGAATAAGGTCCTTAGGTGACAAGGTATTCCCTGGAGTAGCAATAAACTATGCATTGGTTACAAGTCAGAAGGAAGGAATGCAGGACCAAAAATTTATAGAATGAAAATTGCTTGTTGTGTCTACTATGTATGGCAAGAAAGGAATTTGAGGACATTTCAAAAACAGGATAAGGAATCACCAAGTTGAATATCCAGAAGCTGTTCGGAAGAGGAAGATTGAAGCCTAATTTGTCTAGAAGACTTGATGAATTGAATTATTAACTCTAACATGAACGATTAAAAATTTATACTTGTTGGAACTTGGAAGTAGTGGTAATTTAAAAGGAATACACTATGTTCTTGTACTATTATGACATAGGAGGAGTACTTGGTTTAGATCATTGAGTCTGGGTTAGGGCTGGTTAGTGGGCCGGGTCGGCCCGGTTTCGCCCCGATCCCCCCTAAAGAAAAAAATGGGCACGGGACTCGAACCTGGGACGGGACCTGGGCTCGTCTCGCCCCGATCCCGCCCGCCCCCTCCCCTTTGCAAAATATGGCCATTGCACAACGATCATTTTATATTTTGGCTATTATGCAACGGCCATTTTTGGGCTTCTCCCCACCCCCTTAATATTTATTTTAACCCCTAAGTTAATATATTTATACTTTAATCCAATTTTTCAACTATAAATACCTCATTTTCTCTTCATCTTTCTCACAAATCTTCCTACAATCTCTCAATCTCTCTCTCTACAAGTCTACATTGCCTACTAAATATTTTATTTTATTTGTTCATTTATATAACTGTATCAAAGTTCAAAAATTGGGAGTGAAGTTGATAACTAGCTTGAGGATCATCCACCGAGCAAAGTTTCAATTTTCAATCTTGATTACACGTCACGTTACGTCGGCGTTTGGTACCTTCGTTCCTTTTTTAAATTATTATTGTTACTTTATTTTAATTATCGCACTTAATTTTATTATCTTTAATTATATATTTGATAATTAAAATGGATGGATTAAGAGGTATGTTTAAGGGTAAGGGTAAGAGTGCTTCTTCTAGTAGGGGTAACAAGGGCACGAGTACTTCTTCTAGTCATCATATTCATAGACATGATGATTTGATTGATTATACTCATATAGATGAAACTGAATTTTTTAATGATATACCATTAGACGATGAGATATATTCTGCAACTCAACCAGACTTTAATTTAGAAGATAATCTAGATGACACACTCACTAGTGCACCTCAAACTGAAATTGGAACGCCTCCTATTCACCCTAGCATGAGACGAGGCCCCACACAACAAAAATTAAAATCTGCTGCACGGGATTTTTTTTGGTAGGGACCAAGATAATCAAGTAGTTAGATGCAGAATTTGTAAAAATATTTATAAATTTAAAATGGGAAAAGGTCAGGGTGGGACAGGAGGTTTATTGAGACATGTATAAAATTTTCATAAAGCTAGGTGGAATGAATACGAGGCTACAAAGTCGGGTGCGTCAATGCGCTCTCAGTCGGGACAAGGTTCACATAGTGTCCTAGACCAAGTACATGGTCAAATTAACTCAATGACGGGGGAATTGTAGGCCCTAAATACGATAAACATAGGGATAGGGAAGTAATAGCAAAATTAGTTGCGGTGGAGGGTTTGCCCTTTTTATTTTCTTCCTCTCATGGTTTTATTCATTACATTAGAGATATGTATAGTCCTGCTTTTAACAGTTTTCATAGATCAACTGTTAGGAGAGACGTTTTTAAATTTGTACATGAATATCAACAATATTTACGTTATTCATTATATAATTTTTCTGGCAAAGTATCTATCACGTCTGATATAGGCCGTAGTACTAACGGCCATTATTATTTAATTGTAACATGTCATTGGATAGATTGTAAATGGTCTATGCAAAAACGTATTTTAGCATATAGATATATTGATGATAGGCACACCAGAAATTTTACTGCAGAAAATATTCATCAAGTTTGCGATTATTGTGGTAATTGACAAAATTATGACTGTTACGTTAGATAATGCTTCTTCTAATAATTATGCTATTAGACTTTTAAAAGATCTTTTAACTCCATCTTTTCCTAATCATTTTCATATTCTTTATATGAACAACTATTTGTTGCTTATGATTATAGAAGACCTATAACTTTATTTTTTAACGCCTATAATCGAAATCCAACTGATATGGTTGTAGATAATGATTGGGAAAAAATTAAGAACTTATTGTATTTTTAGAGAATTTTTTTCAAGCAACTAAATAATTTTCTGGTATATATTATGCTACTATTTCAACTATGTTATTTTGTATAGCTCTAATATTTTTGTTACTTAGTGAATATATGGAAAAACCATCTTATAAGGCACCTATTAAAAATGTTTCTCAAATTAATTTTTTTTCTATTCCCACTATTTATATTATTGGTGTTGTATTAAATCCGACTATTAAAATAGACGATTGTAAATCATTTATTGAAACTATTTATGATTGTATAGCAGTACTTCCACCTCCAACTCCAAAAAATTCAAATGAACAACCACCTAAGGAACCAATTAAAGAAGAAGTATTGTCTAGCTTACACGATGAATGCAAAAAAGTATATACGCATTACCAACAAGAAAGTGCTAGCAACCAACCAGCTTCCATACCATCTTCTTCTTCTTATTCTTCTTCAATACAACCTAAAAAAAACATGTTGTTTCTGCGGCTAGTATTGAAAGCCTTAGACATAGAATGTTTAGTGGTACCACTACTAATCAAGTTAGCGAGTTTGATATTTTTGTTTTGCAGGGTGTTGTACCGTACCAAGTAGTTCTCAATGAAGAAGGACGTGAAGACTTACTAAAACACTAGAGGGAGAATGAGAAGACATTTCCGACACTATCAAAGATAGCCCGAGATGTGTTGAACATTCAAGCGTCATCAACAGCGTCTGAAAGCGTTTTTTCTGTCGGAAGATTTCAAATAGGAGAGCACAGACACTCATTAGCGGGAGACAACTTGTAGATTGCAGTTTTATTCAGAGATTGGATACGAGCGGAGCATAGAAGGTGCGGTCAATCGGAGATCAACGAAGAAGACGACGAAAACTACAACGAAATCTTATCCGACGGAGGTGGAAGCGACGTCAAGCAATTTGACCAACAAATTCCAATTCCAACCGAAGAACCACAAGACATTGTGAAGAAACTAGAAAAGGTGTTTATAAATATTTGATTTTTTAATTGCAATTTTACTATGTTATTTGTAACTTTCAACACCACAAAGTTGCAATTTTGAAATTGTATTACAAAAATATTATATTTATATTAAATAATATAAGAGGCACAAAAACAGTCTTGGGATATTTTTATTACACTATCTTGTTCAATTATTGAGGTGTTTATATATGTTATTTTTTTAAAATTAAGTGCAAAAAAAAATCGAAAAACCCGATCCCCCCCGGCTCGATAAGACCGGTCCCTTTTTCCGACCGGAACGGGATGGGACATCGGCGGATCCCGCCAGTCCCGACCCACCAGTCCCGCTGGAGGACCAGTCCCGCCCTTCCCCAGTCCCATCGGGTTCCGTCCCGCCCCAAACCCGGCCCATTGAAAGGTCACCTTTAACAGAATTACTAATTTGAGACATTTTAAAATCGGGCACTACATCCTCCGAAAGGTCACCTTTGTGATCCAAACGCGGGTAAGATAGGAGCAAATTGGGAATGGTCGTACCAAATAGTAGGAATTGCAGGAAAGGGATCCTACCGGATCAAAGACGAATCCAGAAAAGAACTGAAGAATAGCTGGAACGTTAGTCACTTGAAGAGATTCTATCTTTGAAAAAGCAACATGTATGACTTATCTTCAGAAATCATTTATTTTTGGTTAATTAGCTTTCTCTCCTCCTTGACAGGGACTGTCCACACAATCAGGATCCCTCCCCAAGAGAGAATGGATACACATTACACTCTTTTTCTTGACCAATGTTTTGTCCCAATTGGGTTTTCCTGGCAAGGTTTTAACAAGGTAACAACTCAAAAGCATATCAAGCCTGGCGTACCGGGCCATATCCCAAAACTCGACTCCTTTGTACCTCACACCCGAGTTCCGAGGGTAGAAAAGTGGATTCGTGTATTCAAAACACGAGATCTCCTTGAGGACAGACTCGTACAGGTTGGGACCGTTGGTAGTCACCGTACTTACCAGTTTCCTTTTGTCCTTCTATAAAAACCCTGAACTTGGATCATGTATTCACAGGACGAGTCATCCATCATAGTCTCAAACAACGAAATAAAAATGTTCACTTATTTTTGGTTGTGTTATTAGCAAGGTACCTTTCACCTAACATTGAAAAAAAATGTTTAGGGCAAAATCGAACTCGGAAGACACAAAGCCCCGTAAACTACTTCTAACACATGGCACAGCCATAGAGCCTCCGAGCGTGCTAGTTCCATGAACCTTTGTGCCTTTAAATGAGCTTGATACGTCTTCCCTATCAACATAAAAAATTGAGGGCCCTCTTTTATTTTTAATTGGATGTCTTAATCCCAATATCGCGAAAGCATTCCTGAAAGTGACATTCCTGGATTGGGTTAAGGAATGATGACCTCAAACACAAAACGCAAAAACAAAACATAAAGCGTGCACTAGTCATAATACTTTAGCTGAAATAATAAATGCTCGAATATTAGTATAGTTCCGGTAGAAAGGCGTAGCGGTCATGCCTCGACGGTTAAGTGCAAATTAAAAGTCCAACAGGTCATTTTATGATTACAATTGTTGAAAAACAAAGCGCATGCCAAAGCGTAAGAAGATAAGGTTGATACGAAAACAATAATTATCATTAAAACGGGGAGCAAGAAGAGCATAAATCTGCCTCTTCTCGTAACTCATCCATATCAGGCTCAATCGCATCCATATCCACCTCTGTATCTGTAAGGACTGAGGAGACATCAATATGCATCTTCTCCATGCCTTGTAGGACCTCATGCCAAGTTTGAAGAACCTTATAGTCCTAAAGTAGGTGGCCCTCCATTACGCCTCCCGACAGAGCATTAGGCGCTGATTCTGGGGTCAGAGCCGGGCACGAGAAGCCTCAAGCAGTTGCACCTGTCCACTAGTAGCATCACATTCTGCCTCCACCCGAATCGGCCTCTCTCCCATAAACTGGCAAGCCTTGGTCATAGTATGAAAAATGTCCTCTCGAGCTGCCAGAACCTGCTTGGCCTCCTCTCATCAAAGCCCAGGTCCTTAAGTATTGAAGATCTCTATTCTCAAACAGGAGCTAGGCAATATCATCCCAAAGGCGCTAGTTCTCCTCTATCAACCTCTCTACATCCCAAGAGGATGAAGTCATACTCTTGAAAGCTCGATGACGGAGGAAGCAATAACTGACCCTGGAAACAGACAAAATATGAAGCAAACTTAGCACATGAATTCTCATTGAGGAACAAATGATACAAGGTACAAAGATTCATGTTACATGAAGAAAGATGCATGCCAGATAGGCTAGGGAGGCCTCTAAGCCAAGGTTCATTCTAGTATCAGGAGGCAGTAGAATCGAGGGGTCAGAACCTACATCACCACCCCCTACGCTCCTGGGTTGTCCTTCACTGACTCCCGATTGCTTGACAACTTCGGTGGAAGTGACCCTCGCACCCTCGATCTCTGCGACCTCTTCTTCATCTTCCTCCACATGCACTACCCTATCTATCTCCTCTCTCTAATACTCATTAAATCAATGACACATTCTTACACAAAAACCGATTCTGGAGAAAGATGCCCCTACATCATCTGGAGCCGCACACTTCCTACTCTCTCTTGCCTCGACAGCAACCTCGCAAATGCAAGCTCGGGCCTCATCCCGAGATGGAACTTTCCGGGCCGAGCCCCTCGATCAGAGAGACCTTACAAACGCAAAAAAGAGTTAGAACGACATCCAAGACTTAATCAATAAAGGCACGAAGGCGATAAAAGAGGACTCACTATTTCTCTTCCCTTTCTATTTGTTAGCAAAAATGGCTCTCCAAGTTCTTTCAACACTATAGGAGCCCGGAGTAAGCCCATCACCCAGCCAAAAATGTTGGGCAGAGGCTCAGGTACCACCGAGGCTGCTAGAGGGACAAAAAAATATAGTTAGGAAGGAAATGGAGGAGATACAGAAAGTAAAGGCACGAATACTTATGAGAGTTATTCCACTGCTCCGACAGAGGACCAAAATTAGCATCGTGAAAGCGGTAGGTATGGATCATCAAAAATTGATCACAATTCTCGATCCTGATCATCTTTAGCGTTGGTGATAAGGGCTCGAGAGCCCCAAAAAGCTAAGTTTATTATTACTCCGCGAAGCACTCGAGGGGCGTAGAGATGGATCAGGTGATCCAAAGTGAAGGGAAGGCGGGCAAGATCTGCCAAATACTGCACACAATGAACTATTCTCCAAATCTGGAGGGCCAACTGCTCCAGAAAAACTCTGTACTGATGACAAAAGGCCTCAATAACCTGGTGAACTGGAGGCCGAACCTAATGGTGAAAGGGTAAGTGTATATCATGGACATCCCTGGGATTTGCTAAGTAATGCTTACATTGGTGGGGGGAGGAAATATGTTTACATCAAGGCCCCATCGACAATCGATGCAGACCTGAGGAATATTGGAATGATTAATCAAAGAAGAGATACCCTCCACATATTCATAACGAAGGTTGATACGAAAATCCCTTTCAAAATTAAAGATGGAGGGAATAATCTCGGAGGCAGAAGAACCCAGGTTACTAGTCCGGGTGATGCCGAAAGGCGAGGAGCGACGGTGAACGGAGGTCATCGATGTAGCACCAAGTTCTTCTCGCATTCTAACAAGGGTAAGACCATAGGAAGAAGATGAGGAAGTAGAAGAAGAAGACATGATGAAGATGGGGTTTGATGAAGCAAGAAGATGTGTTTGCCTGTTGAGGTAATGATTAACCTTGAAAAATGAAGTGGCGTGCCCTGAAAGGAAGTGTCAATCGGTGTCTCTAAAAAGGCATCGTCGAATGAGTGACTGAACGCATTAAAAGTCAGCCTGACGAAAAGTCTGATTATAGGATAGGAGGTGACGTTTCGATTCCCGCGTAAAGCTTTGAAAAGTAAATAGACTCTTCCACTTCCCGGACTCATACAATGAAGGGCTCAGAAAGTGAGGAACTATCTGTATTAGGTGAGAACGCCTCCGGATGGATTAGCGCATCCGGATATCCCAACGGTTCAGAAGCCTTCACACAACAGTCTTCCACTCCCAACAACTCCCATTACATCAGCCTTCATAGATCAGAGTGTCGCGGCGTGTGTGGGCACGTTGACAAAGTACCTTTAGTTGAGCATATAAGATTTTAATCCTATTATAATCTCTCGTTCATCTTCGACTAGGAAACTAACTACTATCTGTTTAATTAACGTCAACCTATTCATAACCCACTAGGAATTTTCTTTGTTTACATAAAAGAAGAATAAGTATAAATCTTGTATTCTTTAATAATTTGGGTTGATTTGAAGGAGACAACAAATAAAAAAAGTATGCAAGGTCAAGTAATTATCTAAGCACTTCTTTTTGTGCTCGATAAGTTGGTCGTAAAGCTGTGATCAAGTGGGTGTCATGCAGTAAATACAAAGACTAGGTGTTGGGATTACACAGAGACCTTGGTAATTTCATATTTATATTTTGACTTCTCAAAAACATTCTTTTCAAAAGGTAGTATGAAACGTTGAAAAACAGTAGTATAAAATAATGTAAGAAGCTAAAATACAAAACTCCGTGACTACTAATTAAAGCTTTACAGCTGTTTTTTTCAGAAAAAATCTTACGTAACAAAATTTGATTTGACAAACTTCAACGGATGATTCAAGAGTACGTACCACATTGTTTGGGAATTTAATTATCTGACGTCCGATGAACACATAGATATGTTCTTGTATTGGTAATTTGCCGCTCGATGTAAAATTATCAGATGAATAAAGCTGAAAGAATTTTCCAAAATAAAAAAGAGTTAAGTTCAATGATTTGGTAACTCAGACTTATGTATGTCTTTGTAATTACATGTGTTTACCCTTAAAACGATATAGTTGAATTTATATACGTGATTAAGACACGTGGATCTCAAACGACATATTTGACAGTAATTTTAGATAAAATACATGATAATTAAGCAATTATAAGATAACAGAAAATAATGATTAGTCTGAGCATTGTGACGACTTCTGGGCCGAGTCATATCAATGTGTATGCAAGCACAAGGATCGAGAGAATATGAGTAAGTGTATTGCAATAACTAGAATGTGATCCTTTACAATGGAACAATGTGTCATATTTATACATGAGCTACACGAGTACACAACCCATGAAACATGCTCTCATAAATACAGGAGAATGAATGTTGTAATAATTGGATAATTAGTGTCTCAATTAATGCCATTAATGCTCTATTGGAATACGTATGACCGGTTCAGTAACGGCTGTCTGTTGCAATCCAAACGGCTCCCCGACCTTCTATATTACTGGTACCATCTTTTCATATAACGCATCTGGTACCAATCGCATTTAATTGGTAGTGTTTCAGGTTGACGTGGCTTAAACTCAGCACTGTGTGCCACGTGTCATACTATAATTCGTACATATGTCTTATACAAATTTTGCCCTATAAAGATAGTCCCCGCACTTTTCGGGCGTAATTCTTGTGCACCCGGGAAATGGATTTGAATTGACGACCAAACAGAGCTTTGTATTCTGGTGGGAAAATTTTGAAGAATCCCATCCACATATTTTGCTACTCCAATCATCACCTTGCTGAAACGATGATAACTTTCCGACTTCCCTCGAATAACGGAAGATTGCAGAGTAATGATGAGGCGTTCCATCTAATCACTTATGCTCTGACACACACGTATCGTCGCTGATTGGCATTCATCACATCATTTCTTCCGAATGATGATATACCCTTTCGTCTTTTGTAAATACTCAATTACATGAAAGATTTATAGGGGTGGCCAGTGGGCCGGGTTTAGGGCGGGTCCCGGCGGGACGGGACCCGACTGGACTGGGGGGAGGGCGGGATCGGTCCTCTGGCAGGACTGGTGGGCCGGGACTGGCGGGATCGGTCCTCTGGCGGGACTGGTGGGCCGGGACTGGCGGGATCCGCCGATGTCCCATCCCGTTCCGGTCGGAAAAAGGGATCGATCTTATCGGGCCGGGCCTGGATTGGGTTTTTGGATTTTTTTTGTACTTAATTTTTAAAAAATATATATAAACACATCAATAATTGAACAAGATAGTGTAATAAAAATATTACAAGACTTTTTTTGTGCCTATTATATTATTTAATAGAAATGTATTTTTTTTGTAATATAATTTCAAAATTGCAACTTTGTGGTGTTGAAAGTTGCAAATAACATAGTAAAATTGCAATTAAAAAAATCACATATTTATAAACAGCTTTTCTAGTTTCTTCACAGTGTCTTGTGGTTCTTCGGTTGGAATTGGAATTTGTTGGTCAAATTGCTTGGCGTCGCTTCCACCTCCGTCGGATAAGATTTCGTTGTAGTTTTCGTCGTCTTCTTTGTTGATCTCCGTTTGACCGCACCTTCTATGCTCCGCTCGTATCCAATCTCTGAATAAAACTGTAATCTCCAAGTTGTCTCCCGCTAATAAGTGTTTGTGCTCTTCTATTTGAAATATTCCGGCAGAAAATGCTCTTTCAGACGCTGTTGATGACGCTTGTATGTTCAACACATCTCAGGCCATCTTTGATAGTGTCGGAAATGTCTTTTCATTCTCCCTCAAATATTTCAGCAAGTCTTCACGTCCTTCTTCATTGAGAACTGCTGGGTACGCTACAATACCCTGCAAAACAAAAACATCAAACTCTCTAACTTGATTAGTAGTGGTACCACTAAACATTCTATGTCTAAGGCTTTCAATACTAGCCGCAGAAACAATGTCTTTTTTGCGGTTGTATTGAAGAAGAAAATGGTATGGAAGCCGGTTGGTTGCTAGCACTTTCTTGTTGGTAATGCGTATATACTTTTTTGCATTCATTGTGTATGCTAGACAAAACTTCTTCTTTAGTTTATTCCTTAGGTGGTTGTTCATTTGAATTTTTTGGAGTTGGAGGTGGAAGTACTGCTATACAATCATAAATAGTTTCAATAAGTGCTTTACAACCGTTTATTTTAATAGTCGAATTTAATACAACACCAATAATATAAATAGTGGGAATAGGAAAAAATATTTTTTAAATTTGATAAACATTTTTTTAATAGGTGCCTTATAAGATATTTTTTTCATATATTCACTAAGTAACAAAAATATTAGAGCTATATAAAATAACATAATTGAAATGGTAGGATAATACATATCAGAAAATTCTTTAGTTGTTTGAAATTTTTTCTCTAAAAATACAATAAGTTCTTAATTTTTTTCCCAATAGTTATCTACAATCATATCAATTGAATTTCATTATGGGCGTTAAAAAATAAAGTTATAGGTCTTCTATAATCATAAGCAATTGTTCATATAAAGAATTCCACCTAGTCGCTACTTCTTCGAGAATTTTTCTATAAGGTAGTCCACAATCGTGACAAGTTTTTTATATTCTTTTTTCTTTGTATTCTATTTCTTTTAAAGTTATAGGTCTTCTATAATTTTCATTGTGTGGGGCCTCGTCTCATGCTAGGGGCAATAGGAGGAGTTCCAGTTCCAGTTCCAGTTTCAGTTTGAGGTGCACTAGTTGGTGTGTCATCTAGATTAGTGGGTGTGTCATCTAGATTATCTTCTAAATTAAAGTCTGGTTGAGTTGCAGAATAAATCTCATCGTTTAATGGTATATCATTAAAAAATTCAGTTTCATCTATGTGAGTATAATCAATCAAATCATCCTGTCTAGGAATAGGATGAGTAGAAGAAGTAAGCATGCCCTTGTTACCCTTACTAAAAGAAGAACCCTTACCCTTAAACATACCTCTTACTTCTTTCATTTTAATTATGCAAATATATAATTAAAGATAATGAAATTAAGTGTGATAATTAAAATAAAGTAATAATAATAATAATTTAAAGAAGGAACGAACGTACCAAACGCCGACGTAACGTCGACGTGTAATCGAGGTTGAAAATTGAAACTTTGCTCGATGGATGATCCTCAAGCTAGTTGCCAACTTCACTCCCAAATTTTGAACTTTGATACAGTTATATAAATGAACAAATAAAGTAGACAATGTAGACTTGGAGAGAGATAGATTGAGAGATTGTAGGAAGATTTGTGAGAAAAATAAAGAGAAAATGAGGTATTTATAGTTGGGAAATTAGGTTAAAGTATAAATATATTAACTTAGAGGTTAAAAAACAAATATTAAAGGGGTATGGGGGTTGGGGAGGGGGGGGGGAGGCCAAAAATGGCCGTTGCACAATGGCCAAAATATAAAATGGTCGTTGTGCAATGACCATTTTTTGCAAAGGGGAGGGGGCGGGCGGGATCGGGCGTGATCGGGCCTGGGGTAGGACGGGCCCGAGCGGGACTAGCCCACGTCCCATCCTGGGTTCGAGTCTCGTTCCTGTTTTTTAGAGGGGATCGAGGCAGGATCGGGGAGGGGTCAGGTTGGGACCGGGCCAACCCGACCCACTGGCCAACCCTAAAGATTTATTCATTGAACTCTAATCTTGCAAAGATATTTTTCTTCAAACCTTTGATTGCTATTCACTTATTTGCCATAGAAAACATGACCAATCTATCAACCAACAACAATGTTCCTTTAAACAGAAAGAAAACTAACCCCTAAGATGGGGCTCCTCCTAGTCGAAACCCTCCGACTTCTTCTTTCTTGTCGAAGTCATGGAATTTTACTCATGATCTACGAGAAAAAATAATGTTAAGGATTTTGCCCGGCAGCAGATATTCTCCCTCCGGAGATTACAAAACCCGAATCACCGCCAGTATTTTACCGACAATAAAGATCGACTGCGGTTGAAAATCGGTCAAAATTTTTATTCCTAATAACGATGAAAAGATCACTTCTTACAAGCAAGGGTATTCATTTGTTTATACCTATCCCTTATCGATGAAACTCTGGAAAGTTATTGACGGTGTCATTTTAAAATTTTGCCGCCGCTACAAAGTCTATATAACTCAAGTAGGCCCACAAGTTTTGAGGGTAGTCGTGTGCCTTCGACACTTCGCTCGTGAAGCCAAAATTTCCTTCACCTTGGACCACTTTATTCGCCTCTACTCCATGCACACCTTTCGTGATGGAGTCATTAATCTGCACCGTCGAGGTAGCAAAACCATCCTAACCAATCTCGATGATGATCATGACTGAGGTTGGATGAAAAGATTTGTTCTCATCCCTGTTGACGATCTCTTTCCCCCCGGTAGCCGCACCATCCTGGAGCGATGGAACTTCTACCGTAAGATTAGTTCCGAAGATGTGTTTTTCTTTTCATATTATATCGGGGCTTTTCATGGCCTTTATAGTTAATTCCGGGCCTGACTTAGTTCCGATCAACTTTAAACTCTGGTACTTTTTGTATCTGGAGCCTTAACTTTTTTGTTAAAGTTTTAATAAGAGAGGGCCCTTATTTTTAATGGTGTTGTAGAAGAGGACGTCTTCTGTTCATTAAGGGAATTTTTGATAAGTTTTAAGATAACATACGTTTCTATGCTCGTGATGGCCAAGATTTATTAATCATGAAAATAAATTTTTTATTAATTTCTTTGACTTACAAATGTGAAGACAAGTGCAAGAACAATTCAGATGCCATCTAGTGTAGTCAATCCAATTACATATACTTTGATTTTATGCAGTCCTCGGCACTTGGGAAGTCTCGAGTATCAGGTGCTTGCTTGAAGCACTAAAATTTCATAAATTTTCTTCACTTCATTCCAGGAGTATATGCCGCCCAATGTTTGAGTGTTCATGCTATGAGGACTTGAACACTTGATAGCTATCCTCGGTAGTAATACTATTAACCGGTGATCATATACGACCTTTCATAATTTACGCCTAATTTCCCTGGATTATGCTCCTGGGTACTATGCGTTATCCTCCTAAGTACCAAGTCCCTGAGTTTGAAGTGTCGGAGATTTGTACACCGATTATAGTAACACTCCATTCTTTATTTTTGAGCTATCATCCAGACGTATGCAAGGTCTCGACGTTCTTCGAGCAAATTCAGGTGCACAGACATTGATTCTACATTTGATTTATCCTTATTTTAGAGATACGTCAAGCTGGGAGTTCCCACTTTTACCGAGATCAAGGCCTCTGCATCGTAGACCAGGAAAAAAAGAAGTTTCTCCAATGCTTTTTTTTTTCGTAGTTCTGTATGCCCATAATAGTTTTGGTAGCATCAGCGACCAGTTCCCTTTTGTAGCTTCCAATTTCTTCAAATTCTGGGTTATAGTATTGTTTGTTGATTTCGCCTGACCATTGGCACTGAGATGATAAGGTGTAGAGGTGATCCGCTTGATGTTCAAGTCGTCTAGGAACTTCATGACTTTGGCTCCGATAACATTTTGGCCATTGTCATAAGCTATCTCATTCGTGATGCCAAAATGACAAATAATGTGTTTCCAAATGAAGTTCTTTACCTCTTTCTCCTGGATATTTGTATAAGCTGCAGCTTCAACCCATTTACAGAAATAGTCATTCATAAATATAATTTGACATACGTGTCCTGGTGTTGCTAACAAGAGTCCGACTATGTTCATCCCCCACTTCATGAACGACCACGAGGACACTACCGAATGCAATTCCTCGCTCGGTTGGTGTAACAGCTATGCATGGCGCTGATAGTTATCACATTTCTTTACAAATATTTTTGTATCTTCTTCGATCAGTGGGCAATAATAACCGACCCTCGTGAGCTTCCTTATTAAGCATTCTTCTCCCGAATAATTTCCACAAATGCCTTCATGGACTTTACTCATTACATAATTAGCTTTATCGGGGCCTACGCACCGTGCTAGGGGATCATAAAAATACATACGGTAATGTTTTTCGTCTACAACGCAGTACCAGACAACTTTAATCCTCAGAGCTCTGGATACTTTCGGGTCCTCCAGGAGCTTTCCATTCACGAGATAATCCAAGAATTCATTTCTACAGTCCCAAGTTAGGCTGGTTGAATGCAACAACTGAACAACCGACTCAATTTTGAAACCCTTAGCTTCCATGCTGGAACCTAAGTTTGAAAGTGCATCTGCCTCTATGTTTTCTTCCCAGGGTATATGTACCACAGTCCATTCTTGAAAATGAGACAAAAGCTTCAGGGCCTTTTCAAGATATCTTGACATGTGCTCCTCTTTGGCTTCGAACACTCCGTGGATTTGGTTCACTACCAGTAATGAGTCACACTTGAATTCAATGATTAGTGAGCCTAAACCTCGGGATAGCTCCAAACCTGCAATCAAAGCCTCATACTCTACTTCATTATTAGTCAATGAAGTGCTATGTATTACTTGCCTTAAAATTTCACCGGTGGGAGTTCGTAATACTACTCATAGGCCGGTCCTATTGACATTAGAGACACCATTTGTATAAAGGGTCCAGATCCCGGGGACAGTCCCCAAGACCAAGATAGCCTCATTTTTCGCCTGTGGGGTTATTCCCATCCTGAAATCGGCCACAAAGTTTGTGAGGACTTGCGACTTTATCGCAGTCCGGGGTCTATATTCAATGTCAAATTTACTTAATTCTACTTCCCATTTAGCCAGACGCCCGGAAAGTTCGGACTTATGTAACACATTTTTTAGAGGGAATGTAGTTACTACGACAGTTGAATGGCATTGAAAATATGGTCAAATTTTTTGCGATGATATTACTAAGGCAAAATTCAGTCTTTCAAGTAACGAGCACCGGATCTCATCCCCTGACATTACTCTACTTACGTAATAGAGAGGAAATTGCGTATCTTTTTCCTTCTGTACCCGAAGTGTACTTACCGCTACCTCCGAGACCGCCAAATATATAAGTAATTATTCTCTGTCCTTTTGGATTTGACATGGACTGATGACTGTATATGTAAGTTTTCAGGTCTCGTAAGACCTGTTGGCACTCGGGTGTTCAAACAAAATCATCTTGCTTATTCAGAAGTGAAAAAACTTGTGACATTTTTCTGACGACTGGGAGATAAACCTGCTTAGAGGTGCAGTGCTTTCACATATTCAAGTATGTCCGGTATATCTTTGATTGTCTTTATTTTATCAGGGTTTATCTCGATCCCTCTTTGGAAAACTAAGAAACCCAAAAATTTACAGGAGCCAACCCCAAAAGCACACTTCTCGAGGTTTAGTTTCATATTATATTTCCTCAGCACCTCAAATGTTTTCTGCAAATGACTTAAATGGTCCTCTGCACGAAGACTCTTAACAAACATATCATTTATGTATACTTCCATTGTTTTTCCTATTTTTTTCGAACATTTTATTTACTAACCTATGATAATCCATGACATTTTTAGTCCAAAAGACATAACATTATAACAATAAGTGCCAAAAATGGTTAAAAAGATATTTTTTCTTGGTCTTTCGGGTGCATCCTTAATTGGATATACCCGAAATATGCATCAAGAAAACTTATTATCTCGTGTTCGACCGTAAGATGATCATTTGATCTATGTTTAGTAGTGGAAACGAATCTTTAGGACATGCCTTATTCAAATCCTTATAATCAATGCACATTCTAAATTTATTTCCCTTTTTAGGTACTACAACTACGTTTGTTAACCAGTCTGAATATTTTTTTCCTCGGATTGATCCTATAATGAGTAATCTAGCTATCTCTTCTTTAATAAACCTGTTGTGAAGTTTGGCGATCAACTGCTTTTTCTGCCGCACTGGAGGGAAATTGAGATTCAGGCCCAACTTATGAGTTGTGACTTCTAGAGGGATGCCTATCATATCTTCATGAGACCATACAAAGTAATCAATGTTAGATATAAGATATTTAAGAATTAAATCTCTGATCCTTGGGGTTAATACCTTCCTATCATTTTTTTTGGATGTAGTACAATCTGCTCAAATTCTTCTACCGTGGACTTGGTAGCATCTGATTCATCATGTACCTAAAAATACCTTGGCACTTGGTACCGATCTAAAAATTTCTCCTCCGAGTAAGTTGATTCTGTTTCTATCGGTGGAACCTGGTAAACATCCTCTGGTACCGGCTCCGCTTCCTGTAATTGATATTTAGAGTCTGCCACCACCTCTGGTTCTCCTATGGTATACATCTCCTTGCCAGCTAGCTGCTCACCTCAGATTTTTTGAATCCCTTCATATCATGTATCCAAGGTCTTCCGAATATGGAATTATACCTCATGTCACCTTCTATGACATAAAATTTTGTTACCTTAATGACTCTCATCATGTTTACCGGTAAATCCACTTCACCTTTAGTGGTTTTCCTGGACATATTAAAGCATGAGAGAGTTCTGGTAGCCAAAACTATCTTATCTGTCATATTCATTTCTTCTATCACTTTCAGCCAGATTATATTAGTCGAGCTCCCATGATCGATCAGAATCCTCTTCACCTGGAAGCAATCGATAAGTACTGTGACCACTAGTGCATCATTATGAGAAAAGATTACACCGTCAACATATTCTTCGGTGAATGTGATAGTATGTTTGTCAGGTATCTCCCAGAATCTCTTTTCTCGGGTTATAGAAATTTTTGTCTTTTTGGCCGCAGTAAATGATGTTGCGGCAATCATTGATCCACCAAAGATCATGTTTATAACATAAGGTGGCACAACTGAATTTGATATACCTTCAACGGGAGGTCCACACTCATAATTTTTGCGAGCTCTCTCATTTAAATATTCTCAGAGGTGGCCCCTGCTTAGCATTCCTGCCACTTCTTCTCGTAAATGTCTACAATCTGAAGTTTTTTATCCGTAAGTACCGTGGAAATTGCACTAAATGGATTGATCTCTTTTGTTTGGATCAGATTGCAATGTTTTGATGGCCGGGACGCCGAATGAGTTCTCATTGCCACCACTATTTGTTCTTCATCGATGTTGAAGTTATACTTGGATAATTTCGGGTACCGGTACCCTTAAATGAGTTACCTTTATCAGAGTTCACCTACCTTTGATTACGTTCGGGACCTCATTTGTTATTTGACTTTTCAAAGGAATGAATTCCTTGTCCACCTCCCTGCTTTCCAAGGGTAGAATAAGGTTGGAAGTGATTTTTTGAGGAATTTTGTCCGTCATCGGCTTCTTTGTCAGACTTTCCAAAGATACTCCCAGCTTTAGATCCGAGCATATCATCCTCAATCTGGATCTTGGACCATACCAATTGTGCACATCCTCCCAAGTTGTATCCTGAAATTCTAAGAGATTTTCCTTGAGCTTCCGGGAGGCATCGAAACTTGAAGGGTTCAAACCCTTTGTGAAAGCCTCTAAAGCCCATTCGTCCGAGATTGCGGATAACAACATCCGCTCCTTCTGGAACCGTGTGATGAAGTCCCTAAGGAGTTCTGTTTCTCTTTGCGCAATGCAAAAGATATCCGCCTTGCGTGTCTTCACCTTCTGAGCCCCCACATGAGCTTTTATGAACATGTCGGCGAGCTGGGAGATGATTCGATTGAATGTTGAGGGACTTGTGAATACCATATCAAAGCTCCCTTAGCAAGTGTTTCAACAAACTTCTTGATCAAAATCGATTATATTTCGTGTTCTCTTAGATCATTTCCTTTCAGACCGTAGTATAGGCCATTATATGCTCTTGTGGATCAGTTGTTTTATCATATTTGGCTACAAAAGACATTTTGAACCTGTTGGGGATTAGTTATGGCGCAACCTCTGGCTTATACTCCAAATGAATATATTTCTTTGCATCTGGATCATCAACCACAAGAGGAGCCCCCGGTATTTGGCTGAACTGGCGCCGAAACTCCCGGGCAGTTTTTTCGCCTTCTCTGCATTGATGTCGACTTATCCCATCACGTCTATCATGAATTTCAAGACCTTTTCCTGAAATGAATCTTCAGGGATGGCTTCGCTTTTTGAACTGTCATTTCTCGATCTCCCCCGGTCATTACTCATTTCTCCATTAGCATTTGGTGAAGGCACCAATTCGTCTGTTGGAGTACTGTCAACATTCTTGGACATGTACTCCATTTGAAACCGCATCAGACTCTTCAAATGCTCACTAATAGTAGCATTCTGCATCCTAAGATTCTGTATGGCTTCTTCAGGTGTCTCGTCAGTGGGAACATCCTCATGCCGAGTCTGTCTGCTTCTGGAAGTGACTCCGTCTGCAAACATCGGTCCCCTGGTGTTGTGGTTCCTATTGGCAAACCATCCGTTCCTAATGGGATGTTGTTTGTGTTGTCCCCGATGTTGCGACTGCTTCCGTGTTCTTTGATTTTTATTATCTGTTTGACCTAAACAAGAAATAAGGCTTAAAGAAAAAAATAGATTAGTAGATGGGTCACTTGTGATAGCACAATTATCCAGGCCCCACGGTGGGCGCCAAACTGTTTACCCGTAAAATGCTACAGTTGAATTTGTATACATGATCAAGAATACGTGGATTTCAAGTGACACGTTTGACAGTAATTCTAGATAAAATACACGATAATTAAGCAATAACAAGATAACATAAAGCAATGATTAGCATGAACCTTGTGACAACTTCTGGGCTTAGTTACGTCAATGTGTATGCAAGCACAAAAATTCTTTACAATGGAACAATGTGTCCTATTTATACATGAGCTATACGGTCACACAACCAACGAAATATGCTCTCATTAATGCAGGTGAATGAACGTTGTAATAATTGGATAATTAGTGTCTCAATAAATGACATTAATGCTCTATTGGAAGACGAATGACAAGTTCAGTTACGACTGTCCGTTGCAATCCAAACGGCTCCCCGACCTTTTGTATTACCGGTACCAGCTTTGTATATAATGCTTCCGGTACCACTCGCATTTAATCGGTAGTACTTCAGGTTGACGTGGCTTCAACTCAGCACCGTGTTCCACATATCATACTATATTCTTATAACTGTCTTATATGAATTTTTACCCTATACAACATGCATTTATGTAGAGCGAGCCAGTAATTAATAGTATACAAGTACAAATACTTAAAAAAATCATTTTTTGTTTTCATTATCACAAAGTAGATAATACAAATAAGATAAGTAATTGATTCTTATTCTTTCTTGGAAAGAGAAAAATAAGTGTATGTGATATTCACAGTCTGTCATGACAATTCTGCAGTTAGGTGAAAGATTAAAATTCTAAAGTAGTAAATTCTTATATTTTGATTAAACTATTACAGCAATAAGACTTAAGAGTTAAGAGTAGTTAGTTACTTCCACGGTTCAGCCAACACCCCTAAAGTCTAAATTATTCAGGAGGAAATTGGGTAATTAATACCCCTAGAAAGTCGTAAGGGGACATAAAGAGGATTATCCGTGACTAAGACGCATTTTCCACGACTTTCTTTTAGACCAAACTTATTTGGTTACAGTCTTACAGATAGATATGTTTCTCACTATATTCTTATTTTCTAACAGAACGTAACAAAAGACTTGCTTCCTTGGAGTAGAGGCTGATTGGACATGCTAATGAGCTGGTTAAACCAGGTTAAAATAATCATTTTTGGCTTATTTATTACGTGTTTGATATAATTAGTAGCAAATATGCTTATATATCAAGTGCTTATAAGTCAAAAAAATATATGTTGATTAACTCTAACTTATAACTTTTTAGCTTAAACATTTTGTATTTGACTAAATTATTTATTATTATTTTTCTCTATAATATTTTTGTAATCTCCGAACATATCAATTACTAATACACACTGCATCCAATCCAAAATAATTATTGTTTTAAAGGCACATGAATTAAGCAATTCACTTATTCTTAAAAATTAAGAGGACTTTGACTAAAATATCTTTAATTATGATTTTATTTTCTTTTTAGGTTGACATAATTATAATTAAATTTGTACCTTGAATTAAGAACGCGTCATGGACAAATTTGAGAAAATGAATTAAATATTTTCTTAGTTTTGTGAACCATCAATTAGTTTGAACCAACTTTTAAAGGCTAGAAACAATTATTTTGGACTTGAGGGAGTACTTAATATAAATTCAAACACATAACAATTGCTCTTCTTTTATGCTTATCAACATTTGAATAGTTGATGCAAACGAGCAATAAATAAACCGAGTATCGGAACGTGTACGTGAAATTGTGCAAGAAATATCTCTATGATAAAACAATGTTAGTCGATATATAAAGAGGGAAATTAAGAGGGAAGAATGGAGTCAAAATCCGCGTAGATAATTTGTTTCGCCGGTGGTGCAAAAAGAGCAATTACGCGTCAATAAATAAATTATAACGTGTTAAACATTAGAAGAACCCAATAAGAAGAGAACAAACAAATGGCCGCTGGGCACACATTTTTTAATTTTCTCACTCAACTCTAAAGTCTGACCTAATGAAATGCCCCCATTATCCATACATCCCCACTCCCCTACCTATTGATCACCATGTCCCCTTCAAACATTTTCCACTATTCCCCTCCCATACACACCTTAATAGATTTTTTTTCCAATCTGTTTGAATTGAGTGTGGACCATGAAAATCTAGCAAAGAAATTTGAAAGAGGAGATTTGATTGAGTGGATTTTAGTTTTTTTTTTGGCTTAATAGTTCACAATTTAAAATTTATTGGCCTGATTAATTCAAGTTCATATTATGTATAACTCATTAAAAATAAAAATAAAATACTTTCTATAAAAAAATTCGCAATTCCCAATATTGGAATTTAAGTATCTAATTAATTATATTGTTAGGATGCTATATATAACTTTGTTACATTCCTCCTCCTAGTTTTAGAACAAAGATATGCAATTTTCATCCTAAAAAGGAATAGACCAGTTGATTCGACTATTTGATGCACGTGGGATAAAATACCATGTCTTAAAGTTCTTCTGATTCGCGAGTTGTGGTCGATCAACCGTTTTTCCCTATCTTCTGTACATGTTAAAGTCTGCTAACAATGCATCAAATTTGTGGTGAAGAAAAAATATAAATTACTCATTTCATTTTTAATTTATATGACACTATTTTTATATTAATTCATTTAGATAAAGAGATATTTTATATTTAATTTTCTATTATATCTTGAGTAAAATTTTTGTAGAACTGAATAAATATTAATATAGTTAAAATTACAATTTCGGTTTTTTTAATCGGTGTATAATCAAAATACATCACATCACATAAATTGGATGAAATAATCATAAGCTTTGTTTTGTTTTAAAAATTGTTGAATAGTATAGTAAATAAGTTTGTCAAAGCTCTCATGACCCTACGCGGCGCGAATCCGAATATAGTTAGATTTCAATGTGGGTACCGGACACCGGGTGAAAAATAAAAAAAACGCTTAACCATTTCAATAGTAGGGATCTAGTTGTTAAGTTCGTTAGCTACCTGAACTTTTGGTGAAAATTCAAATCCTCATGTTGTAATCCCCTCTCGTTTTTCCTTTCCAATATTTTTTTTTTAAAAAGAAAGTTTGTGAAAGGTCGTGGCAACACCCCCACGCTTCCCTGCACCAGCCCCCACGACACCCTTTCTTGTTTGTTCATTTCCTTTTTATATTCCTTTATACCCTCTCTTCGCTTTGAGGGCCCCTTTCCTAAGTCCTAATTCCCTCGTTTCCATCTTTCCAATCTATTTATAGGCATCATCGAGAGAGCTTAGAGCAATAGAGCAGTCTAGCAAACTCAACTCCCTCCATTATAAATTCACTCTTCAAGATTACATACTCCAATTCTAACTTCACAATATCATCACACATTTTAATATGGTAGTGGCAACTCCAACTCCGCTACTGCGGCGTGGTAACAAGAAAACCTCGGCGTTCGGGGTTTCGACAATTGACTTGTCCGAGGACAAGTCCATTGTATCCGAAATGATAGTGAAAGCATGCGAAGAATACGGTTTCTTCAAAGTAGTTAACCACGGTGTTCCCAAAAAGGTTATTGCGAGAATGGAAAGGGAAGCCGTGGACTTCTTTTCGTGCCCGGTTTCTCAGAAGCAACGAGCTGGGCCTGCAACTCCTTTTGGGTATGGCTGCAAGAACATTGGCTTCAATGGGGATAAGGGTGATCTTGAATATATTCTCTTGGAAGCCAATCCTCTTTCACTTTCTCAATGCGCCAAAACCATCTCTAATGACCCTTCTACTTTCAGGTAAGACCACTTGTATCTTGTATGTGACATTGTTTGATTGAAAATAAATTTAAGAAAGAAAAGAAGATTTTTATAATTTGAAATTTAAAATAAATTTTAAATATTTGTATAATTATAAATTATTTTATTATGGATAAAATAATATTAGTAAATTTTAAAATTAAATTATATTTCAATATAAAAAGGTGATATATTATTTGAATATATTAAAAAGAGAAATGTGTCACGTGTTAGGATAGAAGGAGTAATACTTAATATGCGTGCAAATAGAAAGTGCTATTTATAGCACTCGAAATAGTTAGATAAGTACGTCTCTAGTTTTAGCAGAGGAAGAACCTGCATATGAACAAAATTATTACTACTATATATAGTTATGTTTCTTTGCTCATTCTTTAGCCAGTAGCTAGTAGGTCCACTTCTTTATTTTTTCCTGAAATTATGTTGGCCTGTGGAAGTGAGAATTTCCTAGCTAGTTGTATTAACAATGTGCAGTCATTAACAATTTTAATGTTTCATGAAATCGTATCTGATCCATCGATCATCATTAGCTTGAATACTTTGTGATTGACAGCCACTTTATTTTACAACTTGCTTTTTTATTTTTTCTTAAGATAACTCATATTTCTGATTTGATTATACAAAATTTTCATGTCAAATGTGCATATACATAGTAGCTTTTTGTTATTTGGACCAAGTCTCAGGTCATGGAAACAAACGCAATTTGTTCTTCTGATTACCATGCTCTACCCCACTTAAACAAAATCAAGTGGGGTATTATATAAGTATCTATCTAATACCTGTAGGCTGTAGCGCATTAATGAATTTACGTCGCTTTCGTATTGTTCTTCTCATATTCACGTAATACATTACTATACAACTTGGTCCGATTACATCATCAATTACGTGTAAGGGAGATAATAATATTTCCTTTTTTTTCTAGAAGATATTCTTCGAGGAGACATTAATGGGTCTCTTCTCAAACTGTAAACGTTTCATCAAAACTATCTACAAATTTAAATCTTGTTGCATAAAGATAAATTAAATATATAATGGGAATCTCCAAGAAAAGTTTTTAGTATAATATATATCTGAAGGTAATTAATTTGAGGCTAATCAAATTAATGGTTACTCGGAATCAGGCTAAATTCATACTCTCCGTTTTAAAATGTTTGTCTTACTTTTTCTTTTTAATCTGTTTAAAAAGAATGTTTTTTTTTACAATTCTTTAATTCCAACTTTACATCTGACATGTTTACGGCTACAAGATTAAATAACATTTTGGTACATTCTATCTATCTTTAGTTAAACACCACACAAGATTCAAAAGTTTTTTTTTTTAAAACTTTGTACAAATCAAAACAGGACATATTTTGAAACGGAGTGAGTATTTAATGGAGTAATAAGGATGGCAACTCCTTTTCAGAAGAAAATATAATTAGGTTGTCGCGTATAAAAATATCTCTTACCTAATGCCTATTTGCTAGCTAGCTAGCTGCTGACTGTTGACCAGTTAAAGGCCATATTGGAGATTTTAAAATTCAAGTCAAATACTCCAATGCTTACACGTACGTGCATGGACCCCCTTTTAGGTCAATATGGTGAGCTTAAGTTGGATGAGAAAAACTTCAGATAGAAACATGCTTTGCCAATTTATAGACACGACCAGACCACCCATTTTTTTCGAATTTTTGGTGTATCATTATCCTAATCCCCAAACAGTTGGAATGTCAACTCACGTATACTTGCTTCATATTTTTCTTTTTTTTATTGGATTATGTATATAATTTGACTTGAATTTTCTTTTAGAACATCTAAAAAATTTATTACTAATATATACTAGTACTGCTATTTTTGCTTTTAATTTTGGCGTTGACAAGCATAGTATATATTATTATACTTGTAACTACTAACTAGTAATTACTACCGGCCTCAAACGGGATAAGTCAATGATAATAAATATAATGTATTGCGTCTTAGGCCAAGGACCACGTACCGAACAAGAATAAGTCAGAAGCCTTTATTTCTTTTGTTCTATTGTCGTCGCAATCTTTAATTAATAAGCAATTTAGCAGATGTTGTTGGAAATTTGCTTTTGGCGAGAGTTGTGACCGACCAACTTTAACGGTTTAAACACTAGTGTTACGTATGTTGGAGAATTCGGTTCTTCACACATGCATGATCTACTAAGTACGTAGATAACCGTAGGGCCAAGAATCGTCAAATTTCATTGAGAAATGAAAGAGATATTGGTCCACGAAGTGAGGTGTTTGAAGCATGGAAAGTGTGGTGTTGTGTTCAATTCTCCCTCATCGGTAGAGGAAGAAAGAATTGTTGTGTATATAAGACTCGAAATTGGTTTGGAGTTTGGGACCCCAAGGGGTATCCCATGTGTTTAAAGGAGGGAAGACCTAGATGTGCTTCGGTTCGAGGAAAGACCACACGCGCGCCGCCGCCTCCCGTCCGGTTCCGGGTTCCGGGCTCACGGGCTGTGGGCCGTGGGCCTTCTGATATTATCTTTTGGGCCAGAGAACTTTGCCAGAAGTACAGTTTGATCCCAGAAGTTTCAGATGTACAGTTTGGACCAGAATTCTTTCAGATGTACAGTTTGGTCCCTGAAGTTTTCAGAAAGTCAGGATTTCGACGGTCAAAGCAGAAACGCCCAAACACTCAATTCAGTCATTTATTTTGGCTGAATTACTCCTCCTATAGTGGCCAAATTCGTTGGTCTTTCACCATTTATTTTGGTGGCTTTACTACCTCCATAATGACCATTATTTGGCCAATAATGGCTATTATGGGGGCAGTTAAACAGCCCTCCCTCACCTATATAAACACCCTTACACCATTGTTGAGGCACGGAAAAATATACTTGCAATATACACGAAAATACACAGAAAAACAGTTTCTTCCTACACCTTCCTTGCATCATTTCTTGCTCAATATTCTTCACGGTAGCTCTTGAGTTTCCTTTGCTCAAGTGTTCCATTGTTGTTTTATCTTGGGAGATAAATTATCCAGGACGTATAAATGATACATACTGGGCAATATTGTCTTAAGGACAGAGTGCCACAATCGACTCAGCAATAACAAAAGCAGTTTCGATTTTTTCTCGTTCTACAATTGTAATTTCAGATTTCTAGTTGAATTATTGAATCTTTGTTTATCCTTTCGAATACATACTTGTAATAGTGATATACTTCCCGTACTGCTTTATAAAGTACAATAGAGTAAAAACTCCCAACAGATGTAACCTTAGTCTCGGGCAGGGATGGATGTAGTATTTCGGCTACGGGTTCATTCGAACTCAGAGCTTTCAATAGATTATTAAAAAATTTAATCAAATATTAGATCTAATCCCTTAATATTAATAGTATTATAATGAGTACAATGATGAGAATTTTAAAAATTGAACCC
Source organism: Anisodus acutangulus (assembly GCA_029783415.1). Taxonomy (NCBI): domain Eukaryota; kingdom Viridiplantae; phylum Streptophyta; class Magnoliopsida; order Solanales; family Solanaceae; genus Anisodus; species Anisodus acutangulus. Next base: position 37,003,443 of record CM056489.1, read on the forward strand.
ATTAAAATTAAATCTTGAATCCGCTTCTCTTCTTGGGTAGTCCAGCTGATGTCATTGTGCAATTTGCCTTGCAGTTCGGTCACAAATGATTATGTAAGTGCAGTTAGGAAGCTGAGTTGCGACATTCTTGAATTGGTGGCGGAAGGTTTATGGGTGGAAGATAAGTGTATATTTAGCAAGCTCATAAGTGATTCACAGAACGACTCTTGCTTCAGGGTCAATCACTATCCACCATTTAGTGCACCTAATAATAATAATCATCATCATCATCATCATCATCATGAAGAATACAACAATCATTGGGACCCATCAGAGCTAGAAGAAGAACGACTTCACATCTCTCCTATCATCCCTAGTGTTGGATCAAAATCAAGAGTTGGATTTGGAGAGCATACTGACCCTCAGATACTGACAATCCTTCGATCAAATGACGTTAGTGGCCTTCAAATCTGTTCTCATGACGGTTTTTGGATCCCTGTTCCTCCTGATCCCAACGAGTTCTTTGTTTTTGTGGGGGACTCCTTTCAGGTTGGTACCATGTTATTACATTAGTACCTTCTGAGTTATATCACTGATAGTATAAAAAGTTTTTATATAACAAACTGATTATAAAATTTACTAGATTATTAAGTACTTTCTTTGTTTAATTTATGTAATGCACTTTTTTTTAGTATGTATGTATCAAAAAGATTTATACATTTATGTATTGAGAAATAATTTAACTTTAATCTTCATTTTTAATTATATAAATATTTATTATTTTTTAGCCCATAAATTTCAAATGTATTTCTTTATTTATAGAACTCCATTATCAGTCAAAGTGTATCACATAAATTAATGATAGAAGAAGTAATATTTATTAAAAAAATTATACAGTATATAATTACTTTATAAGTAATCTATATAATTTTTGTTTTTTGCGATGGTAGTGCATAGAACTATTGAATTCAATGACTAATTAAGTGAAAAATCATGGTGCAGGCTTTGACCAATGGAAGATTTACAAGCGTGAGGCATAGGGTGCTGGCGATGAATTCATGGAAGCGGAGAATGTCCATGATGTACTTTGCGGCTCCTGCACTTGACGCTTGGATATCTGCTCCTCCACAAATCAACAATATATACAGGCCTTTTACGTGGGGAGAGTTTAAACAAATTGTATATTCCTTGCGTCTGGCTGATAGTCGTCTTGACTATTTCAAGAATCACGACAATCATTAGAGACTTCACTTTATTTGCTCTGCAGGAGTACTTTGATAGCCTATTGCGTACTCTACTCTAATGTGAGAAAAAATAGGAGGTGTATGTGTAGTTCCATATACGTAGTTATTTTTTTTAGGTGTTTTGGTAGTGTAACTTTCTGTTTACATTTTCAGTAAATAGAAATTAAATTAGTTTCTTATAATCTTGTTCCAATCGGCTGTCCGCTCTATTATGATGAATGATGGCAGTTCCATGTTGGAACTTCAGATAGTTAAAAAACAAAAAAAACAATTAAATGCAAGCATTCTGCTTTCACGCAAGATACGGAAAATAGTCAAACTTAAAATATCAGTTGCTGATTTCATAGCTCAAATCTGTAGCTTATAAAGTACACGAAAACAACTTCATTGTTGCTCCAAGATCTCTTCAACTTCGGACAACTAATAATAAGATAAAAAGAAGAAAAAAAACCCAGTTAATCCTAATTTACAAAATCTATTTCGAAAGTTCTCATATATATGTAGTTCTTGTGGCACATTCTGGATTAAACATTGTAACCACAAATATGTAAATCCACATTGCTGATAGAATTCATGAAAGTCTTTTATTCATAATATGAATTTTTACAAAGAAATAATAAGATAATAAAATAATACTATTCTTGAGAGTTAAAAGTGCAAGTAAAAGAAAAACAAGTAAAACCCTTTATATAGAGTCTATTACATGAGATACAAATGTGTTTTTTCAATGTGGGACAAAAGCAATGTGGAAAAGAGTTAATGCTAATATCCCCTCTCAAACTCGCGATGGTGTAGACAGAAGCATCGAGAGTTTGCCAAGAAAGAACCGGTGACGCTTTAAGGTATGTGCCTTTGTGAAGAAATCTGCAAGATGCATTGAAGATGAGACAAATGGCAATGATAGAGTGCGCTGCTGAAGATGATATCGAATAATATGACAATCAATCTCAATATGCTTGGTACGTTCATGAAAGACTGTGTTGTGCGCAATCTGAATAGAACTCTTATTATCACAGTACATCGGTGTTGGTGAAGAAAGAGAGACACCTATATCAACCAATAACCGACGTAACCATACAATCTCACACGTAGTAGAAGCCAAAGCACGATACTCTGCCTCAGTTGAAGAGCGAGAAACCATATCTTGTTTCTTACTTTTCCATGAGATGAATGAATCTCCTAAAAATACACAATAACCAGTAGTTGATTTTCGATCAGTTAGGTCACCAGCCCATTCTGCATCAGAAAATGCACGAAGCTCCAAGGATGAGGTCGATGGAAACAAGAGACTCTGATAAATCGTTCCTCGAAGATAGCGAAGAATACGTATAACTGCAGCCCAATGTACAGATGTATGAGAGCAAATAAACTTACTGACAATGTGAACAACATATGCAATGTCAGGGCGAGTAATGGTGAGGTACACCAGACTCCCTACAACTGAACGATATAAAGTGGGATCAGGAAGAGGATCCCCGTCAGTAGGTGTATATCGAACATTAACCTCAAGAGGAGAGTCAACTATAAGAGTATTTGTGAGACGGGCCCGCTCAAGAATATCTGCAGTGTACTTAGACTGAGAGAAAATATATCACTTCTCAGAATAAGCTACCTCAATGCCTAAAAAGTAACGTAGATGACCTAAACCTTTCATCTCAAAACGGCGAGATAAAGTAGATTTTAGGTTTGCAATACCATTAATATCATCACCTGTAATGATCATGTCATCAACATACAACAAAAACAAAATACAACCTGCAGGGGATGATTTAACAAATAACGTCGAATCATGAAAGCTGAAAATAAACCCAAGAGATGATACTACAGTGGAGAACTTATCGAACCAAGCTCTTGGAGCTTGTTTGAGACCATACAGAGCTTTCTTAAGCCTGCACACTTGTCATGGACTATGTGAAACACCAGGTGGAGGGACCATGTAGACTTCTTCTTGCAGATCCCCATTCAAAAAAGCATTTTTAACATCCATTTGTGAAATATGCCAATGACGAACAGAGGCCACTGCAATAAGAACCCGGACAGATGTCATCTTTGCAACAGGTGCAAAAGTCTCTTCATAATCCATACCATATTCTTGAGCAAAACCCTTTGCAACCAAATGAGATTTATATCGCTCAATAGAACCATCAGACTTTGTCTTAATCTTGTACACCCATCGAGAACCAATAGTTTTCTTACCAGTCGGTAGAGAAACCAAATCCCAAGTACCAGTTTTGTTCAAAGAAGCCAGTTCTTAATTCATAGCCTCTTGCAAAGAGGATCACGAGCTTCCTCATAGTAGGAGGTAGGCTCACAGAGAGAATTAATAGAAACTAGAAAGGAAGCGAATGATGGAGCATAGCAAGAATAATTAAAATCGGATACCTGAGTAGATCGCAGAGTGCGTTTAAGATAGCGAGGTGGATCTGGATCTACAACCATAAGAGGTTCTGAAATAGGCGTAGGAGGGGGCTAAGTATCAATATCATGGGACCTGCCAGATGACTGAGAAGGAACATATGATATAGATGTAGAATCAGATGGACAATCAACATCAAATGGATCAATATCAATAAGGTCAGATTTTGTCATGCCATGTGAGATAGGTGGGATGGAAAAGAAAGGAACATGCTCAATAAAGGAAACATTACGAGACACATACAATTTTCCAGAAACTGGATCATGACAACGATAACCTTTCTGCCCAACCCCATATCCAAGAAAAACACAAATGGTGACACGAGAATATAACTTAGTACGCTCTGTATGTGGACGTAGAACAAAACATGTAGAACCAAAAACTCTCAAATGGGAATATAGTGGGGTGTGACCAAATAGTCTAGCATACAGAGAAATTCCAGAATTATGATAGGTAGGGATCCTATTAATAAGATAAACAGATGTAAGGACAACTTCTCCCCAAAATTCACTAGGTACACTAGCGGACAAAAACATGGATCTAGTTGTCTCAACAATATGCCTATGTTTTCTCTCGGCTACCCCATTTTGTTGTGGTGTATCAGTACAAGAAGACTAATGTATTGTACCATCAGCTTTGAAAATACCAGAAAGATTCCCACTAGTATATTCACCTCCTAAATCAGCCCGAAAACATTTAATAATGGCAGAATGTTGAGTTTTCACATAGGCTTGAAACTCAGCATAAGTATGACCAAAATCAGAGCGTCTTTTCAACAAATAAACCCAACAATGATGAGCATAATCATCAATAAGGGAAATATAATATCTGGAGCCTCCCTTAGTAGGGATAGGTGCTAGCCCCCAAACATCTGAATGAACTAGATCAAATGGTACAGAAGAAGTAGAAGTACTAAGATTAAAAGGCAAATCAGAAAATTTTCCAAGTTTACATCCACTACAATCAGAAATATCATCGGATTGTAAATCACCAAGAACACCAGTATTACACATAAAACACAGGCGAGAACCTGATACATGACCAAGTCTATAGTGCCACAAATAAAAATTCGAAGAGGAAGGTGTTAAATGAAAGGAAGACAGATTAACAGACATATCTGTTGCATGAGTAGGAAGATGCAGCTCATCCAAAACATAGAGACCTCTCCCCTTTCTACGCCCTGTCCCAATCACTCTTTTGGATTTTAGATCCTGCACATAACAAGAATTAGGGAAGGTCCAATAAAACATCCAGAATCACATATTTGACCAGCAGAAGCAAGATTCATATGTAATTTTGGAATGCAATAAACATCAGGTAATGATATAGTGGATGTATGAATGGTGCCAATTCCAGTCAATGGCATATGTGTGCCATCAGTAGTCACAACAGAAGTGGAACGGGGGTCAGAAGACATAGATATAAAGACGGAAGAATCAGGAGACATATGATTTTCAGCTCCAGAGTCCAAGATCCAAGAAGACGAAATGATACCTGAACCAATAGATGGTGATGAGCCGGAAGGAACAGAAAGAGCATAAGACTGAGAATTATGTTGAAACTGTTGGAAGGCGAGGAACTTCTGAAATTGGTCGACTCTGAGAATCGATCTTGTGACTCACAGAGGCTCCTGAAGCTGGGTGATAAAAAAAGGGCACAAAGGCAGCCTGAGTCGGTGGATACGAGTTCTGGAATTGACCCCCAGAATATGGCTTCTGTTGAGAAGGCTTCTGTCCTTGTCCTGAATGTGGAGGCTTAGAACCCGACGTCTTCCGTAGCTCAGGACATTGATTATTCCAGTGTCCTGGTTTCTTGCAATAATTACAATTACCCATGATAGATGTTCTATAATGGTGTGTAGGGGCTGCAAGGACCGGTGCAGACAAATGAGCTGCCAGTACAAAAGTAGAAGCCTTATGTACCCATTTTAGAGTCTTCAAACATGTTTCTTCAGCCATAAGTTCATTTACCACATCTTTAACAGATGGTAAGGGTTTGCGGTGCAACAAGCCTGAACGACAATTCTCAAATTATGACCAAAGACCCATCAATAGCTGAACAAGACGATCTTCATCTCTGCATTTAATATAAGCATCGCATGCTTGCAATTCAGTAGATTCCGTCATAGCTAACTGATCCCACAAAGTGGTCATTGCACATAAATAATCTTGAATGCCCAAGTCATTTTGTACTAGTGCACGAATTTCATATTGTAACTGATATTTAACAGCAAAATTATTCTGCACAAACAATCTTGACAGATAATCCCAAATCACTTTAACAGTGAACTTAGCCAATTGAACACCAATTCTTTGTTCAACAGAGTTATTGATCCAAGTAATAATCTTTGAATTATTGGTCTCCCAAGTCCTAAATAATTCATCAAATTTTTCATTTCCAATTTTAGGGCATTTGTTTTTTCCAGACATATAATCCCAAAGCCTCTTTCCCTTCAAAAAAGTTTACAATGACATAGCTCCAATATGAATAATTTTTTCCATCTAACCGAACACCAAATAGTTTGCAAAGAATCATCATCACCTCCAGCCATTATGAATTTTAAACAGAAAAATCCCAAATAACAAGCAGCAATCCCAAATAACAAGCAACAATTCCAAATAACAAGCAACAAAATAATAAAGGGCAGATCTCACCAATCAGATGCGGAAGCCAAGAAGACGAAACCCAGACGTGGAAGCCAAGATCAGAAAGAGCACGAGCAGCCAAAACAAGCCAAAATGAGCACGAGCTTTCAAAACAAGCCAATTTTTTTTTAACTGATACCAGGGGCCATACGAACCCCCAACTAACTCACCGCGGAGTTCCGCAATCGAGCTAAAAATATTAACTTGCGCTCTTGGCTTTGATACCATGATAGAATTCATGAAAGTCTTTTATTCATAACATGAATTCTTACAAAGCAATAACAAGATAATAAAATAATACTATTCTTGAGAATTAAAAATGCAAGTAAAAAAAACAAGTAAAACTCTTTATATATGGTTTATTACATGAGATATAAATGTGTTTTTTCAATGTGGGATAAAGGCAATATGGAAAAGAGTTAATGCTGATAATTGCATCTAACACCTTTAAACTGAAATTGAAATCTTGTCTATGTCAGCGGTCTCCTTGATATTACTTTGCGCATGCTTATTGAAAGTCACATTCTGTCCTGGCTGTATAATCACACCTTAAATGATTAGTACATAGGGGATATGGTGCAAGATTAATTAAGTGGAGTGTAATGGAGAATTCCACTTAAGCTAGCATCATCACCTTTTCGATGATATAAAAAACATTGTACTATCTTGTGATATTGCCTATGTTCTTTAATTTACTAAAATTTATTAAAAAAAATAATTTGGTATCGTTCAGATTTCGTGATCTGGACAGTGGACACTTGTTTAATTAGTCGATATAAGCATTCTGCCCTGATGTAATATAGACCTTGATTGCATCACATTTTGTACTTTCTGATTTTGGTTTATTTTCATAAACTTTATATTGATGGAATAAAAGCAAGGGGCTATTGTGGAATGTGGATATTAGAGTGTGAGAGAAGCGAGACGCGAGGGGGCGCTGCTAGGAGTTTGATGTTGGGGTAGTGGTTGATGGGTAAATACTTACCCATAGATATTTTCATCAAATCAAATATTTTAGAAAAAATTACCTAATGTAACTGAATTTGATTCATAATCATATTTTATAGTGGTACTTTTAACTAATTACAAAATATAGCTATATTTTACATTTTATAACATATATAGGTCTATCTAATTGTAGGTATAATTTTTGTAAGCGCACGCGTGCTGTATATATGCTATCAGTGTATATATAATGTACCAGTGTATATCCATTGATATTGTATGCGCGCACATACAATATATATACTATGTTTTGAATGAAACATATTGCTATGTTTTGGGGAAAAAATAACGTCGCTATTTTTTTCTTCAAAAAAGGACAGTAATCTTGCTACTTATGAAATGTTTTCAATAATTTAATCTAAATATTTACTAAATCAATGTAAGAATATATAAGTTTAGTGGTAAATATATGTATACAAGAAACATGTCTTCACTGCCTTTGGTTCAACATCTGTGCGTGTCTTGCGAGGGTATTTACCCTAAACTAAATAATTAATTAATCTTAGCCATTATAAGTTAAGTGAGAGTATATATATCACTTAACCATGTTAAGGGTGTGAGTATATAGTATGAAAAAATATTTTTCACTTTTTTTATGTTTGGTTACTCAAATGTTGAAAAATATTTTCTCTATAAAAACGAGTTTCATAAGTAGCTTTCCACGCTGATTGTCTTCTTTCCCCACCCTAATCCTACCCTAGAGTGTTTGTCAAGATTATGTACAAATTCTCTTGAGATAATATTTTTTGCTTACTTACCAAATAATAAAAGTAATTAAAAAAAACATTTTTCTTCTTACCAAAGACACCAACGACAATAACATACCCAATATATTCCCACAAGGTGGGGGTCTAGGGAGGGTAGAATGTATGCAGACCTTACCCCTATCATGGAGGTAGAAATGTTGTTTTCGATAGACCCTCGACTCAAAGAAAAGCAAATCATAGCAATGAGGAAAAGACATAATCAACATGAACGAAGCCATGAAAAAATGCTAAATAAAGAATGACAAAGCTGGAAAAGAGAACAATAATGTAACTACCACAAAACCATATGTCAATCGAAGTACAAGACACAATAAATAATAACAGGAATAAAAAAATAAGAAACTACAAGAGTAATACGAATTGTGACACGCACAACTACCTAATAGCCTTTTATCCTGATTCGTATCCTCCATAACCTCTTATTTAAGGTCATATCCTAAGTGAGCTGAGACTATGCCATGTTTTATTTAATAACCTCACCCCAATACTTCTTCGGCCTACCAACCACACTCTAAGTGATAAATGTTTAAGACCAAGATACATTGTCCTCAATGTATTCGGTTCAACATCTCTCTCTCTATGTATAGATGCAGTTAATTTTAATTCTCTCTCTCTATGTATAGATGCAGTTAATTTTAAGTGTAAACATACACCGGATACATACCTATTATAAAATAGTAGCTACAGTACAAGTACTTGATACTCACTATAGTCACTAACTTGTAATCTTCCTTAGATGTGACTGTTGAAAGAGTGCGTCGGGGCTTATTGGCTTAGAAAAGAGATTAGAGAGGCATATGAGAATTCGTTTATTTACTATTGAAAAGACCGGAGTTGTTTTTTTTTTTTCTCTTCTGAAACTCATTGAAAGTTAAAAGCGTGAAGTTTTACGCACAGAAGAAAATAATACAAAGTGATTGAAAATGACAAAAATACATTTCATGAAAAACAAATAATTTATTTAAATCAATCTTTGAAAGAAATAATCTCCTGATTATTTCATTAATTGTAAGGTATATATACAAGTTACAAAATAGGAGAATCCTATTCCTAAAACCTTATTCTACCATAATTCTAACTATACAATTATGGTAAGTGTATATCCTAATTTAGGTAACAAATACACTACAATATACACAAAATATACTTTCCTAATATACAAGTTTAGCCACTGCCCGTGATGGGCTTGACAGCAATACCCGTGATTGGGCCTCAGCCACTACCGACGCTGGGCCTCTTCATTCGGTACCCGTGGTATACACTATGTATATCAAGTGTATATCACGGGTATATTACCTTGTTTAAAACACCCCCGCAGTCATAGCGAGGGGTCTTCGAACGCTGAGACTGTCCGTAAAATCTTCAAAAAGGACCGCGGGTAGACCCTTTGTAAAGATGTCTGCAACTTGATAACGAGACGGGACATGGCATACGCGAACGTGACCCCTAGCAACCTTTTCACGGACAAAGTGAATGTCCATTTCGATATGCTTAGTGCGTTGGTGCTGAACCGGGTTACCTGAAAGGTAGATGACACTAATGTTATCGCAATATACCAAGGTTGCCTTCTGAATGGGACAATGAAGCTCCAAAAGCAAATTACGTAGCCAACATGATTCGGAGACCACATTAGCTACCCCTCGATATTCGGCCTCTGCACTTGAGCGTGATAAAGTTGCTTGACTCTTCGCCGACCAGGAGACCAAGTTATTGCCAAGGAACATACAGTAGCCAGACGTCGACCGTCTGGTGTTGGGACAACCACCCCAATCAGCATTTGTGTATGAGACAATTGTGGATGTATATGAAGGATACAAATGCAAACCATAGTCCAATGTCCCCTGAATTTACCGAATGATGCGTTTGATTGCATTCATGTGCTCAACTCTGGGATCATGCATGAATAAACACACCTGCTGAACAACATATGTAATATCCGATCTGGTAAAGGTAAGATACTGGAGGGCCCCTACAAGACTGCGATAGCGGGTCGGATCCTCGTAAGGGACGCCGGCCGCGGCCCCAAGCTTGGGCTTAGCATCAACTGGAGTGGAAGTGGACTTACAAGAGGACATCCCGACTCTCTCGATGATCTCAGTTGCATACTTTCGTTGAGACAAAAACAAACCATCTGAGTGACGCTTGACGACAATCCCCAAAAAGTAACTCAAGGGCCCTAAGTCTTTCATAGCAAACTCAGAGCTGAGCATGGCCATGATAGACTAGCGTAATGCATCGGAAGAGGCAGTCAAAATGATATCATCCACATACAATAGAATGTAGGCCAAGGATGAACCACGACGGTAGATGAACAAGGAATTATCTGACCTGCTGTGAGAGAACCCAATAGTCGAAACAAAGTCAGCAAACCTCGTATACCAGGCTCGTGGAGACTGCTTAAGCCCATATAAGGACTTCTTCAATAAACAAACATGATGAGGACGTTTGGGATCCCTGAATCCCAACGGCTGATGCATATAGACTGTTTCCTTGAGATCACCATGTAGGAAAGTATTCTTGACATCCAACTGATGAATAAGCCATGCCTTTGAAAGAGCCAAGCTAAGCACAGTGCGAATGGTAGCCGGTTTGACCACCGGACTAAACATCTCACCACAATCTATCCCAACCTGCTGAGTCTTACCATCACCCACAAGCCGCGCCTTATGTCGAGCAAACGACCCATCTGAATTTTTCTTATGAGCAAAAATCCACATAGACCTGATAACATTAATACCAGATGGACGGGGCACCAATTCCCATGTCTTATTATCAATAAGAGCATTATATTCATCAGTCATAACAATTTTCCAATTCGGGTCATTTAAGGCGGACACAGGATTACAGGGCAAGGGGGATTTAGAGACATCAGAATGTAAATTAAAATGTCTTTTAGGTGTAAAAATACCCCGCTGACTACGAGTGACTGGTCTATGACTCGAGGAAGAATTGAGTGAATTTTGGAAATTTGCTGGGCTCAGGATGGACTGGCCAGCAGGCAGTGGGCCTGTTGACCCAAATCGGCAATCTGGGGCTGAAACTGGAACAATTCCAGAATTGGGCTGGATTGGCCCAATCGCT